>CM057837.1:32220260-32649716 GCA_030068075.1 Paguma larvata
ACACAAAGGTCACCGAAATCACAGCAGCATACTTTTTAATGATCTGTCATTAATAACACCTTGGATACAACACATGCGCTTTGAAAGAGAGGTAATATAGAAACAGGATGATGATTAAGAACACAGGCTTTGGATTCAGACACCTGTGTCCACATCACAGTCCACTACTTGTGGACTACTAGCCCACTAGTCCACTACTTACTAGTCAAGCAAATTGGACCAGTTTATTAAGTTATCTGGGCCATACTTTTCTCAATTCTAAAAATAGTATGTCTTCTGTAGGGCGGCTGTAAAGATTATAAGGCGTAATTCCCATAATGTGCTTACAACAGTGTCTCTCGCTTGGTAATCGCTAGATTAATGTTAAGGATAGGAGAGATGATTTTTGATGAAGAAGAAGAAATAGAGCAAGTATGACACAAGGTATCAGAGGTAGCTTATTTATACTTGGCATTAAAAAAACAAAAACCAACAACAGCAAATTGGCTCAACCATGTCTAATAAATTCACATCCAAAAATGCTGCTATATATTTTACCTTTTAAAGTATTCTAATGAGTTATTTCCATAACTACTATAAGCTTATCACTTATGTAACTCTTACTTGTCCAGCGTTAGAGACTGAATAATGATAGGAGCACTCAGATAAACCAGAAAACCATGTTTCAATTCACAGGCCTTAATTTTTATTAAAAACAAAAAAAGACAGAGAGAGAGAGATTTAATTAGCCTTAAGTGGTGATCATTTAAATTATTACCATGTCTCTACATAAATGTGAAGCACCAATAAATTAAATAGTTACCCAGCAATGCAACTATTTCAGGCACTTCTCTGAAATCATTAAGTCCTCAGTGGTCACAAGGTGAGTAGAATCATCCAAAGAACTGCCAAAGTACATGTAAGTGAAAATCTGACAGTTGACTGAGTACACTTTTGTTTAAGGCATTTTATGAAGACACCGCGAATGAAATAGAAAGCGGGTAAGAAAGAAAAAAAAGAAACACACAACGAGCACTTCAAATGAAACCAGAAATCAGGCTAACGTGAGCTTACTTCATGTGGTCACCACATTCACGTGGCCAACATAAAGTGGGAGATACGGTAAACTCAGGACCAGTAGAGTCCAGGAGATTAACACAAACCGATAGCTCAGCAGAAACACAAGTAATCCTAACAAGCAAAACCAAAAAGAAGTGTTTCTGGCAGGGTCCTCACCCGAAGGAGAGAATGTAATACACTGAGAGTGTCCTTAACAAGGATGTCATCGGAGTGAAGTAAATTCGCTGTCTGATCATTTTAAACAAATAGAACACACAACGAGCACTATAAAAGCAAATAGAAACACATATCTTAGACAGGACTCTTTTTGTCAGTTATAAGCTCCATGAGTGTGTAAGTATGTTTTATACTTCTTGGTACAGTAAAATCTTGGCGATCAGGAAACCAACTTTCTAACATCATTAAGTAAACTGATGGCTCCAAAAGAAGGTCAACCAACCAGAACACAGTTTTTAATGCAAAAGAACTGCTCCTAAGAACCCAGCAACAGTGTAAGCGGTCAGCTCAAGATCCAGACAACTGAGCACTTGTACGGTACCATCCACGATGAGTTTGCCAGCCAGGAGGAAGGACAGTCCTGACTGGCAGCTACACTATGTAGGTAGCGTATGTATGCAGGCCTGTTACATGAAGGCTGGGAAGCAGGAGACAAATAGTTGAATATAAAAAGAAAAGAAAGTAAGGAGAAAAGTATCTGAAAAAAAGGGGAAAACTTTCAAAAGAGAGGCAGATATTCGAAGCTGGAGTTGGACGCAGAGCTGCCGCTGTAGAGGCAGTGACAGCACAGCAGAGATGAGAAGTTGATCTTGCAGGGTCGGAGAGCATCCGACATTCTGACAGCTAGAAAAGAGCCAGCGACAGAGAAGACAGAGTAGCAGCTGCGCAACTCGCTGCCTCAGCAATCCACGTCACAGAGCAGAGGTCTGCTGTGCAGTGGGGAATGACACCCATCTATTTCTTCAGACCCTCTAAAACAGCAGCCCCTTGTATGGCCCTGTCAAGAAAAGTAACTCAGTTAAATAGGCTTGGAAAAGCTCCATGCTTTAACTGCCCCTTATAGTCCTGTTTTACAGATTCATAGTGCCTCTTAGCCTACCTAAGGGTCCAAGAAGATTCTCTTGAAAAACAACAACCAAAATAGATGCCATCCTCCAATTCTACTTAAGCCAGCTAGTTTTCCAAACTTATTTGAACTGGTAACAGCAGTCACTAGAAACACACTTGGGGAAACTGTTCTAAGCATGTCAGTAGGCGGGTACTGAAGGAGCACCAAGCAGCACCCTTCAGTATTTAGGGAAGCAACACACTCATTTAGGCCCACGTTGCGGCAACAAGTAGAGTCACACTTGGAATGCTTGGCTTTAAAACCCCAAACTAGGAAACAATACCTTTAAAACTTTTTGTTCTTGATTTGCAAATGTATTTATATCAAAAAGTAGTAGATGAGCCAGACTTCTGGGTTTAGCCTATTTAAATACAAACTCTTACCCCATCACTTGTGGGTGTGGAACCTCAAAGTTACATATCTTTCTAGGCCTGTTTCCCCACCTACAGAAGGGGGGGCAATCGTGGCACTGAGAATCACTCCTCTGTGGGTCTGTCACATTCCCACGTGTCTTGCTGGGCACGTCAGGAATACAAGGCCCTGACTGCTCCTTTCAAGCCGTTCCTCAGGGTTACATATGCAGGGAGCAGCCCTGGGGGAGGAAATAATGGGCCCCTCCGGGACAAACAGCAGGCTTGCTCACAGGCTGCTACAAAGCAGGGCATTTCCCAGGCTCCGGGTTCCTTTCCGGAAGGTATTCTGCTGTGCCTAGACACTGTTCCAGGCAAACTTGCGTCACCCCTGTGGAACTGGGGCTTAGGGAACCGAGGCAAGTGTGTGGAAACTCGGGCGGCACCTTTTGCTGTAATAAAATTCTTTTGTCTCTGACCTGGGAATCTCATGTCTTCCACCAGCGTCCATGAAACTACGGCATGCTTAGCTGTCACAAAGCAACAGGTGAACATCTCAGGTCCTGAGCACTTTTTGAGAAAAGCCTTTGTCTCATAGCGCTTGTGCAAACATTAAATATGATAAAGCAAGAAATGTCCTGAACCACAGTGCCTCGTACTGAGTATGCCTTTCACAGGCATTAGCTACTTATACCTATTAGGAAACGTATTATGAAGGAAAATTAAACGTAGTCACTTAATGAATCACCTTTATTAAGAAGAATAAAATCCCAAGAGACTATTAAATTCTCATCGATGTAAAAACTGATGAGTTCGAATTATGAAATGCTAATCGGAAATGTGTCATGTTTCTACCATGTATAAAGCAGCTAGAGGAAGGCGTCAGCATACACGGCTCCGGTTTGATGTGAAAACACACTACCAAGTCTGCACATACCAGTTCTTTCGCTTCTTCGAGCTGTTTCTCCACATTGGCAACCATCTGCTTCTTCTCATCTGAAACAAACAAGAATGCCAAGGAATTGCTAAGGATACAAATAAACTTCATATTTGAAACCTTCTGTTTTTATATACCTTTTCCTTTCTGGTCAGAGCAGAGAATTACCACATCAGGCAAATGGCCATATCATTCTTCGGTGGGTCAGGAACCACTTTAAGCCACTGATTCTAGACTCTGAGGAAATATGTTCTCTTATATGGAGTACCTAATTATGAAAAGATGGCATGACATTTCTAAGAGGAACCAAACTTGGTTTGTTCTTCAGAAGAAACTGTGTCAACTGCAGCAGATTTAATGGTTGTACAAGGACGTTTCAGAGTCGAGACTGTAATACATGGGGAATAACTGATTTATGAATACAATTTAAAGTCACATGGGTTAAATGGGTGATGAGTTAAGAAGGTCACTTGTAGTAATGAGCACTGGGTGCTGTAAGTGATGCATCACTAAATTCTCTACATGAAACTAACATTACGCTACATGCCAATTAACTGGAATTTAAATAAAAACTTGGGGGAAAAAAGTCACATTAAAAAAACCATTCCTAAAATTGGGTGTGATCTTACAATCCTTTAAAAGATTGTACTTTTGGGGCGCATGGGTGGCTCAGTTGGTTAAGCGTCCAACTTCAGCTCAGGTCATGATCTCACGGTTCATGAGTTCGAGCCCTGTGTCAGGCTCTGTGTTGATGGCTCAGAGCCTGGAGCCTGTTTCAGATTCTGTATCTCCCTCTCTCTCTCTCTCTGCCCCTCCCCTGCTTGTACTCTGTGTCTCTTTCTCTAAAAAATAAATAAACATTAAAAAAATGTAAAAGATAGTACTTTCATTACGAATTGGGTCTAACGGAAGAAATATCTGAAGTCAGAACTACTGATTCTAAACCCAAAGTCATTACCTACTTGCTGGTTGTGGGATCCTGGATAAGAGTTTTTTTTCTGAGACTCAGTTTGTACTCTCTAAAATGGAAACTTTTTAGCTCATAAGGCGATTGCAAATAAAATTATTTTTAAATTATGAAGTGCTAAGTCTCTGTATGTAGTTTATTCAAACTTCACCACCATTAAGTTATAACTCAACCGTACTTCCCTTTTCTGAGAGAGATGTGTCCTAGCAGGTGTTTTCGAAAACTTCTTCCCACCCCCATTCCAAAGCAATCAGTCCATTTATTCAGAGATGGAACTTAAGTTTTTTGCTAAGCAAACTTACTGTACATTTTCAGTTTTGTGTCTAACACCCTTCATTTCTCAGGCAGTAACCCCACTCCTATGAGGCTCTTTCTTCACCAAGCAGGTCACTGGGAGATTCTATCTCCTCCTGTGATCATGCCCCTTTGATCACAGTGACCTAGCAGAGGATGGGCTTCTCACCCTAGTTGGACCAATCCCAGGAGCTCAATCCCTCTTGCCACACGGTCTGGAGGGTTGATGTGGGGTAGGCATAAAACTCAAGCAGACAAAAGTCCTACAGCAATAACAAAGCCTTTGCCTCTCTCTTGGTAGAGCTATGACAACATAAGTCTAGAAGCTGTTAGCATCCATTGTTTGAGCTACAAGAAGCAAGTCACTTTGCAGTGGTTGAGAATGAAGTCTATATTTAGAAAGAAACAAAGCTGAGGGATAGGTAGTAGGTAGGTCGGTCCGTAGATTAGGTAGGTAGATTTAGTTAATTAGTTTCTGGTTCCAGACAACTCTGAAACAGGTTTTGCTTGACTTTCTCATGATTTGTTTTCTTGAACTAACAGATTTCTTTTTTTTTAATGTTTATTTTTATTTTTGAGAGAGAGAGAGAGAGCATGTACATGCACGCGAGTGGACAAGAGGGCAGAAGTGGGGGGACAGAGGATCTGAAGCAGGCTCTGTGCTGACAGCAGAGAGCCCGATGCAGGGCTCAAACTCACAATGAACCTGTGAGATCATGACTTGAGATGAAACCAAGAGTCAGACGCTTAATGACTGAGCCACCCAGGTGCCCTTCTTTTTCTTTATTTAAAGTTAGGTGTCTGTGAACCTAATGACTACTGACTAATATAAGAAACTAGAGAAATCATGAAGCTTGAAATGGGTACGTTTAGTAGCTGAATAGCCCTTCAGAAGGATAGTCAACACTAACTGAGGAATTTTTAGTAGATGTTATCATTTTACTTGAACAATTAAGTTCTGCTAACCCCAACCCCTTCCCTTTGATCCCCCCAAACTAGGGGGCTAGCTGTCGCATATGTTTTGTATATACTCCAAACATTTCACCCTAAGAGGAATGCACATTTGAAATTAAAATTTTGTTTGATTTTTCTTCTTTGAAAAAGTTAAGCCTACATATGGCCATGATAAAAATTTAGTACATGACCCCAAATCTATTTCCTTCTGGCACATGTCAGTCTGCCCAACATCTCCATAAATTATAGTAGAATCACAATAATCACATGTATTTTTGTGATAGAACAGAATATGAAATAAGACAAGCCTATCTTGGACCAAGAGTGAGATTATGAATTTACATTTCAGAAGGAACATCTTGTTTTCTTTAAGATGCTAAGTCCATGCATAAGTCCATGCTTATTAACCAGAACTAATAAGCAACAGTTTTTCTCACTAACAAAACAAAACAAAACAAAACAAAACCAGAAGCCTTCCTTGTCCTGTATTTCCTTTTGGTACTAATCTCTCTCTCTTATACCTACAGTCACAATTTCCCTTCCTCATCTGCCATCTCCTCCCTGTAATCTCCCTGTAATCCTTGCTCCCATCCCCCACCATTCTACTGAAATGACTCTTAAGTCTGATGACCTTTCCTTTGCCCAAACAAACGGACATTGTCTGGTCCTACTTTTCCTTATCCTTGTGGCCTCCACTCTTCTGCTCCTCCCATCCTACCACTTTTTCATCTCCTGCCTCCCACGACACTCTGATTTTGTGGTCCTCCACAGGCTCTTCTGTCTCTGGGTCCTCTGCCAACATCCTCTCCCTCCATTTATCCTTGATTGAATTGTTGGTGTTCCTTGGAGTTTAGTCCTTGCTTTTCTTCTCTTATGACTACTGCCTATGTCCCTGGGCGATTTCATCCGCTCTCATTTTTAAACTGCCATATTATACATAATCTTGATATATTTCCAGACCCAAGACCTGTAATCCAAATGTCTATGCCCACCTCCACTGTGACTACCTGGCAAACTGCTATTCAAAACTCGCTTCAGAAATCACTACCTCTTTAAAGCTTTTCCTCACCCAACAAAAGAGTTAGCCACTCTCCCTTACAGAAACACCTAGAACCCTTACCTGAGTCCAATAATTTATCACATTTACAGGTCGGATTCATCTTCTAGATTGGGGGCTTTGGGAATACAGGATTCAGGTCTTAATTATCCTTATAGTCCTAAAATCTAGCACCGAGCCTGCCATGTGATCAGTTCTTGAAAAATGATGGTCAACTGAATAAATAATGTAGGACAGTGTAACCATAGACAAAAGAAGCTATGCTACCAAACACTCTAGTTTCCCTGCCTTCATATTTGCTCCTCTTACCATTTAATCTTCCTAAAAGCTGGCTTTGATTGCATTGCTTGAGCCTAGCAGTCAAGGTGTTCCACATTCCAGATCCAAACAACCTTTCCAACTTTATTTCCAACTGCTAGCTCTCCAGTGTGTACTCTCCGCACTAACCAGACAGACTACTGGTTATTACCCAAACACGTCTCTCTCTTATTTTTGTTCCCCGCTCTAACCCTTTGTTTAAGCTACCAGTTAGGGTTCTTTGGCTGAATATGAGAGAATTGAGTCTGGCTAACCTAAGCCAAAAAAGGGCATTTATTAGAAAGATAGCGATTAGAATTAGAAGAGGAAATCTTATTAGAATAAAATGGAGTGGCTCATAGAGTCAACAGTAAAAATGAGCCCCCAAGCTCAGGACAGTTCCCAGGGTGCCTCGGGGTACCAAGGGAGCAGGAACTCACTGACAGTCTCTGCAAAGGGAGAGTCTCGAGCAGCGACGCCGTGCTCTCTTCTCTGTTCACTCTGCTTCTGATTTAAATCCCAGCAAACATTCTATGAATGCACTCACTTGGGTAACGTGTTCACCTCTTGATCTGGAGAGGTGGCCTCTCAGTTCCATCAAGACTGGGTTTAGGTAGTTGCTCGATGGAAAACTGAGGTGTTGCTATCAGAAGATAGAATGGAGGTTTCTGAGCAGTCCAAAACAACAGATACCCACTGTGCCCACTTACGGCAATCTCTTTTAATATACCCTTTCCCCATTTTTTGTGTGGTAAATCTCACCTATCCTTCCAGGTGGTTTCCTGGGACAGATGTTATCTCCTCCGAACTCCCAGACCTCTGTGCTCTGCTCTAGAGGCTCAGATGGTCATTAGAAACTGGTGTCGTTTTCTCTTCACCCTCATTTCCAGCTTCTTGGAGGGAGAGACCACTCATCACACATCTTTGTCCTAACTCTGTATTTAGCCTTCTATAGCATTCCTCACATCTTTAAGAGAAGAATGAAAATGTGATGATTTAGGAGGAAAGCATGAATGAGGAAGAAAGGAAGAAAGGAAAGAAAAGACTGAATTAGATGACCTTGGGAATACATATCAACATTAAGTTTTGACAACCTTCTAGCACAATTCATACATATTCCCAAGCTTCATGCTTTCCATACGAAAGTCGTCCCCTTCACAAACGGCATGTTTCTAAGATTCAGAACTTCATAACTAACAGCTATCATTAGTTTCACAGGGCTATGTGTTGAACACATAGTCATCCTCAAAACAACCCTTTGGAGATACTATTATCCCATTCTCAGGCAAGTAAACAAACTCAGAGTGATTAAATAACTTCTCCAAAGTTAAACAGCTAGTAAATTACAGAGTTGGAACTCCAACAAGGTCCAGAACTGCGTCTTAACCACTGAGGTACTACATAAAATACACTATACAAAAAATGTCATCACCTTTTTTGTATATAGGCTTGATGAATGTGATATGCACCTGAGTCTTTGCATCCTATGATCTTCTCTTGCACACTACATATTAACACAAGTGCCTTGTGCTTATGTTACACACAAACCTGCATAGTATGATTTTTTTTTTCAGTAACAAAAGAAGTGCTTAGTTAGCCCATAGAGCAGTACAAGTGTCAAAGCGAACTTGATTTCAGGTACTGGTACCTGTCTGTGTGCAACGCAGGTATTTTTAGATAAAACAGTGGTGGAAATTATGTACTGGAAAATGTGGAGTGAAACCACTAATAGAGGAACTTTTTATATTAGAGAACTTAAAAATGGATATATTACTAATGCTACACTATGTAGCATGGTAGAGAATGGCCATAGTGAATGATCCATGTAATAATGGATTAGAGTTGGAGACAGTAACATGAACTCATGTTTAACTTACTATAGATGGTTACACATACAAATATGTTTTGGTATGTAGACATAAGCAATGTACTATACACACATGCATTTCCTTGTCTGTCAGCTGAAGGACCAGAAGCAATAATACCCCAGGAACTTTGAGCATACCTAGTGTCCAGATCTTGATTTTGAACACCATTTCTCAATAAAAGGAAGTTGGACTCCTTGTAGTTGGCAGATTCTAGGACTATGGTATGGGAAAAATACAAGATGGTGTTGGAATATTCTGGAGAGTAAGAGAGTGCTAAAAAAGAAAAACCAAAGACCAAAAACCAAACCTGCAATGATAGGGGTATATTAAAAGTACACAGAAGCCAGTTGAAGGGGCTTCCAATGGTCAAAGCTGGAACAATTTGAGCCACAAAATAAAATAGGATTGGAATACAATACAAAGAATAAAATAAATATCATGAATCCATGGATACAAATGACTGAATAAGTAAATGGAGAAGAAAAGACAAAATCTGTCCTGCAGAGAATCCCAAATGATTAACATAGATGCTAAGCCTTCAAGGAGGTGGAGTATGATGCCTGACTCCTGAAGCGTGGGCTATGATTTCCTTCCAAAGAGTATGGAAAAGAGGAAAAAGAGTAACTTTACAGTGGAAAAACCTGACAATACCTCAGCCAGGTGATCAAAGTTAGCATCAGCAGTGATAAGTTATGCTACAGTATATATTCTTGAGAGAATGTGATGAAAATCATGCTTTATTTCTGTGCTCTTCCTCCCCAAAACCTATAACTCCAGTCTGATCACGAGAAAGATATCACGAGAATGTTCCTCAACTGGCAAATCCCAATTGAGGAACATTCTAGAAAGTGCCCTACCAGGAGTCCTCTAAACTGAAGTCTAGAGAAAAGCCTGAGAAAACTGTCACAGCTAAGAGGAACATAAGGAGCCTGTGGTTAATGTTTTGTAGTATCTAAGTAGAACGAACACATAAACAAAACAAAACTAAAGGAAATCTGAACCAAGTACTGCATGGGCTTCATTTAATTGTAATGTATCAATATGGGTTCACTGGCTGCAACCACAAAATATCATATTAACATATGATGTTAATAGAGGAAACTGAGCATGGGATACATAGGGGTTCTCTGTATTATCTTTGTGATTTTTCTGTAAATCTAAATGTGTTCTAAAATTAAAAGTGATTTTTTAAAAAAAAAAATCAATGAAGACATTAATCAGGTTAACTAAATTGTTGAAGGGGTCCCTCTGGGATTAGAGTGTGGGAATGGGATTAGAGTATAGCTATTTCAACTTAGTGTGCACCTGAGTTCCCGAACTAGAACTGGAACCATCTCTTCAACTCTAACTCTCTAGAACAACAGAAATGTCTGTGATACATCAAAGTCGCACATGAAATTTTATATTTTCTAGGATCCACATTTTAAAAAGTAAAGAGAAACAAGTAAAATTAGTTGTAATACATGTATATATTTAGTTTTATTAATATTTAGTCCAATATACCCAAAATATTATCATTTTACTCTGCAGCCACATTTCAGGTGTTTAGTAGCTACATGTGGACATTACGGCTCCAAAGCCACACGTATTTTAAGCAAACCATGGTATTCATAAATAATTCTGAATTCTCCCACCTACAAACACTACAACTACAAAGGCAAGAGAGAATCATGGAACATTTATGGCTTCTTCCACTCACAGCTATGCCTAGGTGGTATCTAAAAGCCTCCAAGGATTGGCATAACTAATAAGTGAGACTTGAGCATTTCCTTCCAGAAAGGACATCTATCTTGCCCCAACACCTTCACTTCTCTCCCTGCCTCCCTTCCTGATACCCTGAGTTAAAGCCCAATTTCCATTTCATATCCGAAAGACCCTGACCATTCCCATCCTTCCAAATGTAGGCATTCTTCAAGGGAGATTCACCTGACTCTAGTCTAGGCAGAAAAGGAAGCAAGGATTGAGGTCCAAGTTTCCTTTAAGAGTTCAATTAATATCACACAGTCTGAGAAGCTGGGTCCTGTCTAACCTTACCGGCTGTTCTTCAGCAGTGTTAATAACATCACTAATAGGTCACTTGTCATGCACTTTTTCTGGGGGGTCGGGGGGGGGGGATGTGCTAGTGTGTTCCGGGCTTTCTTTCATTTGATTTTTACAACACTGTAAGTAAGGTTGAAGCAATTACCTCCTCTCCCCAATATAAAGATGGAGGAAGCAGGCTTAGAGAGCCCAAGCAATTAGCTCAAGATTGAACAGCTTGCAAGTAGCGGAACAGGTGCCATGTGTGAATCTCACGAAGTGGCAGAATTCACAAAAGATCACTTATCTCTGCAAATAGTGAAGTAAGCAAATAACTGCAGAAGGACATTTTACTTAAGATTCTTGACAAAGCCTGCCTGATGTAATGGACACTTTGCACCTGTAAAGTATCCTCCCACTTAGGATTCATCACTAGGGCAAAAGGAACTTCCCAATTAGTATTAGTTACGGTTTTCACCCGTACATTTTCCTGACTTTACCACAGAACACTAATCATTAAAATTAAATTCCAAATACACTTCCATAAGAATATTACCAAGAGAGGGACTGATCTGTTTCATTAGTCCGAGTACTAAAATTAGTTAAATTCAAACACTTCATTCAGTCCAGGAGCAAATTCTTTTTATTGTTTAAAACATATCACAGAGTAATCAAATTTCTTTTTTAAAGTTTTAGAGTACTTCATCTTTCTATTCTCTCTGGAAGTAACATTTTAATACATTGTATATGCACAGCACAGATTGAAGTTCATGGTAATCAATCCGACTCAATCTACTTCGATTAAAGGAAGTTAATAAGTTGGGGAATAAACTGCTTTGGCTGCAAACTTTGCTCCAATTTTAAACTTTGTTAACTCAAGTAAATTATAGTTCGTCTCCTCTAGGTCAACCACTAATGATTTTCTGATGGAGAGAGATTATAACTACTTTTCGTCATACTGTTTTTTTCATGGTTGTACATAGTAATTAGTCCACAGACATATCTGAAATTCATAACTGCATGGATATATTTTTCATTTTTTTCTATTTATCAATTAGAAACATTATAAGAGAGCAAGCATAAGTAACTATTAAGAGGGAAACTACTGCATTTTTAAGAATTACTATTATTCAATTAGTCGAGTCAGTAAGCATTTCTCCAGTGCCAGCTATACGGTCTTTTTTCAATTCCAATGTAACTGCTATGTTTGGGCCTTATGCCATACTATACTATATTTTTAAGGTACTTAAATGAAAGGTTTCCTTCTATATGGTAAGAATCATTACACTAAAACACAAAGACAAGAAAAAAAATCAATTGTAACAAAAACTGTTTTCTTGGTAACAGCTTTTACAACGTTGCACCCATGGATGACTTTGTTACTTTATAAAACACCTTCTTAATACAAAAGCTATTAGTCCGAACAGAAAATGATTCTTTGTTAAAACTGTTACAATTAAAAATGAACAAAAATCCAACCGAAACCACAAGTCCTGATACTCTCAGACTCTGGAACTCAAGTCAAAGGAAGTAGTCTCCAGCAACACTGAAAACAAAAATCAAGATGGTCTTGGGCAGTGGAGAAAAGCGGAACTGAAGAGAAGAGGCGAGGTGACGTATCATGAAGTGATGAGGCCATCAGCCACTTTCTCCACAAAAATCTCTGAGGCAGCAGAGCTCGGTGGTACGCTAACTTGGTCCTCTCCTCTTGTTCCCTCACCTGGGCTCATAAACCTCTTTAAGACATCAGCCACCTCTCCAGAACTAACTGGGACTTCAGGAGATGAGTGGGGTGTAAGTTCAGAGATTCTGGTCTCAAGCAAATGTCCCTATTAATAGAAAATAGGTGGGGGAAGGGGAAAGAAAAACAAAGAAATAAAGGAAGAAAATTATTTACAAACACACAAATTTGGGGGAAGTAAGGAAAGGGAAAAAGGAACGACAACTTAGGTCCAGGAGAAATTATTGCTGGCATCAAGGACTGACTAACAAAGTGGGAATAGGGAAGTTGCCCACCAGTTCACAGATCAGTGGGCACCTCTTTTCTGCACACTACACCCCAGAGCCAAGTAGGGTCAAGTCCAGATGACAGTTTAGTTTCCCTAGCAAAACTAAGCTACAAGTAACAATCTTACCTGCAACTAACTACTCAATTTAAATCTGTACTTAGAGAAAGATAAATCCTAAAACAATGTCTCACAATAAAAAAAAAAAATTACCAAGTATATTTATATTCATCTGTTCATTAATTTAAACATCTTTCTGAGCCCTTTCTAAGTAAATGCCAAGGAAATCAAACATAGCCCCTGCATTCAGAGTTGACAGTTTAGCATGGAAAGTAAGATATGCTAAAAGTTCTAGAACGAGAACAAGAACACTTCTAGATGGGATATGTGGATTCTTAAAAGTGAGAAAAATTATCCTGTGCCAACTTTTACATAAAAGTGGGTTGCAGTCTCCCAAGAAGGATGAGAAATAAGAAATGGGGTTGTGGGTATGAAAAATACGAATGATTATAGCAGCTAACACCAAAAAGGACATACGTTAAATCACTTAATGACCACAACAACTCTAATGACATGTACAGTTCTCACCATTTTACCACGAAGGAAAGTTGAGAGAGGTTTAAGAAACTTTTTAAGTGCCATGACTTTTAAGTGGCAGAGTTGGGGTGTGAATCTAGGCACCATGGCTCTTACCCCTACTTGGCTGCATGTAATAGTATTATTACTAACAAAACAATGGTACTGTATATTGCAGAATCATGATCTAGGTCCGTTCATTCATTCTCTTGTAATACTCACATCTCTATTTTACAAATGAAACAAAGCAAAGTATAACAAAAAACTAAGACTCAAGGTTGTACAAGTAACAAGGCGGTGGAGTCCAGGTTCCAGCCCAGAAGAAGGCTCAAATACCAAAGGCTCTTTTCACGGCACTCCACAACCAAGGGTTCTGCCTTTACCCTCAACCAAGTCAGACTCCTTCGCCCCGGGAGCGCCCCTGAACCACCTCGCGCCTCAGAGACGTTCCACAGCCCGCGAGCCTCGGCGCCCTGGGGGCACCCCCGCGCGGCCGGGTCAGGGCTCTCACCAGGAGGGAGTCGGGGGACCCTCGCAATCTTGCTGGTGATCTCTGCCGTGAGCACCGCGAAGTCCTGCTCGTAGCCTTCGAAGTCGGATGACATGGCGGCTCCGGAGTGATCGGCCCGGGCCGGAGCCCAGGTCGTGGCAGAGGCCACGCGGGTCAGAGGAACACGGTGTAAGGACCCCAGAGGCGGCCTCGACAGCAGAACGGAGAACCGGGGACAGCTCCCAGTCCGGCCGCTTCCTGGTTGTTCGTCGCAATCTCAGTCCTCCGGAAATTGGCCTGAGTGCGTTTTTAATTGTCCGCTCGGGCTTCAGGATTTAAAAAATTTGCTAAGAAAAAGCACTTCTATTAGTGCCTCCAAAAGTCTCCGAAACTCTTCGCGTTCTCCAGGATCACTGGAAGCATTTCTGGCTCCTCTGAGTTCTGGAAAGCGGCTCCGGCTCCCCAAGCTCAAGGTCCCAGGAACTTGCTTCCCGAGGGAAGTCTGATGCGGAGAACCTGCCGGAAGTGGCTGCCAAGGAGACCGCGCACCGGGCGGGAGCAGCAGAGGAGCGGTGAGAGCGCTGGCGGAGAGACAAGCTGGTCGTGGCAGGTCCCGCACTCCAGCTTCTTGCAACCAGGATTTGCTTTCTACTTGCGCTGGACTGAGGTACCCATGATGGAGTTATCCGAGGAGGAGAAAACCTGTTCCGGGTGAGCCCAGGCCGCCCCGGAAATGCGATGGCCGAGGAGCGGGCACCTAGGACCAAACTGAGGTGGGAGTCGAGGCAAGGGATGTAACTATGATTCTGGCCGTCTTTGCCCCATCCGAGTGAGCCCAGAATCTCCAGAATGTTGAAACCAACCACCTTGCCACGATGGTCCTCTCCTAAGTGAGAATTTTTAAGCGCTCTGCTCCGTGACACGGGCGGGAAACTGAGGCACAAGGCGATGGCATCTGTTGCGTGAAAGTCTTTATTACCCTGTAACTCAGATCTTCCCTTGACTCACTGCAATCCAGTAGGAAATACCGTTCCACAGATCCTCCGGCGCTCGCCGGCCCGCCTCCCCTCCCCTGTCCCTCGCTCCAGAGGCACTTCCTCATCTTTTTTCTCAAATATCTTCATTCCTGTTCTTTCTCCTGTGTGTCTCCAGTCATGACTTCACACACCTTTGTCTCTCCTGTCCTCCCCTCCCCTCCTTTCACTCTGCCTTTGCTTTCATTCGCCCTCCTCTACCTTTGGCCCAAGTAGATCCTTATGTTGGTGTTTTGGGGCAACCGCAGGCGCACGTGTAGACCCTGTCCGGCTCATACTTGACAAATCGAGACTTGGTGAGAGGCAGTTCAGAACTCTGTAAAAGGAATTAGATGATTTGGTTTCTGGACTAGGTTCAGCTGTTACTTGTGAACTTTGTGCCCTTAGCCTTTTGAAACCAATTGCCCAATTCAATCAGTCCTTAAAGCCCTGCTCCAGCTCTAAAATTCTCCTCTCCTCCAATTATCCACTAACGACCATCACAGTTACCTGTCAAGTTGGAAACAAAGAAATAAAAACAACTATTTTAGAATCATGTATCCAGTTTACTTGCAGTTCAGACAGGAGCCCTATTCTGGATTAGATAAAAATACAGAAAAACCTTGGATTTGGAGTAACTTGTTCTGCGAATGTTCTGCAAGATGGTCAAACATTTCTAATAAATTTTAACTTGATAAACCAGTAATGTCTTGCAATAGGTGACGTGGAATGTCAGTCACATGATCCCAACTGAGTCAATGGTTCTTGAAATTTGTTTTGATACACAAGTGCCTTGGATTACAACCATGTTTCCAGAACAAATTTTGCTCACAAACCAAGGCTTTACTGGTAGCTACTTTTGCCGTTTGAAAAGGCACTCATTCCATAGCACTTGTGAGATTCTTTTGTTTAGGTGGTTATTGGAGTTAAATATGGTATATGATAAAATTTTTTTCACTGAACTTTCTCATTTTGTTTTCTTTAGATTGGGTTTCAAGCCGAGATACTGGATTCTTCTAGTTAAGATAAAGAGCTCTGAGTGTGTAACAGTGAAAATGTCATAATCTTCATTCACATCCCCCCGCTTGAAGGCATGACAATTAAGGAACACACGTGGACTTGTGGCACATGGAAATGTGTGCACAGAAAAAGGAAATCTATAATTTTCTAAAAGTAGGAAGGCATCCTTCCTCACCAAAATGGGTACATTCTGCTCAGTTATCAAGTTTGAAAATCTCCAAGAATTAAAGAGACTGTGTCACTGGGGTCCCATCATAGCCCTTGGTGTTATAGCAATATGTTCTACGATGGCCATGATTGACTCTGTGTTATGGTATTGGCCTTTACATACAACTGGAGGAAGCGTGAATTTCATCATGTTGATAAATTGGACTGTCATGATTCTTTATAATTACTTCAATGCCATGTTTATTGGTCCTGGCTTTGTCCCTTTGGGGTGGAAACCGGTAAGAAAAAAATCCCTTAAGATAAGGAGCTCTAATGATAATCATATATTTAGTTTATGGCTTATCTGCTAACCGATAATATCAAACACAGCCTCCCTTTTGCCTTGGTAGAGACTAAGCATATTCTAATTACTGATCATTGAAAGCTCAAAGAATTTATTTTTGTATCTACTTGAAAATATTCATCTAAATTAATACTTCCCAGGGAGATTTTATTGAATACTTGTCCTTCATTAAAACGAAAGAAAAAGAAATATGGAGGGGCTGGTGAGTCCATATTCCTAAATTTAAGAACTACTGCATGTCATACAGCTGTTATAATTTCACAGTGCACTTTGGCTAGGATCTTTTTTTTTCTTAATTTTTTTTAATATTCATTGATTTTTAAGAAAGAGACAGCGCAAGTGCGGGAGGGGCAGAGAGAGAGGGAGACACAATCTGAAGCAGGCTCCAGGCTCTGAGCTGTCAGCACAGAGCCTGACATGAAGCTCGAACTCACAAACCGCATGATCACATCCTGAGCCGAAGTCAGATGCCACCCAGGCCCCCCTAGGATCTTTTTTTATGTAATACATTAACAGCCCTCAGAACTGAGAACAAGTCTTTAGAAATTGCTGAGTTAAATTATAAAGTTTTAAAATCAATGTCAAAATCATAATATCAGGCAGTAACTGTATGAATCAATTTATGGCTTTTTAAAAACTGTAGCAAGTGTATACTCATGAAATTTCCATATTCCTTGCTGAGGGGCACTGCCTGGTAGCTTATTAGAAATGCAAAACCTTGGGCTCCACTCCAGGCCTACGAATCCAAATTAGCATTTAACAAAATCCCCAGATGATTCTTAGGTACGTTAATGTTGGAGGAACACTAGGATACTATTTAAAGTGAGTACAAACATGAGTAAGATAAATACATATTCTGAAAAATCTTACAATTGAGGAGAGAAACCAAGGTACTTGTGTAAGTAATTATGCTATAGAGAAGAACGGGAGGAGTGCTGTCGAAGCTGGAAGTGACCCTCAGTGGACCTGAGGGAGGAGTGGCAATTTCCACAGACGGGAAAGAAAGCATTTCAGGCATATAGGCTGAAGCAACGGACGGGTTATGTACTGCAAATAAGGCTGAAACAAAGGCAGATTCTGGAGGGCCTTAAATACATGAGGAATTCTTAGACCGTAGGGAGGTATTAGAGGTTTTCAAGTCAAGCTCTGATGAGAGTCCTGTTGTAAGAATATTATTCAGACACTAGACAGTTTGGACTAGAAACTATAGGACAGGAAAGTAGTTAGAAGTGATTGAAATGGTGCAAGGGTTGGAGGGGAACCAGATTTCCAAAAGATATCAGCTCTGATGTTTGGATATCCACTCCAAAATACCTGTCAAGTTTTGCTACCTTTTTAATGAACTCCTACAAAGATTCTACAAAGATTTTGGAAAAGTAGAACCAGCTACAATCAGTGACCATGGGTTTGGGTGGAGCATGGGGAAGAGAAATTAAAAATGACTTCTGGGTAGTTGGAAGAGTGATGCGGCTGTTACCAGAAATTCATTATTTAAAAGTATTTCCGCTCAGATAAAAGGGCAGGAAATAAGGAAGTTAAGATTCCATCCTTAGCCCCACCCCCCATAAAATCAAACCATACGAAAGCCTTTATTCATAAGGCTTGACTTATCATCACAAAGGGTCAGATATCTGATGGATCTTTGTTTGTATTTTCCTACCAAGGAAAATTCTCAGGATAGCATGTACCTCCAGTATTGTAAAGTCTGCCAAGCATACAAGGCTCCACGGTCACATCACTGCAGGAAGTGTAACAGGTACTGTATGTCTTTGCTACTCACTGGGGCTGATCAGCTTGGTGATTGGTCTCATGTTGTTCTTTCTACCACATCAATCCTAGTCGTCTTCTCTGCAAGGTGGCTTCTTTATAAAAAACGTTGTCAAAATACTTCTGTCCATATCTCCATTAAGTAGACAATCCTCACTCTTTTTTGTTATAAGTGAAAAACGTTTATTTATTTGTTTGGAAAAATACACATTTACTTTGCTTCTTGCCCTGCCAACAGTAAAAAGTTACGCCTTCAAGTCGTTTCCGTAGGTCAGGATTAATCCTGCTTGTCTTCTGTCGTCTTAACTAGCTTTGGAATTGTTCTGAGTCTAAACTGTAAAGGAGACCTGCTGTTTCAATTATTTTAGTTGACTAACATTTACACTTTATCCATATCTAATAAATGAATTCAGGTGTGTAGTATCACAGGTGTTTAATGTAAAAAAAAGAAAACTGAATCACTATAAAAAATATGAAATCAGCTGAGATCTTTTTATTTTTTTAATTTATTTTTTTAATTTTTATTTTAAAGAGACAGCAAGCTGAGGAGAGGGGCAGAGGGAGAGAGAGAAAATCTTAAGCAGGCTCAATGCTCAGTGCAGAGCCAGATACAAAGCTCGATCCCAAGACCCTGGGACCAAAATCAGGATTTGGACGCTCAACCGACTGTGGCATGCAGGCGCCCCTAGAACCTTTTTAAATAAACAGCTATTCCACTGATTAATTGGAATTTGTGGTAAGAGTGTTGAGGTTTAGGAGAACAGTTGTAGCAAATAAAAGTTTGGTATGAGGCCAAGAAATTTTCTTCTAGCAACTAGGGAAAGAGGCTCAGTAAGACTGCTTGTTCCACCACACCTTCTACTCCACGGCTAGTGTGCTTTGTTATGACATCGAAAGGATGGGGACAGGGAGGAAGGAAGTTCTAGGTCTGCTGGGTCCCGTCAACCCCAGTGGAGATTTTGAAGTGATTTTGTGCTCTCTGTTTTACTCCGCTTTAGTCACTGCATTTCAGAGCTAGAGGCAAACCAGGAACCCATGCTTATTTCTTTATAATGAACCTCTCAGCGGGCCTCCTGACTTCTTTAAGCAAACTCACTTGTGGCAGACGTGTTTTCCTCAGAAGCTGTTACAAAGCCTGCCGTTTCTTGTGCTGTTTAGAATTTAAAAGAAGTCACTGTTCAGAGTTGTTTAAAAACTCATAAAGACTTTGCTTTCTGTTCCATAGAGTATAATTCCTCTGTGACTCATGGACAGGCTGGATTCCTATTTGCTTGATCTTTTGAAGACCAAAGTCATCTAAAGGAGATTGGGTTTTTTGCCTCATGTGCTGTGTCAATTTTTCTTAGATGTGTGCTGAAGATGGACCATCACTGTCCCTGGATCAACAACTGCTGTGGCTTCCACAATCATGCTTCGTTCACGCTGTTTCTCCTTCTGGCGCCGCTGGGTTGTATTCACGCTGCCTTCATTTTTGTTATGACTATGTATACCCAGCTTTATAATCGGGTAAGTGACAATGTTTTTTATAAAGTACTCATGCCAGATTAAATGGCAGTTATGATTATTTAAGGAGTCCCTTTTGGAAATAAGATTTCTATGATTTAGGTTGGGAAACAGAACTTCGCTTTACCTATATATGAATTTCTCTTTAAAAAAATACTAAAATTGAATTTTTAAAATGAGGAATAATTATTTTCTTGTTTTGGAAACTTACTAGCTGTAGTTGAAGTTGATAATATTTTATCACTGTGTATATAATTTATTTGATTTCACACTTTGTAGCTGTGGTAAGAACAACTAGAAGAAAAAAAAGAACAGGAAGAAAAAGACAACACTAATATTTTCTGTTTCCATCTGATTCATGTGGCAAGGTGTAGTTCTTTTGTTCGTTTCTAATTCCAGGACCCTGGAAGGTGGCTCATGAGGCAGGCGCATGTCCTAAAACATGCAGAAGATTAGGTTGCTTTATGGGCAAGTAGTCATGAGAGAAAGTTCAGGGGTGACAAATTCAAGTCCCTAAAGAAACCCGAAAGGTCAATGAGATTCATAGGCCTACTGGGGCTCTGGCACTGAGAGTACTTGCCCTCCACAGGTGGGACAGCCCATATTCAACCTCAGTCACTTGTTAGTGTTTGGAAATCTAGACCAGTAATACTAGATCTTCCAGTTTTTCAGGAAAAATCAGAAAGTCTGCGTTTTTTTGCTTCGCATCTCCTGATTTTTAAGTGTTGGCACCTGGCTGAATATTTTAAAACATATTGCAGGCCAGGCAATAGGCATATGCAGGCCATAGTTGACCTGCATTTTGCCAGTTTTTAACCTCTGGTTGTGGAACATGAGTGAAGAAAACAACCGAATTCTCGGCTATCTTTTTGCTGTGCAAGAGTCCTATAAATATTGAAAAGCAGGGAAAACACGTCACAATTTAGACTGTTGACTAGTGCTGTTCACACACAGTAATGTTAGTGGGCTATGCCCAATGCTTTCGAGGAAATAATTAAAAACAACAAAAAAAGCGACATTTGAAAATAACTAAGAATGGCATCGTGCATATCAGCATGAGTTCAAGCCACAACAGTAATTAGAAACAAGTTAGAAATTCATTTGCTTATAGCCACCGCTTCAGGTTATCATTTGTTAATCTTTTCTGATCAAGTTGTTTTAAATGTTCCAGTAGCGTCTGACCATTTCTGACAACTGAGTATTTCGCGTGTGTGTTGTTGTCTGTAGCTCTCCTTTGGGTGGAACACGGTGAAGATTGATATGAGTGCAGCCCGCAGAGATCCTCTTCCAATTATCCCCTTCGGATTAGCAGCATTCGCGGCCACCCTGTTTGCGTTGGGATTAGCTTTAGGAACAACCATAGCTGTTGGGATGTTGTTTTTTATCCAGGTAAGTTTCTTAGTTACCTCTAGCTAAAAGTTGTCAGCTTACTGGGGCTGCTTAGAATGAGAAAGAGATAAAGGCCGCATTTAAGAGTGCATGTGAAGTGGAAATTATTGTTACGTATTCCATCTAGGTAACTAATTTAACCTCTGTACTAGTCAGATAATTTTGAAGTAACTTTGCCAGAATTTCTAGGTAACTTTCTTAATTTTTAAGATGTTAACCTAGAATCCTTATCGCTTTATAGTCGAGAAAGCTCTTCTCATATTTATGGTCTCTCTTGATCTTCACATCAACCCCCCCAGAAAGAGTTGAAGGGGAGCATTTTCCCTTCCTTACAGAAGAGTGATCAAATCACAGAAAGGTTAAGTGACTTAACCCAAGGTCACCCACTCATGTATTCAGTGAACATCATTATTAAGGCTATTTCGTAACAGCATATATTTAATCATCATCATAATATGCCCAACATTTATTGCACACTTATGTGCAAGACACTGTTTTAAGGGCATCACATATTCGCTCATATAATCTCAGTAACAACCCTATGATATGCTTGCATTTAATGCCCACTCTGATGAATTACTCTGCTAATGTCTGAGGGCACAGTAATGAAAATGAAAAGCATCCTGCCCCGAGGGAAGTCACAACTAGCCGTAAACAGATAACTAATATTGAGTGGTGTGTATGTGTCATAGATTTACATACAAAGTGCTGTGAGGACACAGGAGGAGGATGTGGCCCCGAAGAGATCACAAAATGGTTATGATTCCTCCCGTTCACCAGACCAGGTTATTCATTAGTTGAAGGCCTGCTGTAGGCCAGGTGTTGTGCGAGGCCCTAGGAATACGAAGAGGCCTGGCCCACAGGTGTTTTTACTGTGCGGCACTGTCTCTACGGACACAGCAAGACTTGAGGAAATGCAGAAACGCTGGACCTGAGGGCTCTGATCCATCGCCCGACCATTTTAAACTCATAGTATTAAAATATGCCAATTTTGGTTGTACTTCATATTTTCTATTAGCCTGGGATTAAATTCTTTGAAAAACTTTCCCCAGTACCTCTCATTAAGAATCATATCAAAAATAAACTAACCTGGTGTAAAAACCTACATAAGTGGAGTTAGTCCCAGCTAGGAGGATCAATTAATAGACTCAAGACTGAATATATTGGGTTTTTAAGGTAAGCAGAATATCGGGGTAAACTGAAATGAGTCACTTTTTTGTAATAAATAATCATAAATTTAAGGTTAATTAAAAATAGTGATAAGAGATTTTAATAACAAAATACACAAGTATTGATTAAATGGATTATATCCATATTTTATTAATACTTTGGAAACCTTGATCAAAAGATAGTACTTAAAAATTGAATTTTTATTAAAATAGTAGATTCAGATTTGATTATGGAATCATAATTTTATGGAGAGGCGTTGTGGTGCAGTGCTTAAGAACAAGAACCGTAGAGTCAGATGGGCCACACACTGAGGGTGTTTCTTAACCTCTGTTATCCTGGTATCTTCATCAATGGATGGAGCAACAAAAACTATCTCATAGGATTACTATGAAG
This sequence comes from Paguma larvata, assembly GCA_030068075.1. Lineage (NCBI taxonomy): Eukaryota > Metazoa > Chordata > Mammalia > Carnivora > Viverridae > Paguma > Paguma larvata. The sequence goes on from CM057837.1 coordinate 32,243,006, forward strand.
ATGATCATCTTAAAAGTTTCATCATAAAATTTTATTGTTTATCATTTAATTTTCAGATGAAAATAATTCTCAGAAACAAAACTTCTATTGAATCATGGATTGAAGAAAAGGTAAATTTTAATAATTGTTTTCCTCAACATCAATAAAGGTTAGTTCCTAGGCCAGATTAACTAATAAATACCCAGAAGTGAAACCTTGACTACCAGATGGCATCCTTAAGTCATTTGCATGCCACATAAAAGGTTAATATAGGAAACATCGGTTCATTCTTCATTTGACGTAACTCCCACAGAAATATGCTTCTCGTTCACGCTGAGTTGTTGGAGAAGTGTAAGCCACACGTTAAACCGTTTGGCCATTCTCTCTCAGGTTAGGGGAGAAGGCAGGCCATTTGGAAAGGAACTTCTGTCCTACCAAGGTGCCATTAAGGTTTTTTTTAGTGCTTTAGGTCTTAAAAAACCTCATAAGCCCGGGATATATCATAGCTTGCCACAGACCTCCCAACCTTTCCATCGTGATTCTGTTGTAAAGAGTCGGTCTGACTACTCTGCTCCCTGCTTAAAGCTGCCCAGAGCCTCGCCATCGCTGGAGCAGGGGTATAAACCCGAATGCCCGCGGGGCTGGTAGATAACCAGATGACCGGAGCTGGCCTGTGAACCAGACGAAGCCGATTGTTGCCGTAGGGGATACTCAGCCAGTATCGTGAGATCATCTCGCTGTTTTTCAAGAAAAGCAAGAGATCTGGATTTCTGGAACATCTCTTTTTTGTTTTTAAATATTAGCAAGAAATTTACATTAAAAACAAACAAACTTTGTGGGCCAAGTAAAACACACCAATAGGACAGGTTTAGCCCCTGGCAGCAGTTTGTGGACTTGAACTTGTAGCAGCAGCTGTCAGTTGTTTTGGTCTCAAGACCCTTTTACATTCTGAAAATTGTTCAGGGCCCTAGAGAGCTTTTGTTAATATGTGTAATATGTATCAATGATTGCCGTATTTTGTGAGAAAAATTGTGAAGATTTATTATTTCGCTTAAAAATAACAATAATAAACCCATTATATGTTAATAAAAATAGCATATTTAAAAAAATTATTGTATTTTCCAAAGTGAAAAGTAGGGAGAGAGTGGCATTGTTTTATATTTTTACAAATCTCTTTTAATATCTGACTTGAGAGAAGGCAGTTCGATTCTCACATTTCCTGCATTCAGTCTGTTGAGATATGTTGCTTTGGTTGAAGTATGTGAAGAAACTCAAGCCTAACACAGATAAGTAGGTAGAAAAGGATAGAATATTTTAATAGATTTTTGGATAATCGCAGCTATTCTTTGATACTACATCGAAACTTGACAAATGATAGTTCTTGAAAGGTTAGTTGCGTGGGAGATGTGAAGATACACCCATAAACCTTGTGTTCTTTTACATCTAAATGCATCAGCACATCTCGCTCTTTGAATGGGCCTTTTACCCTTACAAGATCTTATAACACCAGGTATTGGCCATTTGGAAAATGCAGTTTTACAGGATTTTGAAGGTTTTCCAATTGCTAACACATTCGTTCATATCACTACTAGTTTAATGGGAGAAAATCTTTCAATTTCGAAAAGCTGTCAAGCTCATAGTGGTGGATACAGACTTTCCAAAATTCTAATTTTCTCTTGGAAGCCTTCATTTTTTTCAGTTGTTTACACTGAAGTAACAGCTTGAGTTTGTTCATTTTTGAGAAAATTTCTGCCAAATACTGACGTGTCAGTAACCTTACTTTGCTTCCTTAGTCCTTCTTTCAAGTAAAAATACTGATGTGAAAGAAGCTGGCTCCACAGCTGTTGTTCACAGTTCAAACCAGTGTTTTCCTCGAGAAAAACACTGCCGAATGCTTTATGCGCACTTCCCGTCCTGTCACACAGAATATTAAAAGGACATCTATTTGAGGTTGAGATTTAATAAAAATAATAATTTTTATTGCTTCATCAAGGACATTCTTATGTAAAACTTTTGTTTGTTTGTTTGTTTTTTAATTATGAGTTGTAACCATGAAGAATAGAATAATCACTAATACAGGTGGCCGCTGTCCCGATTCCTGCTTAAGGTACCAGCAGTTTTACCCACTCTTGCAAATGTCAACACAAGGAAAAAGGCAAATGACATCTTTGTATTATAATGAAAGTTGTTCGACTTTGTCGGAGCCCAAGAAAAGGTCTTGGGGACTCAAAGAGGTGTGCAAAGCATGCTTTGAGGACTGCTGATAGACAGGTTTAAGTCCAAGCTCCTTAGCTTGTACATAATCAAGGTCATGTCTTCCCCTTACCTGTTTGTTCTACCGCAATTCCTACCGCTCCCCACCCCATTGCACTCTTGATACCACCTAATACCAGAAACCAGAAACTGGTGTTTTGTATATTCTGTGCCTCTGTATCTTTCCACATGTCATTCTCTCTACCTAGAACACTTTTCCTCCCTCTTTTTTGCCTGCTTTCTTGTACCTCAAGACTTAGTTTAGGTGTCATTTCTTCCTAAGAACCTTCCTTGATTCTCCCTAGACTAGTTAAGTACCTTGTTTGCCTTTCCCATAGCATCTATTGCATACCTCTGTTGCCTCTTAACACAGTATTGCTAGAATCCCCCAACTTCACCAAGTGCTTCTCTTGGGCAGAGACCATGCCTCACTCATCCTTAACCACTCTTTGTTGTTAATAGCCGAAATCTGTTCTCTGAGACTCTTATCCATTGTGAAGACTCTGAAGCTTTTGTTTTAAAAAGAGAAAATAAATTATCCTTTACTTTTGGTGGGGGGGGCGGAGTTATATAGTTCAGTAGATTCATCCATACGTATAGCTTGACAATTCTTTTAATTGAATTAACATCATTATTACTTTATAAGTAATTGTGAGAAGTTTTCCCTAAAATATTGTCCCCTGATAATAAAATATTTCAAGGCATCATTTCTAGTTAGCATAATATATCCTGATTAGATTATTTTTTTGAGTGACCAAGGCTCTTTATAGAGTAGCATGCTAAATCTAGAAGTTATTTTTAATATTTTTTAATGTTTATTTTTGAGAGAGCATGAGCATGGGAGGGGCAGAGAGAGGGGGACAGAGGATACGGAGTGGGCTCTGTGCTGAGAGCAGTGAGCAAGCCCAATGAGGGGCTCGAACTCAGGAACCATGAGATCATGATCTGAGCTGAAGTTGGACGCTTAATCGACTGAGCCAGCCAGGTGCCCCTAGAACTTATTTTAAAACTGCACTCTGTTACCAAGTAAAAAATACAAGTAAGTGATTATATGAAGTTTATAGAAAATTTATTGAAATTACCACATACTAGAATTTATAGAAATTTCAACTGGGCTTGTAGACTTATTATGGGAATAAATAATGTACCTTTATACCACTAGGTGTCAGTGGAACTTTAGAAATTCTAAGCCAGTTTATGTCCTGAAGTTAAAGCTAACAATTAAATTTAACAACTAATTTATGCAACCTGAATATTTATGTATATGCATAAAATATACATATAAAAGCACATATAAGTGAGTGTATATACATGTGTGAGAGTATAAAAAACTGAAAGAAGATCTGCACTATCTGCTAATTGAAATAATAGTATTCAGAAAATGGTGACTCCCCTGGTGCACCTGTCCTGGCCATTCCCACAGGTGTTGCTACCACCCAGGATACACCGCTGCGTTGTAGAGCGCCCCACGAAACAGTTCTTCCATCCCGAATAAACTCTTGCTTTTCCTTAAATCTTTTTATCAACATCCCTTCTTTACACCTGGATTCTTTTGCTTTGCTAACCAACCAGGAGCATTGAAGACTTTTTATATGTGGAATAAAGCTATTAACTCTTTTAGTAAGCATTTTTGAATACTCGTTCTGAAATAAGCCCCGTCAGACATTTCCTGAATGATCTCCTACGAGGTTGGTGTCGTATAGCAAGTTCCTCTCCAGATAAGTTTGTCTGTGTCTCCTGTGCACACTAACATTACAACAAGGAGGAAGCGTTTTAGGAGTGATACGAATGTGAGAAATGAGTGTATCTTACTGTCAGTACTGTCAACAGTGTGTTGCTTAAAGCCAGTGAAGGCAGCGCCGTTTGCCATCTTACGTCTCTGTTCCCCACAGGCTAAAGATCGAATCCAGTATTACCAACTAGATGAAGTTTTTGTTTTCCCCTACGATATGGGAAGTAGATGGAAGAACTTGAAACAGGTATTTACGTGGTCAGGGACCCCTGAAGGAGATGGACTCGCGTGGCCAGTACGAGAAGACTGTCACCAGTACAGCTTAACAGTGAGTCTTCCTGTTCAAATAGCCTTTCCTTTCTGTTTCACTTTTCGTCCTCTGGTTCCTCTGAACTCAGATGACATTTTATAGTAAAATAATGAATTTTTTTTCAGTATGGCACTAAGGCAACAGTCCTAAAACACTCCTCGTATCAGGTCTTTCTTTTAATTTAAATCTCTCTTTACTTCTCCATCTGTGTGAGATAAAGTCCCAATCCCTTCACTTAGTTCTATAAAATCTGGCCTAAAACTGCCCTCTGACTACTTCCTGATGGGAATCACCCTGTCCAGTCAGTCTGACTTCCCCAGTGAATGCCTTGTGTGCATTCCCGCCACCTAACTCTGTTCACACTGTTTTTTCTAACACCACTTCCCTATCAGAAATAATAGTAAGGCCAGTTTCAGCCCCACCTCATCTAAATTTGACACTTAACCACGTACCACTCTGTGGTGCTTGTGAAGTCTCATATTTTTATTTATTTCTCAGATCTTAAATCTGTAATTTGACAAGATTCTAGTACAGAGACCATGAGCTATTTCAATATCCCCTACTATAATAGAGTAACATTTATTAAGTTGTTGAGTAAGTGAAGAAAAGTGAGTTGTCAAGACTTGTGGATGAATTTTGCAGTCTGTCTGCTTTGTTGCTAAAGAGTCCGTGAATCTGCGTGTCATCCTCACCTCTGGGACTAGCCTGGAAGACCCAGGAGAACAGAGAGCACATCTCCCTGGCCCCAGGCCATAGGGAATACTCGATGAGTTTGCACAGATGAAGCCGGCAGAGAATACTGAGAAGAAAGCCCGTCAGCTCCTGTTCTCAGTTGTAGGGCCCTCTTTCCACGCTACCAGAGACACGTGGCCTTTGAATCGTCAGCACTGCGAAATGCTGGAAAATCAGGAGTCTGTCACGCCACTCTGATATAGTAGATGGCAAAAGGCTGGTTTCAACACCGAGATAATGTTTTTCCTTTCTGTATCTCCAAACAGATTGAACAGTTGAAACAAAAAGCAGATAAAAGAGTCAGAAGTGTAAGTAATTTTTTACATTGATACTAGTTTCTTTTTCCTTTTTGTCAGTCTACACTTCTGTATAGTTTTTAAAATTGCCTTTGAGTCAAAGCCAACTGTTGACTTTTATTAAGTAATATTTCTTAACATAATTGTTGAACTTCGATACTGTTTACTTTTGTTTTCACTTACATAGTTTGGACTGGACGTTGGGAGGAAATGTAGTCAATTTACGTTGCCAACAGAAAAATAATTATCCTCAATATAGCTCATTAGTGTGAAACCCATCCTTGCGCTTCTGCCATACAGTACGATGGCCACTAGCCACATGTAGCTCTTTAAATTAATTAAAATCAAATAAAAAATTCAGTTCCTTGGTCGAACCAGCCACATTAGAAGTGCTCAGGACCTACATGCGTCTGGCGGCCACCATACCGGACACCACAAATACAGAGCATTTCCATCACTGCACAAAGTTCTGTTGGACAGCACTGCTCTAGAATTGAATTCTTAGCTCTGTGCTTGAAATGAAGGGGAAGAAAAGCCTGGAGAACCAAAAACATCAGTTGCCTGCCATAAAGGAACTGGGAGGGAAAGACTTGTCTCCTGATACTTTGAGTCTACCTTTAACAATATAAATTCAGACTTACAGGAATTCAGGGGTAAATGTTTGATTGTTCTTCCGATTACTGATCCCAGGTTCGGTACAGAGTGATAGAAGATTACAGTGGTGCCTGCTGTCCTTTGAATAAAGGAATCAAAACCTTCTTCACGAGTCCCTGCACTGAAGAGCCTCGAATAAGGCTACAGAAAGGAGAATTCATCTTAGCCACGAGAGGATTACGGTAAGTGATAGAAAGTACTGAATTTCTTCTTTAATGACAAAGTTAGCATCTCGCCTAAAAAAATTAATTTTAATCTTTTAAATATTTCAGATACTGGTTGTATGGAGATAAAATTCTTGATGATTCCTTTGTAGAAGGTATGGAAATGGAAGGGGATGTTTAATAGACAAGACTGCTAATAATAATTCCAAATTTGACAGGAATAATTCATAACAGTCACTTGTCACATGCATCAGGGCACATAATAGACACATTCTCAAGCAACAGAAAGAGGCTTCTTATGCTGTTTCTCCACAGCACTTCTATGTTTTAGGTCTTTTTAATGGTATCTAATGTTGAAGCTCATTGTCACCCGTGTGACAGGCACTTGTGGAAGTGCCACTTGTTTCGTGTGTGGTATCCAAGTCCCCAGCAGCCGTCTGAGGGAGGTGCTAGCATTTACCTTTCATTGGTGAGGGAGCCAAAGTGCAGTGAGACTAAGCACCTTGGCGCAGGCCGCCCTAAAATCAGATTTGAGCCAGGGCTCCAAGCCAAGTGGCCCGTGTCCCAGATGCCTGTGCCACACGCTCCCCACTGTGAATGAATATTCCTATTAAGTTATTAATGGAAACTGATGGATTGAAATTTTCCGCATCTCTGATTTTTTTATTCAAGTTTAGAATTATTCCTTTTTATTTTTTTTAATGTTTTTTATTTATTTTTGAGAGCATGAATGGGGAAGGGGCAGAGCAATGGGGACAGAGGATCTGAAGCAAGCTCTGTGCTGACAGCAGTGAGCCTGAAATGGGGCTCGAACTCATGAACCGTGAGATCATGCGTGACCTGAGCTGAAGTCGGACACTCAACTGACTGAGCCACCCAGGTGCCCCTAGAATTTTCTTTTTAAAGTAAAGATTAATCCTGGATGCTTTTTTAAAAACACTGGGTTAATTGTTAGTTAACTCTATATAACTACTTAGGCAACCTTGATATAAAAATTTATATGTTAGGAAAAAACCTATAAAGGAAATTCAGAGGCTTCAGAGAGATAGTTCCGAAACCGTTAGAGTAGGACAGTGTGCCAAAACCACCACCGTCACACAGGTGCGAACGCATACCCGTCTTGGGACGTTCCACCCCAGCTCCACATAGGGGTCGTCCTGAACCACATTAGCACCTTTCCCAGGTAACAGAATTTGAGAAATACTGGTTTTCTAGCATATAGAAGCATTTAAAAACCATATTTTTTCTCTCAAATTATTCTTATACAAGATGGTAAAGGGTGAAAAAAGCAAAGCGTAACAGCTGATTGATGCGCAGTAATAGGACTTTCGGGGCTCAGCAGTGTCACTGCCATAGATCTCCTTCGCATCCACTGTATTTTCTTCCTCAGGGGTTTCAAGGATACGAGGCTGGTTCCCTAGAAACTGCGTGGAGAAGTGTCCCTGTGATGCTGACACAGAGCAAGCCCCAGAGGGCGAGAAGAAAACGAGATAGCTACGGTTACAGTAACATTATTCTCTAAGTCCTCTCCATTACTTGAAAACTGTACATATTACTAAAGAATTATGCAATGAACCTACTCTGGTTAAGGTGTTCTTTTCCTCAAAGGTGCCCTAGTGCCATAATCTAAATATTTTTATTACCGTTTTGAAATGGAGAAGCCATTCTGCATATGCCTTTGAATTCTTACCCCTCTTTGCCACCTCTTCCTCTCCCCAAGAGGAAGAACACTTCACCCAAGTAAGTCAGTTGCATTTTCTCTAGGACTTTTTCTATGCGCTGCACACCGCGGACCTCACCTGCAGATCTAGTTCCGCCTTTGCCAGGAGCATCTGCATGTGATGCTTTTATCCTGTTTCCCCCTCAGTTGACATTTCTTATGTAATATTCTAGATGCTATAGAACATAATATGTAAGGTTCAATATAAGCTTAAATTTTATTACCTGTCTTTTAATAATGCAGATTTTGTCAAATCAAATAAAGATCAATGGATGTTCTGTATTAATCTAGTTTTTACTAAAAAAGCCTTTGTCTTAGTTTATGGAAATTAAGGGTTGTCTTAGTTCTTAATGCATAAACCTCTCTATGACCGTGTGAAAAATTGGCATCTTAAGGTGTTCATTCATTAAATGAACCCTATTGATGGCACCTTGGATCACGGCGTTCTAGGGAACTTTCCACCTAGTGAGCTCCAGCTGCTCGTGCGTGCTCCAGTCTGTCAAAGCCTGAAGCTTATGTGAGTGGTAGGCTCTAAGCTGGTGGATTTACATGCTTAAAATTGGGCTTGTCTAAACACAAGTAGAATTATAGAAGTCACCTATTGTGACACTACTTATTTCCAAGATAGGGGATTTGAGCTTTGGGGGCTCAGGCATGGGGTTTTGAATGAAAACGTGACTCTGTCCCATTCTAGTGGTAGCTGGGGAAGTGGAGAGATAAGCAAAATGTGCATCAGATAGACCCATCGGTTATGAAAAAAGTGGGTAAGATGGTCTGAGGGAAGGGACCTGAAGCAGTTGAGGGGACAAGTCGTGTGCCTCTGGGAATAGTGTGCATTTTAAGCAGAGGGAATAGCCAGAACGACAGGCAGGGATGGGCCTGCGTGTTTGGGGACTAGGAAGGCAGCTAGTGTGGGCGAGTTGGGAGTAGGAGAAGAGGTCAAGGAGGTAATAGGAGCTAGACCAGGGAGAGATCTAGAGGTTAATTCTTGCCTTCCCTTTGTTTCAGACACTCAAGAACAGACACTCAGCTTTTCTGGGCTGAGGGTCTAGAAAGACCATCCAGGAACATTCTCCTTACCTCCAGTTAGGGGACAGAGAGAACACTCTTCTACCTAGAACACAACAAAGGTAGTGAAAGAGGAAACAATCATGTGCTTGGTTGGAGTTGGGGCTCGGCTGGGATTTATTTTACTATTCACAGCTGGGGGATAAGGCCTGGTCCTCTCGACGTTGCCTTTGTCAGCCACCAATCTGGGTTGCATACAAGAATCACCCAGGGACCTTTTAAAAATCCCAGGGCCCAGGCTTTACCCCAGACCATTTCAGTCAGAATCCGTAGGATGGCACCCAGCCGTTATTAGTATCTCTTTAAACCCCTCAGGGAATTCTAGTGTGCAGCCCAGTTTGGGAGTCACCAGCTTACTTGACTGTTAAGTGGTCCTTGTCTGAGGCTGATTCTGATTCTCATCACGGTCGTGAGGAAGCACACCCCACAGTGTAAGTGTTTGCAGTGGTTTATTTTAAAGACTTTACAAATGGAAGCAACACGTGTTGTCTGAGGATGAGGTGCAGCAGGAACTGGAGTCCAGGAGAGAAAAGGTCGGTCAGTTCCTTCCCAGAAGACAAGCCTGTCATGAAGACCTTGGGTCTTTGCCCATAGGTCTTGTTCCCAGTTCAGGAGGTTTTTCCTCAGTGCTAGCTTCATTTACTGGAAAAGTGCACTTGACTTAAGTGTAAACTCCTTCCCCCACAGCTTCCAGCTCAGCAGCAAACTGTAAAGAACAGATTTAGTCACCAGATACGACTAGAGAGAACACTTCATGAACATTGTTTTTGGACAGGTTATAGGCCCACTTTTTTTAATTCTCCCCAGACAGAGAAACTAGTGAGTTTAGGAAATGTTCAGTATGATCACAGCTCCCTTCTGTTGACAGACGCTAGTGTAAACACACAAAAGTGCCTAGAAGAAGTTTGTCTCTTAATATTAGTGGTAGGAGAAGGTTGATTAAAAGTTTCAGTGGTTTTGTGGAATAGTTCGAAAACATGAATTATAAACCGTATTTGGGGGCTTACAGGTCTCTTAATTTGAACATTGGAAGGCCTAAGTGCTGGGACTGTCAGCAAGTTTGGCTTACTGTAAAATGAGAAGGAAGAAGTCACTTTGGCTCTTGAACTATCGGTCGCTTAGGTTAGAGATCGTGAGGAAGGGACAAATAAATAGACCTTGAAGAAAGCGACATTTAAGATGAGAAGGACAAAATTTATTTAGTGGGCTTTTACATGATAGGTCTCTCAGTATTTTTTAAAAGCCCCAAAACTATGGTTGTTATTAATTTAGTAGGTAAAATAATAGGAGGAAAGACAAAAGATGAACAGAAGATTAGTGTTTGATCCATAGTCCATATTCCTACAAGGCAGGCTACCTCTGAGCCCCCTCCAACTGTAAGTACCTTAACCTAATCCTGGATATTCTCATACAGGCTGTTGATTTGGGTTCGAAAGTACTTGGAAAGCTCTCCCCTCTTTGCTTTCAATGTTGGTGTCAAGAGCCCATTTTCAATGGAAAATGGATCTGGATGTAGAAAGATGCTTTTGACCTGGAAGAGAAGATGAACACAACACACAATTAGTGATTCAGACTTTTCTGCAGAGTCTTTGCATGCTGTGTGAAGAACTTTATAAAAGTGGGGTTGATGAAGTAAGGGCAAAGAGAATAGTAACACATGCCCATTCCCACAAACTGACAATTTGGGAAAGAAGTGAGAAGGGAGAATAGATAATGAACAGCAAAAACGACTATACAAGCAACTATAAAAGCTCACCGCCATTTGTACTTAGTGGGTTAATGGTACAAAATCTCAAATCAATTCCTTGGGAACTACACTGAAACCCCATTATAAGTGCAAACTTTAGAACTTTCTAGTGTGACTTGAGAGACCAGGATAACCTCAGTAGTACATACCTGTTCAAAGGATTTAAGACCACCTTCTCTCCCAATTTTCTGCAAGTCCTCTAAAATGACTTTGTTTACAATCTAAGAAGAGAAAACAGCTTAAAGCATGGCTATTTGAAAAAGAGATCAAAAGAAAGGCTAAGCGTGAACCCACTCAAAATGCCTACAAAAGCTCATCAGGGTAAAAGCAGGATATAGGCGTATGTATGTACGAGCACATTTATTGCTTAATATTGCTCAAAGAAATTAATGAGAAGGAAAGGCAAATCTAAATGTTAACAGATTTTCTCTGGATGGTATTTTTTTATTCTCTATTCTCCACATTCATAGCTTAAAAAGAATAGAGGGTTTTGTTGTTTGTTTTTAACTCCCCATCCCATCCTATCCTCCAATCTAATAAAACCAGCCAATTTCAGCTACAGCCACCTATCCCAAGTTCAGGAACAGCCAGTCCTTCCAGAGAGGATGGCATCGTTGCTGCCTGAGTTGGTGGGGCCTCTACTCTCCCACGATGGGCCCCCTAGGAACCCATAGAGCTTTCTTAAGTAAGACTTACGTGGCTTCGGCACAGTTCTTCAAGGGAGCCTTCAACCCCGTGTTTGGCTACAAATGAAGGCAGCACTTCTGGGTCAGGAACCACCACTCCCACTAAGGAGGACTGTGGAAAGGAAGCCAGGAACGAGAGCACGTGAGAGCCAGGATAGTGGCGTCCCACAGAGGATGACGACAGCAGGATTATATCTTTGTAACAGATACTTAAAACTTCCCAAGAGCTCAGTTCAATATAGTGTCCTACTCTTTTCTCACCATACATTTCAAACCTTCATGGGACTCTGATCCCATTTTCCTACTCAATATCTTTTTACAAAAACGTTCTATTCAAATTTGATTACTCAAAAAGAAACAGTGTTCAGCATGAAGCCTAAAGCATCTCTGGCCTCCATTGCCAACCCTCACCCACTCCCCAGAAGCTAAGTTTAAGCACAGTGTATATAGTTTGTGGTGCCAGGGGAACTCCCATCGTAGTGGGAACTAAGTGTGACATGGGGCTGTTTCTTATCATATGACTACCCATTGGTGTAACCACTACAACAATTGTACTGACTTGTTTACAGATGCCATCATAGTTAAACCATTTTTGTTTTTTACCTTTGTATTGCCTCATTTGAGGGTTGGACTGTGGCTTCATTTCCTTGGTTTTATAAACTCAAATCTTTTCATCCTAAACCCGCTTATACAGATTTCCTGTAGCTACAAGAACCAGCATGGCCTGTGCCTGAAAATGGCTGCTGTTAAAACAGTATATTACCCGCAGGCTATCCCCGTGCACAAAAACTTGCAACACTGGTCTACTCCCGATGTAGATATTTTCTATCTTCTCTGGAGCGATGTATTCTCCTTGGGCCAGCTTGAAAATGTTCTTTTTACGGTCAATGATCTTCAGAGTTCCATTCTATATGAAACAGAAAATGGCATCAGTGTTTTTGAGCCCTATGAATGATGTCAGTGCAGAGGGGGATGAAGTCACATGTATTTTCCTTCTGTAAACTTGACTTCTCTAGAGACTTTTGAGCAAGCTTTCAGTTCTCTTTGTTGCTTTGGGGAAAGGTGGGGAGCAGCTTCCAGCAAGAACCTGTCTATAGCTTATGCCCTTGTGGGGAGACCATGTGCAGCCTCAGAAAACATCCCCGGGACCTGCTGGAGTTGTGTAAATGGTCACCTCATCTAATGAAGCTTTGCAGCTGTGAATTTCCAATAATGTAATTTCTAATTATTCCATTTCCAGAACTCTCAGGAATAGGGAAGAAGTTATCTTTTTTTTAAAAATTTTTTAAAATATTTATTCATTTTTGAGAGAGAGAGACAGAGACAGAGCACGAGTAGGGGAGAGGCAGAGAGTAAGGGAGACACAGAATTTGAAAAAGATTCAAAGTAGGCTCCAGGCTCTGAGCTGACAGCACAGAGCCCAACGCGGGGCTCGAACCCACAAACTGTGAGATCATGACCTGAGCCAAAGTTGGACACTTAACCGACTGAACTACCCAGGTGCCCTGTGGGAAGGAGTTATCTTTATCAAGACTTTTGAATTGGTTAGATCTCCTCCTCCTTGACTCCCTTTCATGTATCCCTCTTGTTAGATCCTGGAGCAGGCTAAGATAGCATCACGGTGCTAATGCTGATAAGCAAGCAAGTCAATAATTGTGCTTGGGGAAACTGAAGCAGGGCTGGCAAAGGCTCTCTGACCAGCCACCAGAGGTCATATGCAGCTTCATTTCTCTGAGCTAATTGGCCTGAGAAGCTTAGTTTCTTAGGGATTTGAATTGTAGAATTGGGCAAGTGGCAAATACAATCCACATGATCATCCCCTAAGTAGGATGATAGACTGAAGCAACCATGGAACCATCAAGAAGGTTGACTCCAGAAATTAGCCATCAATTCAGACTAACGGACTGATAATAAGGCTCAGCCTTCTGTAGTGTAGGTACTTTCTCAGAATTATATTTTTGACCCATGAAAGAGCTGGGTCTAGAAACAACAGATCTCCCACCTGCCAGCCTAGGTTCAACTGTATTCTCTTTATAGTAGGAGGATGCCACAAGCCAGGCAGGATTCAGACGTAACTCAGCTGATTAATCTACTTGTATCTATGCCTGTCTTGCTTATAAGCAGGTAGTTCTCTTCAGTCCAACAACAGAGGCTCCTAGAAATTTTGAAGAAGCACCCACCGGGAGCCAACGACCAATGTCTCCTGTGTGAAGCCAGCCCTCCTCATCCAGAGCCTCCTTGGTCTTCTCAGGGTCCTTCAGGTATCCTTTGAACACATTACTGCCCTTGATGCAGATCTGCACATAAGACAGCACAAGGGGGTAACAATAACAAAGGCTGCAACTCCCGGCAGAGACACTTCACAAAACACCTGCTCCCACCTCCAATAATTTGATGGTTTCCACTACAGCATGAAGACCACCAGATTTTAGCCCCTGTTGTAGGAGATAGGAGAGTGAGACTCAGAGATGTCCAGTTCCTTGTTCAAGATCTCAAGTCAAACCCAAGTCTCCTCACAGCTGTGTGCTCTTTCTGACATAAACACATCCACTGTGATGGTCTGGGTATCTCAGAGCACCACCTACCCACCTCTCCTTCACTGTTCACTGAAAAGTAATTCATATCAGGCACGTCTTCTAGCTTCACATGATTGCAAGACAGGGGGACTCCAACGTGGCCTAGAAAACACCACCTTGAATCAGCTGGGAAACCATGAAACAGTGATAATGTCCAGGCATGTTTCTGAGTTATTTACGGATTGACTCTAAAACAAGAAGACTGAAAAGTCAGCCCGTGACAATGCTGGATAGCCAAGATAGGAAGGTCTGGACTGAAACTCGAGTTTGGCATTTGCCACGTTGTCCGAAGCATTGAGGTTATCTAACTCAAGCCCTAGTTCAGTTAGAACCTTTCTCCCAACAACTCTATCTCCCGCTCAGTAGGTGGAAAACCTACCTGATGTCCAGTCTCCAGGTGATGTGAATGTACAGCCAGCAGTGCATTCTGTTTGACCATAAGCTTCAAACACCTGGGGAACCAAAGAAGGGTTTGAGACCTACTCAAAGAGAAAGCATGAGGTGGCAACACCCTGTGGAAAGACATGAGGAAAGCAAGGTCTCTGAGGTGGATAGTTACTTGGTGTCCTAATACCTTCAATCCACTGGTCAGGGGCAAACAAGCACATAAACTACTGCAGTGGGGGGTGGGGGCGCGGGGTGAGGGGGCCTGTGATAGGCAGACTTTGTAGAGATGGAGAAGGTGGCGTTTCGGGAAGGGTGTGGCAACAGGACCTACTGGTCTGTTTGGTTTTAGGGGTTGAGGGAAATGAAGGTGTTAAGAATGGCCAAGAGGGTGCTAATTTGAAAGAAAGGCCAGCCTTGGCCATCTATTTAGAATCTTTTTTTAATGGTGGTTGTACAGAAGGGGACACTGTGAGGACAAGGCTATTTCATTCATGCCATGCATGTTGGTCAAATGAATGAACTAATTAGCTATTTGGGGCTGTGGGGAGAGAAAGTCCACACCCAAGCATCGTACTAAATTTCAGATGGAACAGAGGCTTAATTAGAAAAAGGTAAAACCATAAGATTATCAGAAAATAGGAATGAAAGCAGTCTTATGAGATACTGGAGTTAGGAAGTCCCGTCTAAGCAATTCAAAAACCAGAAATAGAAGAGATTAATTGGTTTGATTATGTAAACATTTGAAACTTTTATATAGTAATACACAAGGCAAAAAGTTGAGACTAGGAAAAACATTTCTAAAACACAAAGACTAATATTACTATATGAACTCTTAGAAGCAGTGTGAAAGAGAACCGAAGTATCCATTGGCCATTTTTCTATAAGGAAATAGAGTAATTCATGGAAGAAATAAAAGTGCCATTAAATGATAGAAAAGATGTTCAGTGCTAATAAAAGAAATAAAACTGCGATGAGACTTTTGGCTGCACCTGCTTGGCTAAGCTTTAAATGACTGCACCTGCTTGGCTAAGCTTTAAATGACTGAGAAAGCCTGACACTGGCAAGAATGTGGGGAAATAAGACCTCATGCATTCTTTACAGGAATGTATAAAAAAGACAAGATCTTTCTGGAGGGAAATGTGATCATGTATATTCACATGTGGAAAAAAACAACAACAACATATATTTTGACCCAGTAGTCCCTACTTGTGGGCATTTAATACCCTAAATTGATAATTGCATAAATACTTAAGGATACACAAGTATCCTTGTCACTTCATTGATTATAGCAGTGAAAAAATAGCGACGTAAGTGTCCATCGGTAGGAGACTAGTTGCTTAGGCACATCCAATAAACTATTGCCAAACCATTAAAATAATGTTGGTCTTTATTTGACCAGGACCAATGCTGATGGGGCACTGTTTAACAAGTATTTTAGGACTGATGCCAGTTTATGTAAAGGTTTATATATACAGATGCATAAAGGGAAGGCTATTTTCTCTTGACTTCGAGGTTTTTGGTGACATCCTCTTTGGTGCTTTTCAGTTGTGTTTTCATTTTTAAAAGAGTGAGCTTTTTGTGTGCAAAAGTGAAATAGGCTATTTTCAAAGATGGTGTTTGGCTTACCGGACATCCTATCGCCGCCCGGAGGAACATCAAGACTGGGCTGGAGATGGGGGCAGCTCCAGTGACCATGAAGTTAACCCGCCCGCCGAGGCTGGCCTGACAGTAAGAACAAAAGAACTGCTGAAACCTATGCCCTTGGCTTCAGTTTCCGCCACTTGAAAATGGGTAGAACAGCCTACCCTGTGTTTTTATAAGAGGTAAACTAGTTAATTTACAAAGCACTTACACTAGGGCGTGCATTGGAGGAAAAGCACTTAAAATGTTAGCTGTTATTGTCACTCTCATCCATCTAGTCTAGCTGAGACTAGACTTGCAAATTTTTAAAAATTTCCTCAGATAATTTATATTCCCAGGCCCTTCACATTACTTATAATCTCAACAGACCATCTAAGAGAATAAGACGGTGTGCCAAAAGCTTAGTAAAATCCATTTTCTGCTTTTTGACCAATTTCCTTTAATGACGAAGTTGTCCAAGAGAGATCTCACCTAAAAAGGTGAGTAAACACAGTAAGTGTGAAAGGATATCCCATTAACAAGACACTCACCATCAGAGAAAAAGCAAAGTACGATAAGCTCGCAGAAAACCCAGATATTTGCCTGGCTCTGTCCTGCACCCAACCAACCTACCTGGATCTTTCCAAAGATGAGCTTGTCCCAAAAACTATCACGCCTGATGATACCCTTTTTCACTTCACTGAATTTACAGGAAACAGCCAAGTTCAACAAGAACTTCTTCAAGGGTGTCTTGGCTTCATTGTGTACCTGAAAAATGATAGCTCCTCTTAGTTGGAAATCTATTGGAGATACTCACCAAAGGCATTCACCAGTAAGCAAAAGATAGTGCCTTCTTGCTTCACAAGGAAGTGACTTTCATGTCATGAACTAGGTTGCTAAATAATAATGATTCCAGAGAATTATGGCCACACTAAGAAATAAGTGCACTGAGTGTATAGGTGCAGAGTTACAGTTTCTCCAGATTCCTTGTCCTTGGCAAACAACTTTGACAACTGAGGTAAACATGTCCTCAAAATGTTGTCAACATCTGCCTACCAAATCACCTGAGAGTACTAAATAAAAAACAGCTCAATGGACAACACTTTTGGGGCTTTTGATTTAATAGATCAAAGAAAGGCCTAGGAATCTCTTCCTCCTCCCTCTCCCTCCCCTTGCCCTATGATGCTTACATACATTAAATATGGAGAAATACCACTCTTCTCTGTAACTAAAGTTCCTTTATCCACACCATACAAAACCCAACAGATTTTCCTATTTATTTATTCCCTTTGGACTGAATTATGGCACCATTTTACCAGCTCACATTATTTCTCTAGACTCCCTTACTCTTGCCTCACTGTGACTAATCCATAAACTATGCACCTGCCAAAGGAGAGCTTCAAGTACGACTCAAAGAAATCCCCTTACTTCCAAAGTTGAATCCTGAACCCCATATTCTGGCCTTCAAGACTCCATCCTACTGGAAGTCAGATTCAAGGAAATCAAAGTTCTTTTCCAGTTCAAATTGGAAGAGAACTCTCCAGCCATCTTCCATATTTACACTTCCATTTCTAAGCCTTTAGCCAAATAGATCTATTCATCCTCAGCCCCTAATGCCAACTGTGCTCTAAGTTCTAGGCATCTACGCATGCCTATATCATCATTTTGTCAATATTTCACCACCTCTCTCCAAGATCTGCATTCAGATGTTGCCAGCATTCTGTCATTCCTGATACCTCTTTAAACCTGAAGAGATTTGTCTTCATTATTCACAAGCCAACTTCCTCCTAATATACCACTGACAGAGGCTGGAATTTATAGAGTCACAGTAACAAAGTCCTTCATTTTTAAAATAAGCAGCAGAAGTAAACTGTATTTAGTATTAGCGTATCATAAAAAAAACTATCAAAAGTAAAAATGTCTAATAACATGAACAAAAACCATTAACAACCACCAAATCTAATAATTCTAGAACATGCTGAGAGCTGCTAGGATTGTTAACAATTCTGTTAAAATCAGCAATTTCAATGTTCAGGGGGCATCCGTGTTCTAGAACGCTGCCTGCCCCATCACCGAAGCCCCAGATAGTACCGAGATTCACAAGTGTGAAGGGGAATGCTAGAATCTCAGGGGTGGAGTCCAAAGCATGTGCAGAGTGGCCATGTCTTATTTCTTCAGGGCTCCCATGTCTATGGAATTATGAGATGATCAAATACCTGGCTAAGAGCCTGGACTCTATTACTATATTTCCTGGGTTCAAATCCCAGTTCCAAGGACTCCTTGGAAAAATTAGACAATCCAAGACGTGGGTGAGAAACACAAAAGCTTGGGACATGTTTTGGGGGGTTATGTCAAAAGGACACATGAACAACTTGATTGGGCTCCCAACTTCAATGGTGGGACGATTTGAACATCAGGAAGAATGACTGAAATGGATTAAGTATACAACTATGCAAGTCATGAGTTCAGAATATGACAAATGAAAAATATTGGTCATTTCTGAAGATCGCTGGGACACCAATTCATTACTCTGAAGATTGATATATAAGGGGAAAGAATACTTGTCATGTCTTCCTGGAAGAATCTCAGCTGTGAATCCAGGAGAAATGATTAAATTGAATTAGAAAAATCACCGTGTTGTAAACTCTAATGAAAAATGGACCAGTGATCAATGACAACTAAATACTATGTGACAGTTTGATTCTGGCCAGGTTATTTTTCTTTTCTCTTTTCTCTCTTTTTTTTCCACCTCTGAGGCTCAGTCTCCTTAGCTGGAAGTTGGAAATAATAAGTGTGGATGGGATTTCTTGTGTCTTTGCAAGGATTAAATGGCAGAACGCACATGAAATGCTTCCCATGGGACCTGGTACCTCAGCAAGAAACTCAAGAGCCTGTAGGTGTTATGAAATCAGAGTGACAACTCCTCAATAAGTCGGCTTAATTCTGAGGGGCTCCTGAAGTCTTTGATTTGAGCTCTTGCTCCAGATCTGGTCCCAAGCGATCTTATCCAGATGAAAGGGGTTTCATTTATTGTGGTTTTTCACAGTTGCATTTGTAAATGGGGCTATTAGGTGGGTGCTCATAGGGAGTAGGGGTGGAAGTAGAAAAACTTTCTTAGCAACGTTAAGTCCCTAAGAACCTTAAGTCAGGCCTAAGCCACAGACTGTTCCTTCATCTCAGGGCCAGCCCAGCAGAAGCAAGGTTGGTACTACCTTATCGTAGATTCTGTTGAGTAGTCGAGGCACCGCGGGAAACACCGTGGGCTTCAGAGTTTTCATGTCGTCAGGCAGCAACCGAATATCTCCTTGGAAGAAACCGACTTTGGCACCACAGGAGTACACGATAGTCTAAAAGCAAAACCAAAGAGCAGGGCTCAGAGCCAAAGGCCCACTTCAGGTGGGGCCTGTCTTGGGCAGAATTGAAGAACTAGGTTGCCATCCAAGGGCACTTTTCTCAGTACAACAACACCCTCCCCACAAACTTCAGATACCCAGAACTCTGAGAGCCTATGCTCAAGACAGGTTGGAAATTCATTTCTGCTGAGGTGACAGGACAGGAAAGACAGACTGTGAGGTGGAGGGTCCACCCTCTTCCACCTATAGCTCTGAGTGACAGTCTGAGACACTGTCCTTTGTAAGAGACCATTATGTAGCACTAGGAAAAACACTGCCAGTGAAACTAGAACATGCCTCTAGTTGTAAGACTATCTCAAACTCAGAGGTGTTAAAATTGTGGAAAAGTATGCTTCTTAGAATTGGAATTTTATTAATCAGATGTCAACACTTTAGCCCGAGGAACTGAATTGTTCATTTTGGCATTTCATGCATCAACAGATAAGCTGGTTGAAGAAGTATTTAAGTGAGTAGCAGAAAAGGGATTTTCCATCCGTACTACTGCGTGTGTTTTGGGAAGGCCAGCACTATTTTCAGTTCTCGAAACAGGCCCAGAATTGCCTGACAAGCCTGGAGTCCACTGACAGAAAGGCAGCTCTCTGGCATTCATACAATCCAAACCGGCTCTATGTTAACACTGAACGTCTTACCAGGATCAAATGCTCCTTCTCTCCACCTCTGTGGGAAACTTCCTTTTCTCTAACCCTAGATCTTTTTTTTTTTTTTTTTAATGTTTATTTAGTTTTGAGAGAGTGAAAGAGAGACACAGAGCACAAGTGGGGGAGGGGCAGAGAGAGACAGAGACACCGAATCCAAAGCAAGCTCCAGGTTCTGAGCTGTCAGCACAGAACCTGACGCAGGGCCCAAACCCACGAACTGTGAGATCGTGACCTGAGCTGAAGTCGAACGCTCAACTGACTGAGCCACCCAGGCGCCCCTAACCCTAGATCTTTTTAAAAATTCTAACCAAAATAAAATGTAAAGAAACAGTATCTCCTATTCCAGCACAGGATTAAGAGCAGATAGTAAGCTCCTGGCTATGACCTCCCTGGACTCACAGGACCCTGGGTAAAGGCAGAAGCAACCATTAGTCCTGCTGGACCTACAGAGACACAACTAGAAAGGCTTTGCAGCAAGTAAGAGTAAATGCCAGGATTAGGACTCAGCTGAACCAACTCCCTGTGTGCTGCTTTCCAATTGGAGAAAGGACCATAAATGTTGTGTAGCTGCCTTTGGAATAACATGGAACTAGCTAATCAAGACTGCCTTTTCACATACCTGGTAGGAACATAGGCCACTCACCTGTACAATCCTCTCAAACATATGAGCCAATGGGAGGTAGGAAATGGACACATCCTCAGAGGTGGGCTTGAAAGTATACTATAGATCAGAACAAGAAAGAGACAACATTGGATTAATGCTATCTATTCCAAAGGAGATTTAAAAGCAGCTCCTATTAACTCTAGTTAATAACACTGTGTTGCAGATTTGAAAGTTGTTAAGTGAGTAGATCTTAAAAGTTCTCATCACAAGAAAAAAAAAAACATGTGTGTTGATGGATGTTGAATTTATTATGGGGACCATTTTGCAGTATATACATATATGGAATCATGTTGTACACCTGAAATTAACACGTTATGTCAATTATATCTCAACAAGATTTTTTCTTTAATTTGAAAGAAATTGCCAGGACTGCCACATGTAGTTATACAGGCTGTGCACTGTATAACTCTGAGAGGTGCCCCTTAACTTCACTGAGTGTAGAGACATGCAGTGATCCTCAAAGACCAAGGCTAGAAAACGCACAGTCCTCTGGACAAAGATGCACCAGTATTTGTCCACATTCATTCACTGTCAGCCCTTTAACATGGCTTTTGGTTTTTTGTTTTTGTCTCTGCCTCCTCTAACATCAAGATTAAAATCTTATGACAGGTTTACATTTTAATCAATACCTCTTTTTCAATTGACCACTGACCTCCATTGCTTTGAGAAAAGCAGAACTATTTGCAACAATATTGTGATGGGTCAACATGGCTCCCTTAGGGTCACCTGTAGGAAATAGGACATGGAAAAAAAAAGACCCTTTAAACAACTAATAGGTAGCCTTTGGTTATGAAATAAGAAGCTGCATTCAAATGGTTCTGTTCCAGAGAGTCAAGAGTTTCTCTTGTCACTGTGTCATCTTATGAATGGTATAGGACTCTGTTTATGAATGATTAATGCACCCAGAGACACTACTGCTGACAACATTGCTAGACTTCTATTACCACAGGGGGGCACAGCCACAATCTCACATTGCAACAGTCAAAAATAAAAATCCAAGTCACCCCCTCACCCCCCAGCCTTGCACTGTTTTCATGTTTAAGACTTCAGACCTAACTATATTTCCTACCTATCACATTACAAACTGGCACATGGGCCATGTCTAAAGCTATTCAGAGTTTGAGATAAGTAGCTGCAGGGGTGGGGGTGGGCACACCCTGATCTGTGTAGAATTATCTCTGAGTCACCTTGATTGAGCGAAGCTATTCTGGTGGTATCAAGTTGAGAGAGTGGTGGGTTCGAGAAGAAAGCTGACTTTGTGATGTCATCTGTATGGCTCCTGAAGTCCATAGCATGTAAAAACCTCCCACTGTGTTCAATGAAATTTATTTCCTTATGCTTATACTTTTCCATGTGGGCATCCATACTCAAAAGTCTTAGGTTGTATGACCCTAAGGATAGGGCTCATTATAGTGTATATTTAACAGTCCACCAGTGGTCAGTGACTCAAGCTATGTTTTTGGCTGACCAGAGGCCTCTGGGACAGCTTCATGAGCACTGACCTGTGGTCCCACTGGTGAAGCAGATGACACTCAGGTCTTCTGGTCTAGGGGGCTAGAGGAGGAAGCACAAGGGATTAATCTATCAAGAGCTTTGGGAGTTGAATATGGCAAGACCCAAATTTGAGCAGAAGAAAACTTACCATAGGTTTTCTGAAGTTCTCTTTGCCTAGATTCTATGTGAACAGAAAGCCAAGAAAGGAAGCCGTTGGTTAAGACGGACAGACTTATGACAAACGCGCCCCTCTCTTTCCCTTTCCATGTAAATAGCTCCCTTTTCTGTGGGAATAGAAGCAACACTCTAACCCAGATCAAGCCTAGAAGCAAATATTCAGGCAGGGAAGAACATACGGTTTCTCTAGAATAACTCAAGAGTGCAGATTCCAAATGTCCAAACTTCCCATTTTATTCTCGAGGTCCAGCCACTTTATTAACTCATTTAAGACTTTACAACTCCTCTCTGAGTTAGGGACTATTTCATCATTTTACAGAGGGGAAAAAGGAGATGTGGAGAAACTTGCCTAAGGTCACCTAACTAATAGATGTGGAGCTGGAATATGAACCCTGTAACCTGACTCCAGGACCCATATCCTTAGTTGCTACTGACCTCGGTATTCATAAATCCTCCACTTAGAAGACTGTGCCCATTGGCCACAGACCTTTCTTCTCTGGCTTGGTCTCTGAATTGTTTTAGGGAAATTATTCTCAAAGCTTCACAGCATGAGTCTCATTTACTCCTCTTAAAGCTATTATTTGACTTTCAGGCCCATACCTCAGCATCAAACAGGGATAAGATCTCAACTCCATTTTTCTCCCCTCTCTCCTTTAGTTCATCCTCAAAGGGATCCATGAGGATGATCAGTTTCAGGCCTGGAGTGAGATTCTTCTTCACATTCTCTATCAGGATAGATGCCTTTTGGGGAGTGTCACAGATCACTGTAGAGATATTAGCTGGAAACAGAAACAGAGCTAGAGGTCACCTTCATCCCCTGCTAGGTACCTGATGGCCTTGCAACAAGGAAGAAATTTGTGAAAATTTCAAAGCTAGTGAGTACCCAAAGGAGATTATGTCTGCAAATCAGATTTACTATGCAGAAAACCTGAAGCATTCCATCGATAATAAATTAGCTTAATTGAAACAGAAGCACATAGTTTTCATGCATGCTACCATCACAGTTTACAGTTTCTAGAGTCATGTAATTCTTTCTGCTTAAGAATGCAGACAATAAACATGGATCACTTAGGTGTGGTCCTGTCGTTGTGTTTTATTTTGGGAAGAGATGTAGGGAGTAGACGAGAAAAGGGACAAATGGGATTTTAGAAGACAAATATTTTAGGATTCGAAATGTTAGTATTTGCTTTGACAGTTGTTTGTAAAAATAAAAAAAGATCTGATTATGTTTGTAGTTTAAATGGGTCTACCCACTCAACCTACAAGTTCAGGGGCAGAAAGTAAGATCTTGGATATGTGAAAGAGCTGTTACTTAACCATTGAGCATGTACTTAATTCTCTAACAATGGTAACTTTTTCTACAAATTCACCATGGACCTTGGTAAATGCTGGCTAACTGTATTGACTCAGATTCACAATAATAGGAAATGAAATCAGAAGTTTCATAGTAATTTAGTCAATTAAAAGACTTAGTCACTCACTCTATGACCTTTTATCCAGTGTGGCCAAAGTAAGGCATCTTAGCTCTAAACTATACTGTCACACCATGCCACCTTGAGCATTGCATTGAACCTTCTATCTGTGCATATCCCTGCTTGTGCTTTTGTTAATTTCCTTGTAAATTCTATCCTCAGTACTGCAGGACAGGAAAGACGAGCAAATTCTGGCCACAGCGTTCCAAGTCTGCTAACCAAAGCAGATATTGAGGAATTACTCAGCATGAACACAGAATCAAGTTATAATTTAATAGCAAAGTTTTACCCTTGTTGACAATATATACGATGGCTTCTGCTCCCAAGGTATCATATAGGGGGACGGCTACCATGGAGTACGTGTAACAAGCCAACTCAGAGATGATCCACTGTATGGAGAAAAGCTCCAGTAAGAACTAGAGAACACTTTGATAAGAAAGAGTATTACTTTAGTCATTCAGCCAACAAATGCTTATTTGATGCCTTTGTGTTAAAAGAAATCACGTGGGGCCCTAGAGATTTTCATTGCTAATGCCGTAGAGTACAGCTAAATAAAGAAGATAAGCTAGCTACAGAGACAACTACTATACAAAGGACCAAAACACAAAGGGAGAAGTGCGGTAAGTTTTATCCAAAAGAGGCATAGAAACGCGTTTTCAGGAGTTTAAAGGAAGGAGAGATCACTTTTGGGGTGGGGTTAAGGCCATCTGGAACTACTTTGGGGAAACTGATGGAAAGTGGCCAGGGCTTTGAAGGACTGGTAAGATTTGGTTATGGAGGCAGAGGCAGAGTAGGCATTCGGGGAAGAAGGAAGTGAATGAACAAAGATAGAATGGCACAACATCGCTGTGTATCCATCAAGAAGCATGAAGGTTAACATAAAATGAATTGGAAAGGTGGCTCAGAATCTGCGAATGGTGGGCCTTAAATGTCAGTCTACGTGTTACGGACTGAGTTGTGTCCCCCACCACCCCTCTGAAGATCATGTTGAAACCCTAACACCCAATGTGACTGCTTTTGGAGATAGGGCCTTTAACGAGGCAATAAATAAGGTCATAAAGGTGGGGCTCTGATCCAATATGACTGGTGTCCTTAGAAGAAGAGGAAGAGGCACCAAGGATAACAGAAAAGGCCATTGGAGGACTCATTTTGAAGGCAGCCATATGCAAGCCAAGAAGAGAAGCCTCAGTAGAACCAAATGTGCTGACACCTTGATATTGGACTTTCAGCCTCCAGAACCATGAGAAAATAAATTTCTATTGTTTAAGCCACCTGGTCTGTGATATTTTGTTGTGGTAGCCCAAGCAGACTAATATACCAGGTTTGCCATTAAGTTCCTAAATTAGAGTCAAGGGTATCTCTTCTTATTGAGGCTGGATATAACAAAGTGGAGTATATAGACTCACCTAAAAGCGTGGCCAGTGCCCTCTCAGCTTTTCGCTTAAGCAACTGGCTCTAGGAAGCATAGGACTTCCACCTATTCAGAAGCATACAAACGCTTTCTCTGAGGATATTGGCCTAATGACTTAACTACAGCTTGAGTCCCATCATCTTAATGTCTAAATCTGCTTTCAACTCACTGTAGAAAGATGGTTACAGCCACTCTCAGTAGCAATGGGTACCTTGTTTGATAAGTTCAAGTACAACATGAATGTTCCAATTCTAATACAAACAACTCCCCCTTTCTACAATGTCCATAAGTTCTTATTTGCCAGCCCCCCACAGCTTCCTTACTTTCTCCTCATACGACAGAGACTGACTTAAAGTGAATCATGATGGGCTAGGAAATAAGAGAAATCCAGTTACCAACTTAGATCATTAGGCATTCAACCAGGGATTAAGGAGGCCCTGAGCTGTAACTCTTTACACTGGAACAATATTTAAAGAGTAGGAGGTCTTTAAATAGTTTTGGTAAGTCATCAGCGAGTGTGAAAGTACTGGTTTCAGGGTGGGGTTTAAGTCTTTAGATGTAGCCCTGACTCATTTCTGGAGTTAAATTCAACATGGTTACCTCTGGCCTGTTCTGAGCAAAGATGCCAATGAATTGGTCTGTTGATGGCCCATATCCCTTATGCAAGAGACAGGAGCCCAGGTATTCTGCTCGATCAGACACCTATGAGAGAGAGAGAGAAAAAGAGAGAGGCAAAAAAAAAAAAAAAAAAAGGCAGTCAAGAGACCAAATTAGCTCAGAATACCACAGTAAGAATCTATTCCATATCATGGGCATGACTTACCTGCTTGTAGGACAGCCATCTGTAGGGCTGGTTTGGTTTTCTATATCCCAAGCAAGGCCCATTATCTAAAAACATAACATTAAAAAAAAATCAGCTCCAGCTGCAAGTCGTTTGGATCATAGAAGGTAGAAGGGGATTAGGAAGAGACAAGACACAAAGGAGGAGAAATCCAGTAAGAATGTGAGCTACTCTTATGAAGGAAATTCAAGGGCAGGAAGTACTCAGTTCTCAAAGGCAAAGAAAGTTTTACAAACTACATTTGAAATATTTAGGAAGTGCATTTGGAACTACATTTAAAACATTTAGGAAATGGATTCAAACATTCAGGGTGTTTTGGTGTTGGATTATGTGACCCCTAATGGGAAAAGACATTTGAAGAAAACCAGCAGGATGGACAACCCATATGATATGAACAAGTAAAAGCATACAAGTAAACACAAAGAGCCTATATTGGATAATCTTGGATTGAGCTTCCTTATTAATAAGAGACATGTACACTCATAAAAAATATAGAAAAAATCAAAATATGAGTTGTCAGTGATTCCATCACCTAAACACCATTATTAACGCTGATATTTATTTTCATAGTTCCTTTGTATAATTTTACAGGGTTGTGTTCATTTTACATATATATTTTGGATCCTGCTTCCTTCCCCCATTTGATTTAAAAATTCCCATGTTATCATGTCTTCTCTATAGAGATTTCAGTGGCCTTTTTGACCATCTGATGAAGGGCTCTTCTGCAGCTGAATTTATCTCACCATGGGTATTTAGATCGTTTCCAAATTTGACACCTTAAATAGTGCCATAATAAATATTTTCAAATCCTAATTTCAAGTTTAGAACAATTTCTTGGAGTCTCTGAAATAACTTGGCTGGGGAGGGTTCAGGGATTGTGGTGTTCAGAACAGCTCAAGTTTTTACCCTGTGTCACATTGCTAAGCAGATGTGACAATTGACTTTTTCTTCCACCAGCGACACTTCAAGCAGTAGACACTACATAGTATCTCTTATCATACCTTCTGGTTTGATAGGCTTAAAAAGTTAGCACTTCGGTCTAAGTTTCTTTAACAGCTATTAAAGTGAGACCTTTCCCCTTGTTTCATTTACTCTCTTGAATCGTCTGTTAATGTACTTAGCCTGTTTACAAGAGAATGTCTTCTGAGATACTGAAGACATTCATAAGGAACTACAGGAACATATACACACTTGTGCACACACACACAGGTGCACGCTTATACACACACGTACATTCGCCTTCAATATTTTTATAATTGTGGCATACAATTGGCAATAGAAGAATTAAACTTTCAAAGAGCTAAACTTTGGGAACTCCACTTGCTAGAAAAAACAGTAATCTCAGCTTTGAAAGCCATGGTGTTGTCAAGCTGGAGAGCAACGCTAACTAACTGAGAAGCTCCCTCATCTAAGCCAGAAATAGAGTTATAAATAGAAAAGTGGAAGTGACGGAAATTTTACCTAGAGGATCTAGCCAAATTGCTGAGAGGAATTCAGATCTTGCCAAAAGGAAGCATTCTGAGACAGAGTTACTAAGAATTCAGAGGCAAATAAGTGAACTCCTAGCCTCAGTGACAGAAGAAAAGGGAAAGAAAGCCAGAAAGAGAGAACCACTCTGATTAAAGAGATATTAAAAAATGAGTGAGGAAACTGTCCACAGGAAACGTTGGTACTTTTTCTTTCTGCTGAAACAGCTGCACGAACACTCAAGAAGTCAAGTCTCACACCGTTACTTTCCCAGAAGCAAGGCAAGTCCTGTTCTGCGAGCTGTTTACAGCTGCTCCTCCATCCCAGAGAACACACCTCCTGTGATCTACCCCTGGGATCCCTAGTATTAATATTCTTCACTAGTGATAGTTACCACCGATGCATGTTACTCTGTGCACACGGATAACTATTGTCATCCTAAGGCACTAAGCATCATGAAGGACTGGGGCAGTTTCTTCAAGCCGACTCAGTTAGAGAATGGTGATAAATGTGGAAAAACCACACTGCATCACATCACCTCCCTAATGATGAACATTCTAGAAGAGGTCTACAGCCAAGGAACAAGTCAAATAATTGGCCCAAAGGGGCACCAACTGAAGTCTCATTAAACTCTAATCGGCTTCAGCCTGATTAGCCGAAGTCCTGACCAGGCAACAGCCTCGCCTTTGATTAACTTTGTCCCTCTGTTCTAAGGTGTGGCCATCTACAAAGAGCCTACCAGTTAACAACTTCTTGGCCGAATTGCTGCCCTAAGCTAAGTAGAGTGGAAACTCTGGCTCGCAGAGCCTCTGAGAAGCTTTGTCAGAGATTTGGATTCTTAGGTCTCACTGTGTGGAATTCTGATCTATGCAATAGGGCAGAACTAGAGAAGCTGTAAACATTGTCCATAGATGATTCGTGACAGAAGCCATCTATTGGGTAGGAGTTAAAAGCATATGTTAGGGCTGACGTATTCATCCCCACTTGGGACCAGACATGTCATTTTCTGTTTCTCTTGCCTGCTTACATGGGAGACCCTTTTAACTTTATCTGCTTAGTTTTAATTTAGTATCGAAAAACATCTTTTTAAAATTTTTTAATGTTTTTATTTTAGTTTTGAGATAGGGGGACAAAGTGTGAGTGGGGGAGGGGCAGAGAATGAGGGAGACACACAATCTGAAGCAGGCTCCAGGCTCTCTGAGCTGTCAGCATAGAGCCCAACATGGGGCTCGAACTAGCAAACTGTGAGCTCATGACCTGAACTGAAGTTGGATGCTTAACCTACTGAGCCCCCCAGGCGCCCCTTGAAAAATATGTTCTAAATGAAGTATCATATATGCCACTTATCATGTGCTAAATGGCTTGTTTCTAATTACAATAACAACACGATAAAGAAAACTCACTGAAGAAAATTTTGAAAAAGAGAAAATTCTAGGGGCTCCTGGGTGGCCCAGTTGAGTGTCCAACTCTTTATTTTGGTTCAGGTCATGTTCGTGAGATCAAGGCCCGCTATCAGCCCAGAGCCTACTTGGGAATCTCTCTTTCTCTCTCTGCCCCTCCTCCCACCAAAAATAAATAAATAAACTGAAAAAAAAAAGAATATTCCAAAGAAAAATCTGTTATATTAGCCATATTGTATCTAAAGTTGCCAAAAAGTAAATAACTAAGGGTTGGTTGGGGGTTTCTTTGTTATTTGCATGGAAGTCTAAATTAAGTGCTGACTTGGAGCCAGAAATACCAAGTACAGTTCCCTTTGGAGACTTCGGATGGAAGTGTTCTTTACAATAAGCCTTTCTTTGTCTGGGGGAACAACTACTTATTATAAAACGCTTGAGAGCTGACTGAAAATAGAACAATCTAGTCAAACATACAGATTTCAGTATCAGCTGCAACATTTTCTAGTTCCATCACCTTTGGAATGTCCCTGAACCTCTGACTTTCTGTTTCCTCATTTTGAAAAGTAGAGGCAATAATAACTAATCCTTAAGGTTTAGGGGACATTAACGAGCTAGATGCGTCCAGTGCCTGTTGCAGTTTGCACTTGGCGGGAGTTGGCTATTAAATATTGTCATAGTTAAAAGGCAGAAGGGAAGGAGGGATAGGAAGTCACACAGGCAGGGGTGTCTGGGTGGCTCAGTCAGTCAGGCATCTGACTTGGACTCAGGTCACAATTTTGTGGTTCAGGAATTCGAGTCTTGTGTCAGAGCCTGCTTGGGATTCTCTCCCTCTTTCCCTCTCTGTCTTCCCCTCCCCCACTTGTGCTCTCTCTTACTCTCTCAAAATAAACAAATAAAAAATACGTCACACAGGCAAACCTATGTCTGGATAAAATGTCACTAAAGACAAAAGATACAGGGAGATCTAGAAGCTGGTTGATTTTGAAAGGAAACTAGGGCGCCTTGCATCGTGTTCGGTAATACAGATACAAGTAATGAGCCTTGGTATGTACCAGATGAACCCGCCAAAGTCCATCTGGTGGTGTTTCTAAGGAAGTTCGAAAGATAATTGCCTTCTCTGATACTAAAGAGTAGTGACATGGACCAGGATCGGGGTCAAGGACAAGGTAGATCAGGAGCCCTAGATGCCAATTCCGGCTCACATCCTGCATCTGTAAATTCAGGGAATTGCATTTATGGAAATTCTGTTTCTGAACAAATATACTGTACCAGTGAGCTAATCAAAATACTTTCATCCACATTATTGTCAACTCTTTACCAACTTGCCAGGGAAGTCCTCTTTGTGTTAAGTAAGGAACAGATTCAGAGGCAAAGTTATTTTGCACAAGGCCGCGCAGCAGGAAACGGAAGAGCTGGGTTTCAAGCACAATTTCGGACACCGTTTCTAGCCCCCGTTCTGATGCTACGTCCCCTGCGTTTTGTGTCAGCATTCTACTCAGACCACCACTGGGTTTGAGAAGTGAGACGGGAGAAGAGGTATGAACAAGACTGCTTGTTGGTCTTCTTGCAGTCAAGATTAGACGGCCAGGCTTACCAGACACAGCAAGTCCTCTCTGGAAAACTTCATACAGCGTCCTGGCATCTGAGAAGTAGTAAGATGAGTCTCTGTCCTCCTGGCCAGCACCTTTCCGTGCTCCTCCCTAAGACACAAGATCAAGTTTAGGCCAAGCCTGAGACTCTCCCACCCTTTCCAGACCACAATGGATTGAATTGAAGAAACCATATATACTGAACACCGAGGTCACAGGAATGGTCCCTTTATTATCGAATGAATTTTTAAATCTCAAAATTGTAGTATCTCCACATGATAGAAATCCAGTGAATGTCACAGTGACATTTTTGGCACTCTCTTCCAATCTGTCTAGACACACACACACACACACACACACACGAGAGATAATACTATAATTTTATATATTTTAAAAAATGATATCAAGTTTAAACATCTATCAAATGGATACTCTGTTCCAGCACTGTGCAAATACTGTAGATGCAAAGTGAGTTAAGACAAAGTTACTGTCCACCAGCATCTCATAAATGAGAGTCTATGGAATGGAGTGAGGTGAAAAGGGAACACATGTAACTATAATACTGTGATGTACACATTGTAATACCAGTGTACATTCTGGGAGATTAATAATGCTACCTGTTCTGTGTTAAGTAGAAAGGTTGCAAAGAAATAATAGAGACTTTGAAGACAAGTATTTACCAAAAAGTTTTAATGTAATTTTATTCTTAGAGATTGGGTATTTCTTTAAAAATTTTTAATGCTTATTTTTGAGAGAGAGAAAGAGAGAGAGAGAGAGCAAGCACAGGGGAGGAGCAAAGAGAGAGGGAGATACAGAATCCAAAGCAGGCTCCAGGCTCCGAGCTGTCAGCACAGAGTCCGAAGCCAGTCTCAAACTCACGAGCCATGAGATCATAACCTGAACTGAAGTCAGAGGCCCAACGAACTGAGACACCCAGTTCGCCCTTACCAAAAAGTTATAGTTTGGGGGGCACCTGGGTGACTCAGTCAGTTAAGCGTCCAACTTCAGCTCAGGTCATGCTCTCACCATTCGTGAGTTCAAGCCCCATGTCGGCCTCTGTGCCGACAGCTCAGAGCCTGGAGCCTGCTTCAAGTTTCTGTCTCTCTCTCTCTCTCTCTCTGACTCTCCCCTGCTTATGCTCTGTCTCTCTCAAAAATAAACATTTAAAAAAAGTTACAGTTTGATAACTTTAGTAGAGGGGAGGAAAAAGAAGAACAATTCAGAGTGAAGAAATGGGCTGAATGAAGACAGAGGTGAGATGACACATTGCAAGCCTGGTGGACAGCTAGCGAGCAAGGTATTAGAGAAAAAGGGATGGTATTACTGCTACGGATGTGCCTAGAAACATCAGCTGGAACCTGATGAATATCCTGGAGAAGCAATGGGAGCTATAAGCACGGTCCGACCCTCACGTAAATTAGAGGACTAGGCATCGGTTAAATAAAACATTAAAACTGTAAGTTACTACCAAGAAAAGGGCCAAAAAAGTAAAGGGTAACACATGAGGCTATAACAAGGGATCTAACTTAGTCGAGAGCATCAGGGAAGATTTCCATGAGATGCCACATTAAGTTAAGATGTCAACAACAAAGTTCCCTGTCTAGTAAAGGAAGATAGGGTCTTATTGTTTGCTTATAAGGAAGAAGGAAGAAGGAAAGAGGATTCAGACTCAACTTTTGGTAACTGGATAAGAAGAGATGCACTTAACTGAGAGCAGAAGGGAAACAGAAAAATATGTGTGTGTGTGTGTGTGTGTGTGTGTGTGTGTGTGCGCGCGCGCGTGCGCACGTGCATAAGAGAGAATATATGCAATAAAGAGACTTGTTGAACTTGAGTGTCACTGAGATGGACTGGAACTGGGGAAAATTCAGAACTAGAAAGTCAGATTCGAGTGTCATAACCTTTTAGGTACAACTTCAAGTCATGAAAGAGGGATTTTCTCAGCTGGGGATTGGCAGACTATAATCTGGGGCTGTATCTGGCTTGCCATCTGCTTTTACAAATAAAGTTTTATTAGAACACAGCATGCTCATTCATTTACATGCTGTCTGATGCTTTCATGTTACGACAACAGAGCTGAGTAGTTGCAACAAAGTCCATATGGCCTGCAAAGCCTGAACTACTCACCGTCTGGCCTTTATAGAGCATGTTTGCCAACCCCTACGTTATAGGATTCAAGAGAAGGTGAGATGGAAACTCTAGCTGAGGGGAGAAAAGAAGCTAAGTGACAAAGACTGTCTTAGAATTAGGAAGAAATCTCACTGAAGGATATTATGAAAGACAAGAAGTAAAGTTTTAAGAAAGTCGAATTCTCAAGTCAATTGAGAGGATGGCTGAAGGAGAAATCCTTGAATTTTGAAGGTAGGTTAGGAGTGACCCAGGAGAGTTTGGGGAGATGGTAGTAGCACAGGTTAGATCTCAGAAAAGGTTCATAAAAGGAAATCAAAAGACTATTCTTAAAGAACTCTGGTGGAAAATGGGAGGATTGAAAGGAGGTGGTGGTCTGAAGCTGTAGGACCAGCAGCATAGGAAGAGGTCAATGAAGAACGTGCAAACATCCCCAAATAAAAGCGGAGGTGGTGGAGAGTGGAGGCAGCTTCGAGTGAGATTCTCGAGTAGAGGAAAGAAGTTCCTGAAAAGATCAGAAGGAGTTAGCCTTATAAGGGAACAAAAATGCTTTCTTCTCTGAAAAGGAATGAACATGAAAAATGATGAAGACAACACTCTGGGAGCTCTGCCTTTGCTCAGAGAGGTAGGAAGCTGTGTGATTTGCTGAAAGTTGGGAATTGAGGGAAAAAGCCCACTTCAGCTTCTGCCAGTTTTCGGAATGAATATGAACTCAAAGCCAGAATTTAACGTAAGGAAATAACTTCTTTACCATTCTTGGATATTGGGTGTCTCAATGAAAGCTTTCTCCTGCCACCAACACACTGGCTCATAGGTCATAGGCCAGCAAAATTTTTCTGTAGAGGGCTAGATAGGAAAAACTTTGGGCTTTGTGGTACACATCTGTTTATCTTTTTAACATCTCTTCAAAAACGTAAAAACCATTCTTCGCTGGCTAGTTGCGCAAATAAAGATGGATTTTGCCCACGGGCTGTAGTTGACCGACCCTGATCTAGATTATTGGCAGCCTAAAACCTAGCTGTGGTTTTATTGTTATTACAAAGGAAAGTATGCCAGTGATAGAAGTTGAAACTTGGAGATTTTCTGGTGATTATTATCCTAAAAGGTTTACTTTCCAACACCATACCCCCGATTCTCCTCCTGAGTTATCCCAAGGCCTTGAGTTACAGTTTGTGCGTGATCAAACTAGAAAGAGGACCGGTAAGTTACCTCGATTCCCACTGACTGGTTGTTCAAATCCACAGGAGGGGGGACTGGCTGGGGCCGATTGACCAACCACAGGAAGATGGCGGCTCCGAAGGTCAGGATGCAGATGAGTGCCGGCGTTGGAAGTGGGGAAAACAAGAAGTTAAAGATAAAAAGCATCTTTGTGAATAGCAGCAGCAATTCAGGCCTTAAAAACAAAAGAGAAAAGAAGAAAGAAAAAGTTAGAGGAAATGACCGCATTTTTTTTTACTTGATAGTTGTGTTTACAAAAGGACACACCACACACACACACACACACACACGTGTGTGCTTCTAACCCTCCAAGAAACCAGGGTTGGACCTCTCTAGGGACAGAATTTCTCTTACCATTTACTTTAGCAAAGTAGAAAATAATAGAATGCATTCTCCACCCCCCACTTGACTGTCCTCCCTCAAGGCAGAAAGGATCAAAGGAAACAGGTTAATCATTTCCTAGACAATTTTGCAAAATGATTGCCCGTTTCCTTTTGGCCCAACAGGGCCGAGATGAAGCCTTTCTGGTTCCAACCTAAGCCAGTGGTCAGAGCTGGGCACTCTGGATAGCTTCCCCTGCCCAGTCAGACCAAGGGTCCGGAGGGACTCTTCTGGCTGGATTTCTCCAGGATAAAACAAACAGAAGAGGCAACCTCTGTAGAGGTGACACAACAGATTTTAAAAAGCAAGCATTCTGCATGAAGGACGTTTCCTGCTGACCAGATACGCCTTGCTTATTTCTAGCTTGCTTGCTTTCTTGAAACATCAAGAGAGTCTCAGGAATCAACAGCATCTCAGCTTGCTGTGTCCAGCGTCCTTGGAGAAACCATTTTTACTGGAGGCAACATTAGCCTCCAGTGGCTAGGGTGGAAAGGGTGCTGGAAGATGCACCTGATGCGGGGTAGCAGGTAAGCACGGAAGATTTGGGCCAGGAAGAGATCGCGAGGAACTGAAAGCAGCAAAGCTTTTTCCCCAATGCAGCTTTTCTTGCGGCTCCCAGCGACATTTGGCTTCAAACTGCTCTAGTAGAAGGAGCTAGTGTTTGGGCAAGTCTCAGGAATTTACTCTGTCTGGGGCTGTCCCATCTCTCGCCTCACAGCCCCAGACTGGATTTTGCGCAAATCATGGAATGTAATCCAACCGATGCCATGACAAAGCATTTTACAGATAAGAAAATCAAAGTTCCTGGAGTAAAGTGACTTGTCCAAGTTCACTCAGCATTTCCTGCTGCCACTTCCCCATTAAAATCTGCAAAACCCCCTCTTTCCTCCGAGTCTAGCTTTGAAGTTCAAAGAGACTGAACCTGGCTGGAACTGTAGAGGTGACAGCAAAGGAAATTCAGAATTTGGGTTCTTCAAAGTTTACTACAGTGCCCTATGGGACAATATTTCAGAGATGAGACCAAACAATCCCGCTTAAAATCAGGACAACAAAGCAAGCCTGATAAAAAGTTTTATCAGATCAAGATCATAGTTGCCCTGAGAACTTTGGGGCTGCTGCCATTCGCTGGCATCTGGAACTTTCTCCCTCCGCCCCAACAAAGACTAACAGAGCCTAGAAATTGCGTGTGGGAGCAGGCACAGTCACGAGAATCTTTTATTCATCTTAGCATTTTTCTGCTCCCTTGTTGGCTATTACCTGAATTTCGAGCAGTCCCTTTCCATTTTATAAAGGAAAACTGAACTTCCAGAGACGGGGATGACTGTCCCCAGCTCTTTGGTGTTGTCCACATTGTGTTTAGGGGAAGACAAAGAAGACAAAACAAAAACAAAAGCATGGCCCCACAGGTGCTGGGTCACATGAGGACTGGTGGTGCACTTATGACCACCTGCCAGGATTCTGAGAGCTGGGATTTTTAGAATCCAGCCTTTCCTGGACTTGTGAAGTGGCGCTCTGGGAGACAAAATGTATTCAAGAGCCAGCCACCCCAGGCGGGACCGGGGCCGCCCCAGGGGAAATTCGGAAATTGACAGAGCAGGTAGCGGAGCCGAAGCAAGAAGAGACCTGTTCTGTGCTCACCCATCCTGTCCCCGCCAGCCCTTCCCCTGAGCTCGGGGACACTGCCACAAGTCTAGTATCTGCTGATCTGGGATTCTCTCCTCTGCTCTAATCTCACCTTGTAATTAAGAGATTCTTACCTTTGTTCCCCTTCTCAGCTATGAGAACAGATTGTGGCACTGAGGACTTTTGCTCTACTTGTAGATGGCAGATTGACATTTAAAAAAAAGACTTTGCAAACGCTGTCTTCAAAAGAAGGGCTAAAGGTGAAATTTCTGTTCCAGGTGGCAGTAGGAGATGCAGGGAGGAGTGAGGTCAAATAGCGTGGCAGGTAGCACAGAGGGAGGGGAGGAGAGAGACAGAACCCACGACCAGTGCGAAGTAAGCACCAGCTGTCAACCCGGGCTGGTTGTTACCACACAGTACTGTGAGCCATGGTCACTAGGTTATCAGATTCTGTTCTCCCTAGAAAACCCAGAGCACTGGATTTTTGCGACTCCTCAATTTAACTATTGGCTCAAGTAGTAAGAGTCTGGTATGGGATAAACAAAAAGACATCTGGATTAATCTAGGCCACGGTCGGTCAATTCTTGAGCCCTCCTTTTAGACACACTGAGGGCATACAGCCCACAGATATGAGGAGACTGGCTACTTTGTTACAAATAAGGGAGATACTTATAAATGCCAAGTTCACAGCTTCGGGAGAATGCTTACATTGGCAAGGGATTTTACTTGCAGAAGACACTGAAAGATATATCTATTTGTCAAGTGAAACAGCTTACTCACTTTGTTTGCTATTGTAAATCAGGTATTGAACTCAAATAGGATATGTGCAGAATATCAGACTGTTCGTCTCTGCTTCTCCAAATTTTTTAAAAATTTATTTATTTGGGGGGGGAGGGGCAGAGAGGGAGACAGAGAGTTGGACGCTTAACTGACTGAACCACCCAGGCACCCAGCCATTTTAAAATGTACAATTCAATAGCATTGATTACATTCGTGATGTTGTACAACCATTGCCTCTAGTTAGGCCCAAAACATTTTCATCACCCAAAAAAACCCCAAGTGCCCATTAGGCAGTTATTCCCCTCTCCCTCTTCCCCCCCACCTCCCCAGTCCCTGGCGACCACTGATATACTTGTTTCTATGGACTTACAATTTCTTAGTATTTCATATAAATGAATCATGTATATGGGACTCTGCATGTCTGACATTTCTCACTCAGCATATTTTCTAGATTTATCCATGTTATAGCATATATCAGTACTTCCTTTCTAATGGCTGAATAACATTCCATTGCATAGACGGACATTTTACAGATTCATTCACCAGCTGGTAGAATTGGGGTTGTGCCCACATTTTGGCTATGGTGACCAGTGCTATGAACACTTGTATGCAGATTTCACTCGAATACCTATTTTCAGTTCTTTAAATACCTAGAAATGGAATAACTGGGTCACATGGTAATTTTACATTTAAACCTTTTGAAGAACCACCAAAACGTCTTCTGCAATGACTGCACCATTTTACATCCCCAACAGCAGCACAGGGTTCCGACTTCTTTATATCCTCACCAACACTGGCTGTTTTCTGGGGTTTTTGATAATAGTCATCCTAATAGGTATGAAAGGGAACCTCCTTGTGGTCTTGGTTTGCATTTCCCTAATGACTAATGATGTTGAGCATCTTTTCAGTCATCCCATGGAACCTCCCATAAGCAGTTGATGTGGTGGGATTTCCTTCTCCCTTTATATCACTATTTGGGAAAGAATTAGGTAGGGGAAAGTACGATGGTGGTAAAGAGGAAAGAGAGCTATGTTACACTGTACATAGGAGGTTCTGTTCCAGGTCAGCTACGGATTGTGGAGCAAGCCAGCCTATACATTAAATGGTTAGGATGGGCTCAGGTGGAAAGCTTCCTTCACTTTCTGACATGGTGACAGTGACGTGCCGTAGCCCCATACACCAGGATGTCCATTTGTCCCCAGGCCTTCCCCTTGGTTCACTCCAGGGTCTTTCCCTCCTCTGTGACATGGAGTCACTCATCTCCTGGCTCCTAACACATTTCATTCCCAAGCTACCTGAAGGATACCTTCTGCCTTTATACCTGCTTGCCAGCTCCCAGGACCAGCCTCCGTATCTGGGTTATGTCCACCCCGTATTCAGCTCTGAGTTTTGCTCCTTTGAGGATTTGTGTTACCATTTCTTCATTAAATCTCATTTTCTGTGAATGAAGTCCCTGAATGGACCCTTCTACTATTCTAGTTTTTGGTCGACTATGTTTATTGCTATGAAGCTTTCAGGTTGTCCCTTTGACCTACGAATAATGTTTGTTTTGTAGTCCCTTTCCTTTGAAGGATTTTATTTTTCCTACATGTATTCAGCTCAAGCCTCTATTTGCTCTTCCCTTTGCCTGGAACGGTATTCCCCAGATCTGAAACAGTGTGCATGTGTAGGTTGGGCCTCAACTCAAAGGTCACTTCCTCAGAGACTTACTCTCTCTGATCACCCTATTTAATATTGCTCTTTCCACTCCAGTCACTACTACAGAACCTTGCTTTCTCTTCTCCATGACACTGTTCACTATCTGAAATAGTCCTAGTACCTTATCATCCATGGTCCCTACTAAATTGATATTCTAATTAGAATAGGGATTTTTGTTTTGTGCACTATTGTTATCTCCAGCGCCTCCACCATTTCTGGCACAGAGTTAGATTTCAGTGAGTGGTTCTTGAATAGATGACCTGTTTTCTGGTTCAGAATTGTTTGCTTTAAATCCTCTGTTTGCCCACATTTCCCTTCGTAAAACTCAAACTCCCAAAATCTTAGATCATCGAAAGTCACTCTGGCCAATATTGCAATGGATACTCCCATATCAATATTTGGCACAGTACTGGGTTAGGGATGGCAGGGAGGTGAAAACGATGCATTTCTAACACATACCCACAACTACTGAGGATATAAACCTCTGAGCTTGAAAGACTCTACGAGATGAGTCTTATCAAATGAAGTCATCTACAGTAGCAAGTGAGCAGGAAATCCAGCCTAGAAATAAATAATTGTGTTACCCTGTGTTTCTGGAATTCAAAGAACAATAAGGAAAATTGTCTTTGCTTTTAGGCCTGAAGAACTAATTATTTTCTGTGCAGTAATGAGATAGATATTGCAATTACAAACTTTTTTGGGGAAAAAAATCTACCTTCTAGAAAGTGGTATGCTAATTTGGATTTAATTGGTTTCTCTGTTCCCTTACATGTATGGACTCATTCTGTGGTGATAGAGAGCTCATTAAAAGGGAGACAAGAGTGGCCAGGTTTCTATACCCAATTAGTTAACACATTCTTCTGTACTGAATCACTTAATTTCTTCTAGGGACTAGGCGACAAGTCTTTACAACTCATAATGACTCCAGAAGGGCCTGTGTGTTATTTAGGAGGCTGTATGTGAAAGTTCTACCTTCTTAGTTGGGCTTTAAGTCACCTGCCCAGCCTCCATTGTTATTTTCCCTAAATCCCTGCCACCCCCAACTTAGGAAGCCTCCATCTCAGTTCTTAACCACATAGCTAATATTTCTAGACCAATTCCAAAGTAATGTCAAAAGGTCAGTATAACATTACAAACCAGTAGCTTCATGAAAATAACCTTTTCCTTAATATGCAGGGAACATGAAGCAGATATGCATTCTCTTTCAAGACCCTTCACCCAGTATCTTCAGAGGTCTGGAGCTAAGGGTTTCCTACCCTTTCTTACAACAGTTTACTCTTCTGCAACAAATGTAGTTTTCTGCTTTTGAGAAATAAAAGATAATAGAACTTGAAACGATGACCCTGTTTCTCAAAACTTAAACAGTCAGAGAAAACCATGCTATGGAAAAGCATCGACTTCTAAAGAGGGCAAATCTCAGCCACTCATGCTGTTTTAAATGATGTAAAGATCAAAATGCCCAGCATTCAGTTATATCTGAGATAAAATTTATTGTCATATTTCCCAATTAAAAAAAAAAA
This sequence comes from Paguma larvata, assembly GCA_030068075.1. Classification (NCBI taxonomy): domain Eukaryota; kingdom Metazoa; phylum Chordata; class Mammalia; order Carnivora; family Viverridae; genus Paguma; species Paguma larvata. The sequence continues at coordinate 32,282,840 of CM057837.1, forward strand.
CTCAGAGGGGAATCCTAAAAACTCTCTAAGGAAATAAGAGGCAATTAGAAGCCATGAAATATTCAATAAGGTGGCCAGTTACCAAATCAGTAGCTAAGAAGTCAAAAGCTTTCTTTTATTTCATGCAAATAGATAATTCAAAAATAATGGGGAGAATGCCATTCACAATAGCATATATAAGAATAAATGTATAAAGTCTCCATTTAAAAAGTTTAGATCCAAGGGACATAAGAAAGGCTTGAAAACTGGAAATACATGCTTGAAATTGTCAAGGGGACCCCAATGTCCCTAAATGTATCTATACATTTAATGCAACTCTAATAAGAACCAACAGAATTACTTGGGAAATAAAAAGTTGATCTAAAGTTCACCCAGAAGGGTGCCTGAGTGGCTCACTCAGTTAAGCCTTACACTTTGGTTCAGGTCATGATCTCATGGTTCATGAATTCAAGCCCCATAGCGGGCTCTGTGCTGACAGCTCAGAGCCTGGAGCCTACTTTGGATTCTGTGTCTCCCTCTCTCTCTGCTCCTCCTCTACTCACACTCTGTCTCTGTCTCTCTCAAAAATAAACATTAAAAAATATTTTAAAAATGAAGTTCACCCAGAAAAATAAAGCTTATTAATAAGAGCCAGAAATTTTTTTTAAGTTTACTTGTTTATTTTGCAAGCAAGCAAGCACTAGCTGGGGTGGGGCAGAGAGAGGGAGATTGAGAATCCCAAGCAGGCTCTGTACTGTCCGTACAAGCCCGATGCCGGGCTCAAACCTACCAACTGTGAGATCACAGCCTGAGCCAAAATCAAGAGTTGGAGACTCAACTGACTGAATCGCCCAGGCACCCCAAGAGTCAGAAAATCATTGAAGAATAACAGGAATGGGGCTGGAGGGGAACAGAGAGTTTAACATTACCAAATCTGTTTACTCAGAGCTAGAGAAGTTTTCTATTGATTATGAATAGACAAATCTATGTAACAAAATAATCTTGAAACTCCCAGTGGATATATTCACATATACTAAATTGCATTTTGAATAAAGATAGATTTTTTTTTTCCACTTAAAAGTGTTGAGACAACTAGTTAGCCATTCAGAGAGAAGACATTAAGCTGATTAGTGTCTTATTCCTACAACAAAAATTAGTTCAACAAGGATCAAAGACTTAAATATGAAACAATGACAACCATAAGAGTATTTGGGGATAAAAAGCATGAGAGAATGTTTTTATAATCCTAGTGTGAGGCAAACTCAAGACAGACACAAAACCGAGAAGCTATAAATGAAAATGTTGGCAAGTTTGCCTACGTAAAATTTTTAAAAATATTTGCCTTGTAGGAAAGATACCAGAGACAAAGATAAACTGGGAAAAGTATCAAATAGTTTGCCTATCTCAAGAGCTCATTTCCTCAATAAAGAATGCTTAGAAGTCAATGAAAAACAAAACACAACACAATAAAACAAAAAGCAAAGGTCGCGACCAGAATGTTCACGGCAAAACATTATTTATGAGAAAGACATTCATCATTGCTTATCATTTAAAAAATGCAAATTTAAATGAACCATCTTTGGGGTGGCTCAGTCGGTTAAGCTCCAGGCTCCAAAGCAGGCTCCCGGCTCTGAGCTATCAGCACAGAGCCAGATACAGGGCTCGAACTCATTAACAGCAAGATCATGACCTGAGCCAAAGTCAGACGCTCAACCGACTTAGCCACCCAAGTGCTCCCGTGTGGTTTCTCATTGGGAAAATGACAACGAACATATCTTCCTCATGATTAAAGGAGTTAATCTACCTGTAAAGTACTTAGAACAGTACCTGGTGTATAGGCTCAAGAATTAGCTATTCTGTTTGGCATCGTTGTATCTACAGGATTTTTTTTTATAATGCCAGAGACCAGGAAAGCCTACCTTGATAGGAGAGTAACCAAATAAATTAGAGCACTTTCACATAGGTACTCTTGCCAGGTATTATAAAGAATAAAGCAGATCTGTATGTACTGGTGTGGAAAAGAGCTCTATGATAAATTACCAAGTAGAAAGAAAACAACACGCACTTGGACAATGGCTATGTGTTTGTGTTTCTGAAAGTATATTCCTCATATGAAAGGATCTATGGGAGAAGAGAAATCATTGATGGATTGTCCCCAAAATTGCAAGAATTTGACCATTCAGCCAAGACATTTTTTTTCTTAACATTTATTTTTTTGAGAGAAAGAGAGACAGAGCATGAGTGGGGGAGGGGAGAAAGAGTGAGGGAGACACCGAATCTGAAGCAGGCCCCAGCTCTCATGAGCTGTCAGCACAGAGCCTGACGTGGGGCTTGAACTCACAGACCGTGAGATCATGACCTGAACTGAAGCTGGACGCTTAACCGACTGAGCCACCTGGGTGCCCCCAGCCAAGAGATATTGAAGGGCTTGATGGTATGTTGGCGTCATTCCAGATGCTGGTGACATAGCAGTGAAAACCACGGCCTCATGGGTTGTATTTTATCTGGGAGTTTGACAAGTCTGAACAATAACTAGATTATGTAGTATACAGAATTTTAAAAAATAGAATCAGAGGATTGTGGACAGCAGAGGTGTATGTTTTTAAGTAAGTCTCACCAAGAAGGTGACCCTGAGAGTAGGCATTGTTTAATATGAAATATGCATGCTTAAAACACACACACACACACACACACACACACACACACACACACACACAACCAAGAGTTCCAAATGACCCCACCACTGACTGAGGCAGCTGACCTAGAATGTCACCTTGGTTGGTGACATTTCATGTGAATGTGCCTTAGAATACAGTCTCAACTTCGTTTCTGCAAGTGCAGCCTACCCACCACCAAAGCCACACTGAACACAGCCGTTCTGAGCGCTCATGTTGTGTGCAATCCTCTTAGCCACAGAGCGAGCCAGTTTGGACAGCTGCTCTGGGGGTGGAAACGTTTTTCATTCATTTCTTTAGCAGATAAAGAGAGCAAAGGTGAAGTTTGAGTCACAGGGCCAGAAGGCGCCCTGAAAGGGCATCTTTCAACATTTACTGCAAGGAGCTAGAAGAGAGGCTGGCGTAAGATCCCGACCTATGAGACGGCAGTTGACTTTCCAGCCAGTCACCGGCGTGCAGATACTCAGGCCACCACTCACACTAGCCTTCTCCAGCAAGCAGTGCCAGGCCACTGGCCCAAACCACTCTCTCCAGCTGGAGCCTGGCAACCAGTGTGCTTGGAGGCACACATGCCAGGCGATGTCCCCAGGCAGACGGCAAAGGGCCTCCTTATCTCCACAGGGTCAGCAGGACAGAGCAGGGAGATGGCATTCCCAAAGGGGGTCCCTATGAAATCCCAGGGAGTGACTGAGCAGTCATTTCCACATCATGGAAAGATTCTGTGAGTGTTTAATTAAAACAGGAAAGTGATATCAAGGTCACATGCCTTGCTCTTCCCAGCCCAAATGTTAGGCCATATTCAACAACTCCAACTGGTAAGGCAGCTGACAGAGAGAGGGATAGGGCTAGGCTTGAAACAGTTTTTCTGGCCTGTGAGCAAGCACGCCATAAAGAAAACAGGAGGTTTTTGATGAATATCCATTGGTAATACCTTTGCTGCTGAATCACACAGGAAAAGCTCCAGGAACCAGAGCTCGGGAGGGTTGTACGAATTGGAGGATGCTCAGTTCTATCCTGGGGTTTGGGCCTCAGGAAAGCTTTCTGTGACTCAGTTGGCTGTGAGTGCTCCCAGGCAGTGGCTGTCCAGGCCTTCAGATTCTACTACACCCAGCACAGTGCCTGAGGTACAGCAGGAACCTCTAGGTAGCAGTGAGTCACCTGTTCCTTTTTCTCACCAACGGTGCAAGTTCAGAGGAGAGAACTGATGAGAAACATTTGTTGAAGGAAACTGGTTGCAGGGAGTCAGTCCTACAAGGACACAGTGTGCTATACACACGGATGGGACAGAGATGGCTGAGCCCTCCTCAGAAATGCCACAGCCAGGGGACACATGCCATGTGCGACACCAAATTGCAACTGGCATAGGCAACACCAAGCAGCTTGATCAGAAGGAGTTCAAGGGTCACTCATTCTACAAGCATTTGAATAGTTGAGTGCCTACTATGTGCCAGGCAATGTGTTTAGCTGGGGAAAGCACACTTGGACTTCATAGTCAAGTAGGAGATAAAGCCAATTCCCCAGGCAGTAACCAAATGCTCAATGGCCTTGGCGGCATCTGGTGAACTAGAGAAGTGCATGTGGCAAGAAACAGATTTACCCTCTATACTTTTTTTTTTATATAAAATTCCCTATTTAGTTTTAAAAAAGAAAACAATGATCTTGGACCAACTGTGTGCCCACACTCTGCCATGTGCAGAGGGACACTTAAAAGACCTACCTCTTGCCCTCTGGGGACTTACGGGTCTATTGAACACACAGAAGGATTCAGTGTGTGAGACACTAGTGTAGACTGGACTAGGTTAAGGGGGCTGTATGGAGCACTAGAGTCTCAAGGATGCTTCGTTTTTGATCCCATAAGTTTATGGCCAACAGTCTCATTTCCAGGGTTAATCAAGTAGGATGACCCCACCAATTAGGCCAATGGCTAATAAGTCCCCAACTACGATTCTAACCATGGTTCCTGTCACCAAACCATCTTTCCCAACCATTGTCTCTGTCTCTCCATCCTTTTCCTTTTCATGGAGAGACAAGTCGCCACATTAGGTTGGATAAACCTAAGTGGAAGGGAGGAAAGGGGAACACCCAGATTTGGGGGCAGAGGTAGAGTACGACTAGAGGCACTGACGTGGGACAGGCATGATATCTGGGGAAGGGAAATAGTGAAGGGGTGTTTCTTATTAGGGTAGAGGATCCATCTCCAGTTGAAACAGACGTAGGGGAGAAAAAGGCTCCAAGAAAGTTGAAGGCTACAGTATCTGGAGCCTGGTGGAGACACTATACAACTAGAGTCATTTCAGTTCACAAATACCAGGGAGCCCTGAGGTGCCAGGCCTTTCCCTGTCGAGCTGAGTAGTCTTTAACAAAAAAGCCCTCAATAAATTAAATACCACAAGCCTCTTAACTCAGTCCATGAAGATAGCATAAGATGGTTGAGCCACCCATAGGCTGATGGCCAGCAGTGACAAATCCCACTGGGTCTCTGATTGACACAGTCAACCTGAATCTACCAACAAACCACAGCCTGGCAGCCCTACCCCGAGAAAAACCTTGTCTCAGTAAACACCCATCACAAGGCTTCCCAAGCTTGTTGCTGATTGTGAGAACTGGGGTCAAGAGAATGAGTACCAGAAGTCCACTGGACTTGATAAGAGAGCCTATAAAAAGATAGTCTGGACGAAGTGCTAGGCTCCCATCACTTGTGCAGGGGAGAAACAGTGAGGTCAAATGTTGTGAAAGGAGCCTTCCTCCAGGGCTCCTCCAGAGTCAGCCCTCAAACTGCCTGGTTGGCCGGCAGTCATAAGTCACCAGATTCAAAGTGCAAACAACCAGCTTTATTGCCATCAGTCTCATTTCCAGCAGAAAACTTTCAAGGCTATTGCCTTTCCAGGTGCCAGAGCAACAGCTCTACCACTTGTGTGTCCCTGGCTATAGCTACATAAGGTCATTGAGCATCAGTTTCCCTCAACTGCACACAAGAGGGGATAGGTAACAGTCCCTACTTAAAAGGGGCACTGTATACTGTGCCCTCTAGATGCTTCCTGAGAGGTCCTCAGGAAGCCAGGATCCCTTTCCCACTTCTACTTCCCTCAGTTTTGGACTCCTGGTCAAGTACCAGGTGCCTTATCCTGAGGCTTCCTGAAGGAGAGGAGATGATTGAGACCTTCATACTCTAAGTATCCTCCACCTTCTGAGCAAAGGTCTTAACAACTCCTCATTTCTATTTGAACAGAGGATGTCTTGTTGCAGAGGGCATCGTGCACCTCTGAATTCTGACCCAGCTATCTCCTCCAACCCTACCCCACCCCTGCTTCCTTTTCCATAGCTACTCACTACTTCACACATCCTAGAGTAGACTGACCCATGGAGACCCAGAGTTTGGCTACCAGCTCTCCCGAAGAGGGTCGATACCGTGGCCTGATCACAGAAGTAGAGGGGCTGCTTGACTTTCCAAACTCCAAAACTCATGTATTTATTGAGACATCCTGGATTAAGGGCCTAGGAAATACCAGGTGCTAGGTCTGGGGGAAGAGCGAGTGAGAGAGTCCTTTTTTGATTCAGAGGCGTGGTTGCTTAAAAGAGATAAAGACCTGGATGTATTTACAGCAGAGTGTGCCGAGAACAATGATGGCTGACTCGGGCTGCTGGGGACAGGTCACTCTTGCAGGGTGTTGCCACGCATAAGGACCACCTCAGGCTGCAACCCACCCAGGGTTCTGTGCATCTGCTGGCCAAAAATAAGTGACAGACAGGAACAGAAATTTCATTCCCACTTACTAAACAATTGCCAAATCCCGGTTTGGTAAGTCACCTTCCCAGAGGCAAGAGGAATATTTTTTCTTCTTTTCAGGTGCAGTTCACATACCATCAATCATTTAAAATGAATAATGGGTGTGGGGGGGGGTTGCACCTGGGTGGCTCAGTTGGTTACGTGTACGACTTTGGCTCAGGTCACAATTTCACAGTTCATAGGTTCGAGTCTCGAGGTGGGCTCTGTGCCGACAGCTCAGAGCCTGAGGCCTGCTTCAGATTCTGTGTCTTCCTCGCTCTCTGGCCCTCCCCCTCACCCACTTGCATTCTGTCTCTCTCTCTCTCCAAAATTTAAAAAAAATTTTTTTTAAATAAAGTGAAAAATTTGGTGGCATTTAGTACATTCACAGTTTTGTGGAATCAACCACCTCTATCTAGTTCCAAAATACTCTTATCTCCCTTCAAGGTAATCCCGTGCCCATTAAGCAGGTACTTCCAATTCCTTTCCCAGTCCCTGCCACCACTGCTTTCTTTATCGATTTGAACTGGAAGGATTTTCAAAAGAGATATTTCTCCCAGTTTCTAGTTCTTTCATCTGTAAACTAGACTAGACTCATCTGGAATGGAGGCACAGTTTGCCCTTTGGTACTACATGAGCCAGAATTCAAATCCCAGTTTCTACCTTTCTTTAATGTGTCCAGTTTCTTTACTCATAAGCCTCAGTTTCCCCATCTGTGCAACAACCAACCTACCTCACAGGACCATTTCAAAGATTCAAAGATAGCCCCCCCCACCCCCGCCGCAAACTAAGCACAGCCCTGCCTTACAGAAAACAGTCAATGAACGGTAGCTGTAGTATTGCCAGTTCTAGAAAAATGTCAACCCAAAAAGTATTAATATGTGAAGTCAGTACCTTCCCAGGCCACCACACAGGAAAACCTTTTCACAAATGCAATTTTCTAGGAAATCTGAAGAAAGACTAACTCTGCACATGACTGGTCGGACCACGGTGTTTTAGTATCACACAGACTACACCTTCTATCTCTGTTTGATGTTGGAAAAGTTACTTCACTTCTCTGAGCCTCAGCCATAAAATGGTGAGACCATCCATGTCGTAAGATTGCCTTAATGAAACGTTAAGAGTAGCTATTATGGGATGGTGCTTAACTCTAACTGGCTTCATCTTCCTTCTCTCCATTCATTCTCGGACCCTGAGCCTCTCTGTAGAACCTATGGCCCTCGCTGCATGTTTAGCACTGAGGCATTCAATCATACACTAATATTATATAGGTGTGTTTTGCCCTCATGTGTTAGAATAGAGCCGGAGAGAGAAGACTATGTTAGGTCAGGACCTAGCCAAATACCTGGCTGAAATACTCCGTTTGGCCTTAGCAATGTGTTGTTGTTTTTTAAATTAAGTTGGAAAGTGTTTATATCTGGGGGCATATCTACCTTGCAGTTTGCTAGAGTCCCCACCACCTGCATCTTCTTATACACCATCTATCTAACTATTATCTGCCTGTCCTATAAGTATTTGTGGCCCTTGTTCTCGTTTTTTGTTCCTTTTATTGTGTCAGGCACACAAGTATGCCCACAAGAATTTATACCGTGCCTCTTCTAAAACGGTTCTGTGGTCATCTCAAATACTTATCAATTGGAGGGGACCACTAGAGAGTAACCCCCATGCTGCAGTATAAAGGGAGGGTTCAAGTGAAACCAATTATGCCATTTTATTTATTTTATTTTTTATTAAATCAACCTTTTTTTTACGTTTATTTATTTATTTTGAGAGAGAGAGAGGGAACACACAAGCAGGGGAAGGGCAGAGAGAGAGACAGACAGACAGACAGAATCCAAAGCAGACTCCAGGCTCTGAGCTGTCAGCACACAGCCCGATGTGGAGCTCAAACCCATGAACCGTGAGATCATGACCTGAGCCGAAGTGGGATACTTAACTGACTGAACCACCCAGGCAGCCCTAAATCAATCTTTTTAAAATCAAATTAAATTTTATTATTATTTTTTAAGTTTATTTACTTTAAGAGAGAGCATGCATGCAAGTGGAGGAGGGGCAGAGAAAGGAGAGAGAGAGAATCCTAAGCAGGCCCAACATGGGGCTCTATACTGCAGCCAACATCAAGACTCAGACACTCAACTGACTGAGCCACCCAGGTGCCCCTAAATTTTATTATTTTTTTAAGACTGCTGCTGTTAGAGAATACCAATCATCTACAAGTTGGAGCTATAGATTCAATCTTACTTTTTAAACCGCCGAAGAAGATTAATACCCACAGAAGGTAGCAAGCCCCAACCAGGGAGTTCCTTCCCAGGGCACACTCTTTTTTTTAATATTTATTTATTTATTTTTATTTATTTTATTTTTTTATTTTGAGAGAGAGAGAGAGAGAGAGAGAGAGAGAGAGAGAGAGAACTGTCAGCATGAAGCCTGACATGGGACTCAAAACTCACTAACCATGAGACCATGACCTGAGCAGAACCAAGAGTCAGATACTTAACCGACTGAGCCACACGGGTGCCCCCCAAAGCTCACACTTTGAAGGTCCTTGAAGTCCTATTTAGATTCAACATGTGGCCCTACCCCTTAACACAGATCTAAGTCCATTCAGAAACCATCCATCCCTCATTCATTAGCTCTTACCATAGGAAGGAGTCAAATTTCACAATGAAAACTGAAGAGGTCTCCGTTGTGGCCCATCTCCCCCAAGAGGGACAGGAGAAAGAAAACCCAGTTCACATGCCCCGAATTCCCGCTTCCCTTCACTCCTGACAGGGAGGGTTTAAAAATATCCCTTAGAGAGCTGGGGGAGAGAGAGTGCTGACACGTGCCAGGCACGCAGCAAGCTCTAGACCGGCTGAAGCTGGGGGGGCAGGGTGGCCCCTCAGCCTCTGCCCCGGGGCTCATAAGACACCTTGCTAAATACCCCCTGAGGACGGCCCCCTTACCCTGTGAGGGGGTTGCATCTGTTGGCGCTTCCTGAGAACGGGGTTTCCCGGCTCCGGGCTCCTCCTGGTACAGAATCCTTGTCCCTCTTCCCTCATCCCCAGTTCCTTCAAGGATAGGCTGGCTTCAGAGCCTCCATGCAGGGAGATGGCCACGGCTCACGGTCCCCACTCGTACCCAGCGTGAGCTGTCCCGAGTCAGGCCATGGCCCCGGGCTTTCTAACGTGCTCGGGGACTTCACTTCCTGGTTTTTCTTTCACAACTGAAAGTGGAAGCGTTCTGACCAGGAGAAGAAAAGCCGCCAAGCTAGCTGCCCTGGCTCCTTTTCAAAGCCCTTAACCCTAGCCCCTAAGGGCTGAAACAAAAGCCAGCCTGCTTCACACGATTCACCCTCGGCTCCTGTGACTGACTACCTTGAAATAAACAAAACAAAACAAAATAAAACAAAACCGGACTGACTTGAGGTGCCCCGAGCAGACCACCAGTGTCAGAAAGGGGACACCGCTCCCCACCTCAACTCCCAGGACAGGAAGGTCCAGACCGAAAGCCCCTCAGCGTTTGCATCCCTCCTGACGACACAGTGTCACCCTCCTCCAACCTCCGTCCCCCCTCTACCTGCCTCAGTCCCCAAGCACTTCTGATAGAGCCAATGAAACTGGCAAGTCAGGAATGACAGTGACCCAGACGGAGAGCTTTTGTTCTTTTCCTCTGACACCTCAGCTCAGCCTTTTCACACCTCAAAATCTAAATTAAAAACATCTATTCGGCTGCCTCCTTCACCTCCCCAAATTAAAACTAGGAACTTTTTAAGCCACAGGAAGGCAACAAGTACTTAGCTGTCAGATTGATCTCGTATCTTGCAGTTTCTGGAAAACCCACTGTACATGCACGAGCCAGTTAGCAGGAAAAGGCAAGTCATTTCTTAGTGTTATTATAAGAATTGTTCTGAGTGTGCAGACCCCTGAAAGGGTCCTGGAGATTGGTCTACGGGATATCAGGACCTATAGAAGCTGCATAGGATTCACCCAAGGCTGTGACCACAGAAGGGCATGGGAACTTCCATCCTCAGATTCGGAGGCAGAAATCATGAGTTCTCCTGCTCCTTCCTCCCCATCCCCTCTACTGACCTCCCAGATGCCCCAGAATTAAGCAACACTTTCTCTAGCCGTGGTCCCTTCGGGAAGGCTCATGGTGAGTCCAACATAAGCCTGACCCTTAATTAGAGCTAGATTAGGGTTCATTTCTCTCTACAGAGAAAAGATCCTAAAATCCTCTCAGCTAAAAACCAGCCAGGGTGAACCATGTCAGTCTCAGAGAAGGGGGCCTGATCCCTGGGCCTCACAGGAGCCCACTTTAGACATAGAAGAAAGACCAAGTATGGGAAGAGGAGGTTAGCCACCCTGTTAGTCTATCCTATTGGTCATTTTGTGGCTGGAGGGACACTTGGCATTGCTTAGTTTCAGGAGCTCATTCCTTCGAGAAGCAGCTCGGGCCAGGGGACGGCAGAATGAATGTGAAGTCTCGGCTACTCTAATACCCTGAGTGATGGTTTCCTTTACCAGCTGGATGAGGAGTGCTCAGGGCCAGATGAGCTTCCCCCCCCCCTTTTTTTTTTAACTGTTTTCCTCCAGGATTGGATGCTCAAGTTCACGAGTGCCTTAATCATCTACAAATTCTAGCAGAATGGCCTTCCTATTGGATCGTAGACTTACGTAGACAATACTCCCAAGGTTTCAGGAAATAATGGGAGGTTTTGGCAACACGAGAATTCTGTATTTTGCGGCAGCAGCCTAGGGTGACATGCTGGTCGGAAGTCTAATCTTAGCCACACAGCCTCTGAGTTAGGCAGCCCAGGGAATGTTGTTTATCAGCCAGAGACACCTTATTCATCTAGGAAATGGGAACAATACCACTTACCTTCTGGAAGGTGGTGAGCAGATGAGGTAATGCATGTCACACACCTAGTACAGACCTCAGCACCCAAGGGAATGTCTGCTAAGGACTCCCTCCCCCTAGTCCCTTCCAAATGGGAATCCCTGCCACCAAGAGCTAGCAAACAGCCTTTGTCACCAACCTGACACTGACATTTTTGAAGGGGAGATGAAGGAGAGATACATCTTGGTTTTGTCTGTAACTCTTAAAACTTTTAAGTCTGTTTTAATTGGATTTAGTCAAATTAACAACTTTCTCTCCCAAATCTACCTCCTGCCAGCACTCATATACCCTTGATGTCTCCACCCCCTTTCCACTTGGTTTCTGCTTTGCCTCCCCACAAGGCAGCTGAGATTACTAGGTAATTGAAGGTAATTTCATATAGTAAAAGAGCCCCAAAGCTGAGAAGAGACGTGCGTCTTACCTTCCCGCCCCTGCCCTTGCTATCCCATCAACATATAAACTATAGAGTAGGTAACATTATTGCAGCTCACCTCGTAAGAATACGCTCACTTCCTGGAGCCAGGAAATGGAGCCCTCACAGCTGGCTGCGCTGGCTCAGCAACACATTCAGACACCTCTGCTCTTCCCTCAGCTCCTGCAACGAGGCCACATCTAAAGCCAATGCGTGCTGTCCTGAGAGTGACCAAAAAACTCCCCTAGAACCTAGAACCTTTGAACCTGTTGCAATAGAGGTTCAAAGGTAGAAGTTACCTGTTCAAACACTTGTAATATCATCCAACACCACAGAATTTGGCAAAAGGTTAAAACGGAGATGGTTATGCAAGGGCTTAAGGGGAAGAAGAAGAAAAAAGACAGCCCTCTGCTCAGAAAACTAACATGTAATAAGCAAAAACCTCTATAAAGCTCATACCTCGGGGGAAAGGAAGTGGGTGGACAGGGCTTGGCATCTGCCTTTGGGACAGAGTCCCTGAGATGGTGAGAGGAAGAGGGAGGTCTAGCTCACAAGAGGGAAATCTTGCTCCTTGAGTTGCGGTTGAGAGAAAAATGAGAAGCCACTTTAACTGGCTCAAGCTATGACTTTAAGAATCAGATAAGAGAGGTCTGCATTTCAAGATCAGCCTTTTTCCTAGAAGAGGCCAGTGACCCCTCCAGGATTCGAACATATCGAAGACAATGCGATAAGGCAAGTCACTCTAGCATCTCAACTGAGGGACAAACCTACCTGGGTCATATTTAGAATGCAGAATCATGGATACAGCCTGCACCTCCCATGGCTTTACCATCTGCCGGGCCAGCAGAAATTTGTGGAAATACTGTATTAGGTTTCTTGTCATTGTATTCAGTCAAGCAGCCAATAATATAAAAATCAGAAGCCAATACCGCTTCCTGTTGCCTCCTGTGTGAAGGGGCGGCTACCATGTTACCACTGAGGTCTTATTAGGCCAGATTCTCAGCCAGGTCTCAGGTGCATTAACTCTTTAAAGTCACTTCTTTGCACACAGCCCTAGTCCTGCCTTAGTACCTGAGAGAAAAGGGCTTTCTAAAACATGACTAAAGGATTCAATTTAACTAGAACTGAGGGCATGAGTTCCACTTGGTTGGATTCATGCCGAGTTGTGTTAACTAGAAACCTACTGATGCCATACTTGCTCAAGAGCAAGATGCTCCAAGCCAGTGGTTCTCAGATTTCAGAGAATATCATGAGCCCCTGGAGAGCTTGTTACAACACAGTTGGTGCCAGAGCTTCTGATTCAGTAGACCTGGGTTAGGGCCTGAGAATCTGCATTTATAACAATTTCAGGTGATGGAGATATAGCTGGTCTGGGAACCACACTAGGAACACACTAGGAGCCACTCTGCCTTCGGTGAGCCCAACTGTCGAAATGTCAAGAGGGACCGTGGCTGGGGTAGTCTTGGTTATGGCGACGCTGCAGTTGGGTGGGGGCTGGAATTTGGCACACAGTAGAACTCACTGGGTGCCCTAGAAGAGAGGTGTACCTTAAGATCAGTAGGCAGACCAGTCCCAGAGTAGTGCTTTGGCAATAACAGAATGTATTGCCATTCCCTGCTTCACTCCTCCTTATGTATATAGAAATCCAAGCTGCACAGAATCACAACTAGACAACCCATGTGGATATGAGCATAGGCATGCACAGGGGGTCACCTGATCCAACAAACTTAACTTCCTTCTTAGGGTACCTGAGACAGTAAGATGTGAAGCAACTGAGGCGTGGACTTTAGGAGGAGGGGAGTCCAGATCCAGATCTCCAGTGCCCCATCTCTTAATAAACCATTATTTCCCATAGCATCTCTCTTCACAAAAACAGGCGTGAGCTAAGGCTTCTTTGCCACATCCTCCATTTCTCCCTCCCTTCCCAAGTCATATGCATTTAGAATTCAACACAAACAAATTCCTTCTAGGTTTGAGCTCCTGTAGCCCTGACAAAGTGCAAACCTTATTTACTGTTTTAGGCCATTTGTAGGTAAGGTGCCCAACGTGTGAAGACTCTGACCCAACAGCCACAGTTCAGACCACTCACGCACGGTGCTCTGGTCAGTTTGTTTACAGGCTCTCCCCTTTGGTGGGGACAAAGAAATGACAAATCACCTACACAACAGTTCTAGAAGGCCAGGAGCCAATACTCTAGAGTTTTGTAATATAGCCTTGAAATAGCCAAGATATATTTCATGATAGGGGCTGACAGCCCTTTAGAAGCAGAACCCAGCTTTCCCCCATTTTTGAAAGCAGGGAAAGACAGACCTTATAAGCAGGTCAACTTTTGTGTAGTCCCACAGTGTGTTTATGAAGCTCCTCCCAATTTGTAAAACTCTTCCAATCTATCTTTTAACAAACCTGTGAGGTACAAATGGGGACGATACCTTCACCATCCAAACCTTTGGTGTCTGTTGGGGCCCGTGACAAGAACAGTTACGATTTGTGGCATAGAGCACACCTATTTAGGAAGGACTTCTGCCTGTTCCAATTGCTAATGCAAGTCTTTAGATGTCAGGCAACATGATCCAAGAAGAAAGAGCAGAGTTCTAGACCTATCAACTGAATCTACTCATGTTAACTTAATACTGATGGCTCAGAAAGAAAGGTGGGGGGATGGTCTTCTTTAGAAATGGCAGAATAGCAGGACAGACATTGTGGTGGCCACAGAATGGGCACACATACAGCTGTGAGGGACTGACCTTTAGCTTCCCGCATGGCAGAGCTGACTTTGAAGTTTACCCTTCTACTGAGATTCAAAAAGGAAGAGGCAAAGTTCCCTAAACTGCTAACAAGTGTGCCGTAATCAAGCATTCCAATTATCAGAGCTCCATACCCACCCTTCCCTTGGTTATCTAAGGTTTCAAAAGGCTTATGGCACTCAAAGTACACCTTGCCAGGTAGCAATCCAAGGTTCTCATGCCGGCTCCTTTCTGAAGTCATTCAAGATGTTCATGAACATTACTGAGCACTTCCCATGTGACAGCGCTGTTCTAAGAACTTCATCTGCAACATCCCATTTAATCTCACTGCATCCCCATGAAGAAATTATTATTACTCTGCAGAAGAAAAGCTAAGAGAGGCCAATAACTTGCCCATGTCATGTGGCTAATAGCTGGCAGAGTCTTAGAGTCAGATTTTGAATTGAAGTAGTCTTGAGTCCAGAGCTCAAGGGTGTATCTAGGAGTACGATCCGTTCTATGAACCCTAGGCAATCTCGTGTATATATAACTACACACACACATACACACACACACACACACATTTTGGGAACTTTCATTGGTCTTTCAAAGAAAATTAAGAACCATTGTCCTAGAGGAAGCAGGACGCAATGCCGGCCATATGGTTCTGATGCCAAGGGTGAAACAACAGCTACCTCTTCCCTCCTCAGAAGGACTTTTTATCTGGCTGGATATCCTTCCTGCCACTGAGCTCATTTCCCACACACAGCCTCACTTCACTCAACTAGAGGGGCCAATGCACTATACACCCGGCTGCGCAAACCTCAGGTTGTTCTGCTCAGTTGTCTGCTGGGCCACGAGCACCCACAGCTCCATGCTTGGCCCTGCTGTCAATCCTGCACCATTGGGCTTCACTGTACATGTGGGAGAAGCTGGCCCCCAGCTGTGTCTATAGCAGCTCATTTTCAGCAGCTAGGGTCACCGACAGGTTGGGCACCCAGGCTCTTGAGGCCACTTGCTCATTCTTTGTGGGAAGGAAGTGTTACTCAAGCACAAGTACTTGGTTGACGAGAATGGTGTTTGCACAGATTGCAATAAGAAGTTTTCCCTAACCCCAGATACGCCATCCCCCTCCCCCAACACACAGAACACACAGAGCAAATTGTCTCATAGACTTATTCTCGGGTTCATGATGTCAACAAGGTTGGAACACAGGGACATTGGCAACTTTGCTCCTTTGTTAGCAAGAGCTTTCCAAGAGCGTTTAAGAATCAGACAGAAAGTGGAGAGATCCCGGAGAGAGGGGTCGGCACTAAATTCCCAGAGCCTGCAACGACCCCATAAAAATCATCACTATTTCCTGGCAGGTTAGAAAGGTAGCTCAGAGCGAAAATGGAGACCTGTGCGGTCCAATACTGTAACCAGGAGCCGCATGTCGCTGCTGAGCACTGGAAACGAGGCAAGTCCACGTTTAGATGTGTACAAAACACGCACCAGATTTTTTGAGGCTTAGTTTGAAGAAAGTAGCATAACATCTCCGATTTTTAAAATACTGACTACATGTTGAAGTGATAATATTTAGGATACATTAGATAAGTAATTCTACCTGTTCCTTTTCCTCTTATAATTATGCCTGCTGAAAATTTTAAGATTATGTATGTGGCTTGCATTGATTATGTATGTGGCTTGCAGTTCGACAACACTGATTTAGGCCCGTAGGTCCTTGCCCTTAATGCCTATGGAATATAAACAAAAGGTGGTATCACCCAGTGGCAGGAGCAAATGTGTCATAACGGCTCTGACTGAACTTAAAGACAGCAGTGTCTTTTACCTGTACCTCTGATTTATGACCATGACTGAACCAATAGTCCCTTAGTACAAAACTGCTATCATTCCCCGGACTGTGGTTCCATGCCAAGAACCACTCAGTGTGTCCTACATCTATTACTCCATCTAATCCTCGCGTGAGCTCAACAGGGTGATTACAGATGAGGAAACCAAGGTTTAGTTACCACATAACTTTCCACGTCAGCTTAAGTCTCCTTCCAAACCTATGCCCCCAACCATCTCCCTACATTGCCTCCTCACAGTGTGTGACAAACAGCAGGTGGGGGATCCATACTGGGGGGCATGCCAACACCTCCTCCTTCACCAAGCCTTCAAGGACACGGTCCTCTTGCTTTTCAGTCTTGGTTCACTGGGCTCACAGCATGAGAGAACAACCCCGAGCGCATGGCCAGAGAAACATTTATTTGGGAACTTGTCACAGGAGTGGTTCAGGAATACCAGGAAGTGGGAGGGGCTCTGGTCTCTCCAGACAAGAAGCTGAAGAGGGTGGGGGAGTCAGAAGGGACGTCCTGCCTTGCTTCACATGATTACACACCAGAGAGAACGGCTCAGATGACCAGCCTAGAGCCACACGGGCCCCTGATTGGATGGAGAAGCATATCGCACTTAGGAGTTAAAAGTGTACACTCAGAGAAAGACGTATTAAGGCAGGGACAGGTTCTTTATTTGCTCAGTGTTTGGGACACTGTGGCACAAAGGTCTTCTCGGAAAACTTAGGATTTGATCTGAAACCGACTTGGGAAGTAATTATATCACAATTAATCATTTAGTATCTTTGATTACTGAGCAGACGGCTGCCCTTCCTCCCCTACCACTTTCTGAATGCTTTCATTCTGCGTGCAAAGGCTGTATTGGGGGGGTCAGGAGCCATCATCTGGGAGACAGGATCAAAGACCACACAATAAATATTCAGGTCAGAAATATGCCATTTAGGCTGGACCAACCTGCTAAACTTCAGGCCACACCTGCAGCCAGAAGAAAACTCTAAAGTATTGATCAGAATCCCTAGATTGTGAAAAGCACTGGTCAGGTTTCAAAGGCACGTTCCTGGTGGAAACAGGTGTGAGAAAGAGCAACACATCACAGGCCAGAGGAAGTCTTTAAACAGCACAGGGTAAATATCAGGTGGTTGAAGTATGGAAGAGGTCACATCCCCGTGAAAGAGGAATCTTTGCCCCTGGATAAACATTTTCAGAAACATGACTAACGTGTCTTCATCAGAAAGCCAAGGCCAGGGGCCCATCCTTGGCCCGGTAGGAGTAGTGTGTTCATGGTTAACTAAAGGAGTGGCGTTTGGATCCAAGGAATCTGCCTTGTTTCAGTTTTAAGAAACACATGGTCAACCTTTACTCCCCTTTCCTGTGACTCCTCAAACATTTACTTACTAGAAGCTTTGTTCATTGACTGCATCACAACTATTTACAAGAGCTGAGAACACTATGAGGAAGTTGAAAGCTCACACTTGAGAGGTTAATAGCCACCTTTTACTTGCTCTTACTCTTGGTATGACTAGACAGGGGTGCTAGATCTTTAGGCATGCTTCGTTTAGGAACGTGGAAGGAGGACCTGGAAGGGAACTTGCTGCCATCATCAAGCATGGAGTGCCTGGTTAGCTAGGAATCTACCAGAGTCCTAGGATTTCAGGATGAGAAGCTTGTAAGGTCAAAGGGCTCTTCCCCCTGCCATGTTCCTACTTGATTAATAAGAAAATGGAGCCTCAGATCCAGTCTTATTTACTTGGCAAAACCTGAGGTTGATGCCTTTTCCCAGAACACATGATGAAATATGAGAGAGTGTGGGAGAACAGGGGCGATGGTTTCCTCTCCTTCAGTCTTTCCCTCAAGGTGATTACAAGCTCATCTTGTTGTATTCCAACACCTTTTTCTGCTTCTGAACAAGTTCAAATTCACACATTCCAAACCTTTACTTCTGTACACATGATTAGGCTACAGATTTACAAATTGAAAGGAGGCGATGGGGGCTGGGGGAGCAGGAGGGGAGTGAAGGGAGCTAGAAAAGAAGCCAGAGGTCTTCCTAAATCTCTGCCGCCCTGGATGCAGCTAATCTTACCTGATCCTCGATGTTGAACAGCTGGCTCTGTATCTGGTTTATGGTGCAGGCTGGTCAGCGTTGGGGAGCCCATAAATCAGGCCGAAAGAACCTTCCCTCTGTAATAACCTTTTTAGGACACAGAGATGGGATGAAGTAATTAGGAATCAAAGCACTACCCACTGACACAGAAAACCAAACACTGTACCTCTGCTGGCCATACACAGGCTACTTTTGTTCCCAACCATCATCAGGTGGAACAACGTAGCCGCCCCAATCCACCATGGCACTGGTAACTTGCAGGCATAAGAATCTTCTAGAATGGAGGAGGGCTGGAGAAGCGAAGTGGAGAACAGCATGCCCCCTCCCTGCCACCACAGTGCCTCCCAGGAGCCCCCTGAGCTGCTTTTAACCTCAACCTTCTCACTCCAGCCAATCAAGCGCTTCCCACAAAGTGGGTGGGCCTGTAACTACGGCAACCTTTCCTCCTGTTGATTGCCATTACCTAGGCCACAGTATCTCTGCTTCTCTCCCACTCTGAGGGCAATGGAGAAATGGAAGAGACTGAGCTCAGCAGAAAATAATTAGAGCCGACGGAGGTAGGCCAAGTGCCTAGGGGTGTGAAGACCCAGAATTCTGTGAGGTTCTTCTGACCTGAGAATTCAGACAGCATGAGTTAAAGCCCATGCTTTACTCCACAAATCCAAGTCTGTAGGGTTTATTTTTCATTTGTTTTTTTTTTTTCCCCCAGGGAGAGAAAGAGCAGGCATGAATGGCAGAGGGAGAGAGAGACTCTCAAGCAGGCTCTACTCCCAGCGCAGACAAGGGACTTGATCCCACAACCCTGGGATCATGACCTGAGCTGAAATTGAGTCTGACACTTAATTGACTGAGCCACCCAGAGGCCTCTGGAGGGCTTACTACTAATTAAAACTTTCATTTTTCTTCCTCATTGCAGACATTAAGACAAAAAACATGAGAAGTAAAAAGAAATGGAATATGACATGTCACTTTTATAGTGTGCTTCCTCACTTCATACAATCTTTCTAAGTCAATAAATGTACATTTAAAATATCATTTTCAATGACCGCATGGTCCTCAATCATATGGATTTGCTCCATGTTATTTATCCGGGCCCTACTAATGGACATAAAATTTGTGTCTAATTAAAAAAAATTTTTTTGAGCACTTACAAATACAAAAAATACTTATACTTATTATGATTAATATTAATTTGCATGTTTAAAGGTCCAACACTGTGTTGGATCCAAGGATCCAAAAAGGGACACATACAGTCACCTTGGCCTCAGAGTTCCTCAGAAAAAGACAATCTGTAAATGTGAAGAATCTAAAATTATCTAGAGTGGGAGTATGAGTTTTAAGAAGTTTGTATATGGGAGGGGGAGATGGGATACAGTGCATGTAATAAGACACTTCCAGAATCTTGGTTTTGATGTTATGACACGTGCAATGGTACATCCATCAGGGGCGCTCCTTTATTGAGCTCCTACTAAATGCAGAGCATGTGCTAAGGAATTAGGTAATCTCACAATATCTTTACTACATCCTTCTCTAAGGGGTGTTATAGTATTCTTTTGAAATTGAAGAAACTGGGGTGCCTGGGTGGCTCAGTTGGTTAAGCGGCCGACTTCGGCTCAGGTCATGATCTCACGGTCTTGTGAGTTTGAGCCCCTCATCGGGCTCTGTGCTGATGGCTCATCAGAGTCTGGAGCCTGCTTCAGATTCTGTGTCTCCCTCTCTGCCCTTCCCCTGCTCACGCTCTGTCTCTATGTCTCTCAAAAATAAATAAACGTTAAAAAAATTTTAAAAAAATTGAAAAAACTAAGGCACAGATGTAACTGACTTTCCCAGGACCACAAATATCTGGTAAGCATATGGGTCTAAGAGGTCCATGTAATTCTAACTATGGTCAGAGCATGGGAGTCTAGACTCCGATTTTTTTTGCAAATTGACACAGAGCTGTCCTAGCCGAGGAGAGAATCTGTAGCTTGGTGAATAACCAGTTATGATGAGTTGGGTTTGGAGAAAAGCAACCCCTATAATGCACAGGTTTGGAAATGGATTTCTGAGGTAGGCTAGGCTCTGTAGTCCCATCCTGGGGGGCTTGCTATTGAAGGAAGGTAAATAGAGAATGAATAGTTATTGGCTATCGTTTCCTTCTTCTCACCTCAGACTTTGTGAAAGTCTCTCAAACCTTAGCATTCTTGGGGATACATGAGGGCCTGTTAAATGCAGATTCCAAGGGTAAACCCAAGACACTCTGGTTCAGAGGGTCTGCAGTGGGGGCCTTGAATCTATACATCTGACCATCAGGAGAGACTGATATAGGCGGTCCTTAGATCAAGCTTTGAGAATCACAGCGAGTCTACTGTGCTGAAATTCATAATTCCAAGGTGAGCAAGAGATGCCAGCCCCTTCGCTGCCAGTGAGATCAGAAGAAAGCTGCTGGTAGATGGGGACTAAGCCATGTATGCTTATGAGCGTTTGCCCAGGTGGCTGGGTCATCTTCCCTGGGGATAGCAATGGCTTTCTGAGGGGGCTGCCATCCCTGTAATACTTCATGTAAAGCAATATTTCATATGTAAAATATTATATATGTAATACATCATCTGTAACATATCAACAAAGAGCTGCTCTCAGCTCTTCCCTGAGCTGTGTAGAGGGAGAGTTAGTGTTCATCCCTCAGTAACATCTCCCTGGTGCCTTAGGCCTGGGTGAGGGATACAGACTATACCAACTGTCGGTAATCCCACTCACGGCCGTCACCTCTCTAGAGGAATTTCCTGTAGGATATATTTGGCAGGTGTAATCATTATTATTATAATGATATCAACATCATCAATCACCACCATCATCTACTATTGACGAAATGGCTCTTTGCCCAGGTATTGCACCGGCCACCGGATCACTTTTAATCCTCACCCTGTCACTTGGGTGAGGATCCCTTTGCAGTTTTACCCCCGTCTTATGGATCAGGAAATGAAGAAGACATAGGGAGGGGAAGTAACATGTCTGAGGTCACACAATATGTGGTGAAATCAGAATTCCCGCCCAGGGCATTGGCTCACACTTGAGTGGTTCTCATGAATCTTGCTTTACTAGTAAAAGGCCAGTGGGGATGCAGTGGGAGTTGTGTGGCCTTCCCAGGACGATGAAGTTTGTCAGTGGCCTCACTGGACCCATTACCAGGGCCTTGATGACTCCCTGCCGACAGACTCCAAAAAGGGAAGGTTTTGGTTAATTAATGCCACTGAACAGAAAGCAAGCTATGGTCCTCAGGGAACTCTGCACAGTCATTTAAGCTCCTGGTGTGAGTGGTCAGGAGGCTGCTGCAGTGATACGGGTGTTAGATGCCATCCATGGCTCCCAGGGTAGGTGCTGAGAGCTCACTCAGATCTGAGCTCTGTTGGGGGCTCGGATGTCATGTTGCCCATCCAACACTAGTTCTGACACTCTTTGTCAGCATGCTGGTGACTTGGCTTGAGGCCACTAAACTCACCGTGGGCTTTCAAGCCCCCTGGAACATCTCTCATCCATTCAGCGTGCAAAGGCTGGGTGCGGGCCTCCAGATTGCCATGGACAAGATCAACTCAGAGACAGCGAATCTCGGAAACTTCAGCTGGGAATTCACTTATGCCAACTCAACCTGCAGCACCACGGAGTCTCTTGTTATTTTCACCAGCCAGGTCCAGAGAGAACAGATTTCTGCTCTGTTTGGCCCAGCGTGCCCAGAAGCAGCAGAGGTAGAGTATCACCTTCCAGAAACTTTGGTTGAGAGTTCATTAGAAGGGATGGTTTTTTTTTTTTTTTTTTTATTTTTCTTTTTTGAGAGAGAGACAGAGAGAGTGGGAGAGGGGCAGAGAGAGAGGGAGACACAGAATCCGAAGCAGGCTACAGGTTCCAAGCTGTCAGCACAGAGTCTGATGTGGGGCTCGAACTCACAAGCAGTAAGATCATGACCTGAGCTGAAGTCGGACGCTCAACCGACAGAGCCACCCAGGCGCCCCAGAAGGGATGGTTTTAAAAATGATGGTACAGGGGTGTCTTTGTGGCTCAGTCAGTTAAGCGTGCAGCTTAGACTCAGGTCATGATCTTGCAGTTCATGAGTTTGAGTCCTGCATCAGGCCCTGTGCTGACCACTCAGAGCCTGGAGCCTGCTTCCGATTCTTCTCTCTCTCTCTCTCTCTCTCTGCCCTTCCCCTGCTTACCTCTTTCTCTCTCTCAAAAAGAAATAAACATTAAAATTTTTTTAATTAAAAAAATAAAAAATGATAGTACAGACTTGAATAATCTCTTGGCAAGAATGATATTATTATAAATAATAATTATGTAGGTCTTGGGTACCATTTCTTTGAGATGTAATGAGACCATGTAATTAGAATAGTTAATATTCTCTTTAAGGAAAGCCTTTCAAATCAATAACTGTTAGTTCACTCACTAACTTGTTGATTGTTTAGACTCGGCGCTATTGTATGTAGACCCTTCTTATTCACTCTAACGCTGTTAGCCACATGGCTCGTGAAGATTAAGTGGAAAGTGAATGCTTCATTTCAAACAGAAAAATATCACTTGCTTATGTAGATTTCCCTTTGGCGTGTGTAATAAATTATTCGGTGATAGTAAAAGTAAATGGGAAAGAGTGAAGCATGACAGATTGCAATAAGCCAAGGCAAGCAAATAAGACAAACATGTGTATCTGTTTAGTTAATGAGATTAGCTTTGTGGAAGTCCTTGGCATCCTGTCTCTGACAGGTGTTGGTGCAAAGACTGACTAGGAAGAAGCATCACAGTCTTCACTTTCAAAACTACTGTGGAACTATCAGTAGTGGGTGCCAACAAATTAAGTTCACATTTGAACTTGGATCTTGATCTCTTCTGGAATTTTTCTTTTGACATGTTTTTAGCTTTCCAGGGTCATTCCATTCTTCAAAGTCAAATTCAAATGCCATGGGGTCTTTCTTCGTTCCTCCGCCTTCACCTTTCATATCCCTAATTCTCAAAATCAGAAGTAATTTCTTACTTCTCTTAACTCCTCTAAATCTATTGCCTATAAGGATGGAAGGGTGTACTTAATTCTAAACTATTTTTATATGCCTTAGCTCCTGTAAGAGTTGATCATAACCTCCCTCAAGAGCAAGGTCTCAGTTCCTTGTAAATAGTAGGACCCTAATGAAAAGTATTGACAAGTAAATAAGGAACAAATCGATCAATAAACGCTTGCTATTGTTATTCTAGTACTTTGAGATTTTGCATCCTGCAGATGGATCCAAGACATTATCATCAATATTCCAAAAGAGAGGATTCAGTGTGACCCAGAGACTTACTGAATCCAAAGTTTATGCAGACGCTTTACAATGGGATTTGAGTGTAGCATGAACTGAGTTATGGAAAGACAACCATTTGGTTACTTTCAAGGTTATTGGCTTGTTGGCCTCAGAGTGGAACATCCCTGTGTTTGACTTCGTTGGACAAACTGCAAAACTGGAGGACAACTTTGTATACGACATGTATGTGAAACTCGTGCCACCCATGCACAAATTTGGTGATGTGCTCCAGAAAAGCCTCCAGTACCTGGGCTGGAAACACATTGGGATGTTTGGAGGTCACTCTGGGACTTCCTCCTGGGACAGAGTGGATGAATTGTGGAATGTTGTAGAGAACGGGCTCAAACCCCATTTCACCATCACTGCCAGTGTGAAATATACCAACAGTGAGCCAGCCTTCCTTCGAGAGAATCTTAGGAGCGTGTCATTGGTTGCCAGAAGTAAGTAGGAAAGAGTCTTCCATTGCTTATGTTCATAGAGACAAATAGGAAAAGCAGATGGTTTGAAAAAAACAAAGAACTCTTCATTTTTCTATGGATGTAAAAAGCAGAAGGAAACAGGGTGCAAAACTAATGATACATAAAAGCATCACCAAGAACAAAGTTGGTTTTTTTTTCATGTAAAGTGAAATCCCTGATGTTATAATGTTATGATGCACAGAGTAAGTTCTGGAAGCATCTTCCAGGTGGGCTGGGTCCTTGCATTTGGGTTATTGTTTAGAGCATGGGCTGTGGAGATAGACAGCCTCTGATGCTTTCTAGCTGTGTGCTCTTGAGCAAGTACATTAACCTCTCTGTGCCTCTGGTAAAATTGAGAAAATCATCTTACCTGCCTCACAGAATGTTGAGGGTTAAATAAAGTTGCACCTGTAAAGTGCTGGACATAATAATTGGTCAGCATGTGATAGCAATTATTTTTGTTGTGGTACTTAAGAGGCTCTATATTCTAGCGTGAGTTAGTAACTGACTCCTTTCTGTTCTCCAAATAAACAAAGCCCTATGGCCTTTACGGTCTTGGGACTTGGGGACTTGCTAATCCCTTGGCCTGGAGTGCTACCTGCAATTCCACCCCACCCCACCCGGCACTCTTTCTGCAGATAGATAGCTTCCTCTTATCCTTCCAGACTCGGCCCAGAGCCACTTGCTCCGAGGAGGCTTTTTGGACTCTCTGACGTGGAGCAGTTCCCCCCCTCCAACCACCACCTCACCTACATTAGTATGAGAGCATCCTTTCCCCCTCACAAATGAGACTCTTAAATGCTCTCTTTAATCTCTTCACTTGTATGTCGTGTGACTGTCAGTTCCCTGAAGGCAGGGGTCTTCTCTCTTGCTCACTGCTGTGTACTGTGCCTGACACAAAATTGGACTCAAATAAGCAGATTATCACTTACCTCCTTTGAAAAATAAGTCACTACTTCATTTGCGTGTCAAAATGCATGTTGACGTGTTTGAGTGGAAGAAAAGTACTGTGACCTATTCTTCCTGCCCCCCCCCCCGCTCCCCCTATCCAGAGTCAGAAGATCTGAATGCTCTTGATTCTGGGGCCTCTGTAAGCTTCTCCTAATTGCTGTGTGGCTGACGAGTCACAAGCCAGATCTGTTGCTCTGAGTGAATTAAACAAAGAAATGAGAGCCCAGAAGTGGTCACGAACTCTTTTTGGCTTGTACTTTGGGAGACAGCTGCAATGAGGACTTCTGTTCTGCCGGCTTGTGTACTGCTGATGTGGTTCCTGAAGTGTACATGCTAGGAATAGCATTCCTAGTTCCTAAAGCATGCTCAAGGAAAGAAAAAGTTTGGATCTCATTGGCTCATTTGGAGTGGCTTCAGGCTGGACTTCACAAAGTGTGTGTGTGTGTGTGTGTGTGTGTGTGTGTGTGCGCGCGCGCGCATGTGCACATGAACATGTACAATTGGTCGACTTTGTTTTCTCTTCTTAGTCATCATCTTAATCTGCAGCTCAGAGGATGCAAAAATTATTCTGCTGGCTGCAGAGAACCTGGGACTCAACACAGGAGAATTCGTCTTCATTATTTTGCAGCAGTTGGAGGTGGGTGCTCATGAGCCCTCTATGGCTCCCACAGTAAGAAGTAGCAAGCAAGGAGCACTTGCTATGCTCCGGATGCATCAGCTCACTGAATACTCACTATTCCCCCATGAGACGGGCACCCTTGTGTCTTCATCGTAGCATCAGGATCCTGAAACTGAGCTGAAAGAATTCACTCAGAGTTCTGCACAGTAAGTGAGAGGTCCCTGGTGGAGCCTAGCAAAGGCCTCAAAAGACCAACATACTGGTCCCATAAGACAATTCTTGGTGATTTGGTTCATTTGGTAATGGTCGGGATGGCCAAAACGGACCGCATCCCTCCTCTAAGTACCAAGTTACACACATTACTTGTCTCATTGCATTCAATATTCCCAAGACCCCGATGAGACAGATATCCCATGCATAATTTGCATGCATCATGGCTCTCCATATTTCCAACCGTCTTGCGAGGTGGATGTTATTAGCATTCCAGTCAAAAAACCAGAGGCTGAGATGACTAAGGTACCTTACCCGAGAGCTCATAGCTCCCGAGCAGTATAGCTGGTCTTCCGAACTGGGTCTTTTGGACACTGAGACTGAGCCCTTTGCCCCAGTAGCTCTGCCGTATGGAGTGTTTACTGGCTGCAAGGCCTCACTGTGAGCCCTTGATAATGAAAACCCATTTCAGCTCACACCACCCCATGGAGAGATACTTTTTATGGGTGCTCTGTGAACTCATGGATGAGGACTCGTAGAACTTAGAGATGAGGAAACTGAGACCCTGAAAGCTGAAAGAACTTACCAGAAGCCACATGACTAGTAGGAGGGAGAGCGAGTATTTAAATCTGGTGGGTTGTGCATTTAACCACCACACCACACCAGCAGGCTTCCAAAAATCACCACTTGCATTCAGCTATGGGCACGCTGTATAATTTTTCTAGCAGTTTTATCGTTCTAAAATGAGCTTATTTTATAAAATCATGAGCTAAAATAGGGCAAAAGGGACGAAAGAAAAATGTATAATAATGTTCTGGATTTCTTTTATCTTTTTATCAAGAGTAGTTTCGATTGCCCAGAGGATCTCGGATTTTTCTGGGCAGCCAGTTGGAATTGCACACATACGCCAGACTTCCCAGAGTACCCTCCCTCCTTCCCTTGTCATGGCTGCCCCCCCCCCCCTTACTCTAGTTCTGTCACCTCTGCTTTCAGACAGAGGAGGAGATGCTGGGCCAGGTCTTAATACTGACAGGGAAGCCCTTCGACACCCTTGTCACTTTCCCCCCACACCTTGATGATCACATTCCAGCTGGCTTGTAGTGGCAGAAATCACATAGAAGTAAAATACACCACACAGCATCCATGCCGGTGAATTCATGCTGCCTTAAAAAAGAATAGCACCAATCCATTCTAGAAAAAGGTTCCCAGTGTGGGCTTAAGTGGAGAAAAAAATCAAGGTGCAGAACAGCATTATAGTGTGATACTACTTGTGTAAAATGCACACACAGGCAGAACTGACAGGAGGGAGCCATGGGGGAATCGGGGCAGATTTTGTGGTCTTTCATGTATATACAGGCAATGAGTGGGCATTCCGTAATAGTAATTTTATACTACTATTTCCATAATAGTAATAATATAGATAATAATATAAATAATAGTAATAATATAGATAATATAGATAACAAACCACTTAAGCCATGAGAAGAAAATCAAGAACCAGTAGTCCTGATGAATGGATAAAAAAGATGTAGTACATATATATATACAATGGAATACAACTCGGCAATGAGAAAGAATGAAATCTGGCCATTTGCAACAATGTGGATGGAACTGGAGGGCATTATGCTAAGTGAAAAAAGTCAGTCAGAGAAAGACAGATATCATATGTTTTCATTCATATGTGGAAATTGAGAAACTCAACAGAAGAACATGGGGGAAGGGAAGGAAAAAATATAGTTACAGAGAGAGAGGCAAACCACAAGAGACTCTTAAATACAGAGAACAAACTGAGGGTTGATGGGGGTGGGGGATCAGGGGAGTGGGGAAAATGGGTGATCGGCATTAAGGAGGGCACTTGTTGACATGAGAACTGGGTGTTGTATGTAAGTGATGAATCGTGGGAATCTACCCCCGAAGCCAAGAGTACACTATATACACTGTATGTTAGCTAACTTGACAGTAAATTATATATCTATCTATATCTATATCTATCTATCTATATAAAGAAGTAAAAATCAGATTACTAAAAAAAATCAATAGTCTTAAATTTTTCAAGTTTTTGCCACCTAATGCTAGAAGGTAAGGTTTCTGCATCTGAGGGACTTGACACCCCAATAATATAAGTTTTTATTTTTTATTTACTATTTTTTGGCTTCCTTCCCACTGCTTCATTGCTAGCTCAAATATGTGTGGGCTCCCAGGCCCCCCTGTACATCTCCCATACATTCAGTGTGCAAAGGCTGGGTGCAGGCCACATAAAGTAATAACAGCCAGCATTGATTGAGGGCTTAACTTATACCAAGCTGGGTGCCGAGAGCTTCTGTGGACTATGTCATTTAATCCTCACACAAGCCATGAAGCCGTGCTATCACTGTATTATATTAGCTAGGTGAGTAAACCTGGGGCAGAAAGG
Source organism: Paguma larvata (assembly GCA_030068075.1). Taxonomy (NCBI): domain Eukaryota; kingdom Metazoa; phylum Chordata; class Mammalia; order Carnivora; family Viverridae; genus Paguma; species Paguma larvata. Next base: position 32,311,166 of record CM057837.1, read on the forward strand.
TTATGTACCTGTCCAAAGTGACAGTCCTTAGATGACTGGGGCCAAAAGTCAGAGTAAGGCCTTCTTTTCTCCAGACCTCAGGTGTAACACTGAGATGTAATTAAGAAAAAGTTAAGAGCTTTGCACATAGTATGTGGTCATTAAATGCTAACCGTTTATGTTTTCTTTGGCTTATCACTCACTTAATACATTACAGCCTAAACTTTGTCCTGAAAGTTGCGTTTCCAAGGATTACAGTGAAGAGATTCAAATTTGACCTTGACTCTATGTAGTTCTGTTGAGCAGGAGTATTTCCTACAGAATGGCTACGTTTATTTCATTGTGTTTCAGGACACTTTTTGGAAGGAGATATTGACAAATCAGAAGGCGATGCACTTCTCCCCGGTCTATGAGTCAGTGTTTCTCATAGCCTTTGGCTCTTATGAAGAAGGCCTTGGAGATGAAGACTTACGGAAACAAGTCTACCAAAGGCTGAGAGGGCCACCCTTCCACAGTTCCATATCCACAGAGGAGCAGGTCTGATGTGGGGCCTTCCTGCCCAGACCCCTGCCCCCTTCTTGAAGGATATTTGTGTTTGGCTCTGATAGTCTCCCTCTCATTTCCCCTCTGCTCGCCTCACTCCCCTAACAGACACACACAGACACACGCACGCAAACGCGCAGGCACACACACAGCCACATGCTTTCTCATCTTCAACAGCCCAAAATAAACAGTAGTCTGAGGCTGTCTTGTGAAATCTGCACCCCAGGACCATAGAGGAGGACGGAGTTTACTAGATGAGAGGTCGGTGGCTTTGGGAATCAGAGACCTGGGCTCCTATCCCAGTTCTGTTATTTACTAACTGTGGGCCTTGAGGTGAATTGCTTAACCTCCTTTGCATCTGTCTTTCCACCTGAAAAAATGGGACTCATGCTGACATCTGCCTGTGGGGTGTGGTTTCGAGTATCTAATAAACCAGCACATGGAACTAACAGAACTAGTGGGAACACAAACCTCTCAACAATTTCCTTTCCCGGCAGGATGGCAAGAGCAGGAACCAGAATGGAGGGATCCGAGATGGGGAGCCAGGACAGGTCAAGGAGAGCAGATGGTCTGGGGCAGGGAGGAGAAGGGCAGGAAAGAGAGCAGCAGCCAGTGGTGGTCTCTGTATGTGTGGGGTGCTGGGAAAAAGTGTCTCATTCCCACAGAGAATTCTTTATAGAGACACCATTGGCCACAGCTGGAGCCACTTCCAGTGTGGGGCCAAGCTGACCTTGAAGGTGATGATAGGTCACCGATGACCAGGGTTCCTTTAGGAACAAGGTGGCTCAATGTGGATCCTAACACGAAAGAAAAGATGTCGATCGACAAATATTGGGGGTGTCATCTGCTAGGTGTCAGCTCTGCACCAGGTTCTACAGGGAGAACAGTGCCTAGCCTGGAGTCGGCACTTAATATTTTTGTTGACCAAATGAATAGTAGAGAAATATTTCGAAGACCTACTATGTGCCAGGTAGTGAGAATGGGAGTATACCTATTCGACCTCACTTAGCTATCCTTATCATTACCGTGACAACGGCCTTCTCATTTTATAAGTAAGTGAGGTGAGATTCAGAGAGACTCAGAGAGGCTATGGAACTTACCCCAAGTCCCACGGCCAGTAGAGTAGCAGCAGGGCCAGCCTGGCTCTGAAATATGCCCTCTTTCCATTAAACCATACTCACACCTGACCTTCAGGACCACGTGATCTCGTTGGGCACGTAAGCCCCAAAGAGGCCAAGTGTGGTCTGCAATATGGGGTTTGATAGCACAGGCCCGGGCACCTGGAGGGCCCTCCTCTCCTTGGGGGACAGAGGAGATCACGGGTGTGTTCTGAGGTTAAGAGGAAGCAGAGAGAGAGTCCTCCCTGCGTTTGCCTCCCTCTGAAGGTGAGCCCTTACGCTGCCTACCTTCACGATGCCGTGCTGCTCTACGCCCAGACGGTGAGGGAGCTGGCATCAGCCGGCCGAGAGTTCCGCGACGGGCAGCAGCTGGTGGGCACCCTGAGAGGCTCCAGTCGCGCCGCACTGAAGGGTGAGTGGCTTGCCCACTGCTGGGTTTTCTCAACTCGGGGCCTGCTGCTCCCATGGGCGGGACTTGAGAAACTGGGCCTGTGGCTAGAGGCCTGCCTCACTGAGTCACAGGATCCCTCTTTCTTTGGGAGATTCTTCTTTGAGGCTTGGTCGAGGTTCAACCTCCCAGCTTACACGGGCCATTCTTCCAGGTCTATCCAGAAGGCAGCCCGGACCGGGTGAGGGGGCCTCTGGGGCACATCCACCAGCCGCCACCACTGCACAAAGTCTCTCCCATAGCTCCCTTTGAACTGAATCTGTCTAGAATAAAACTCAAGTCTATGAGGCTGGCCTCATGGGATCACTTCCGCAGTCCTTGCCATCCTGTGTCCTCCCTGATAGCGGTGCTGAGCCTGATTCCCGACTATCAACCTCCAATGATGGGACTACCCCAACTGGCTCTCCTCACAAGGGTGCAGATAGGCTTGGAAGTAAATCACCGTGGGTGCTGAGCAACTGTTACCACCTTTCGGTTTACTCCAGTTTCTCTTTTCTAAGACAGAGATAATACCTCCTGATATAGTAATAATAGCCAGCATTCATTGAGGGTTTAACTTATATGAAGCTGCTGCCAAGAGCTTCCGTGGACTATCCCACGTAATCCTCACACAGCCCAAGAGGGAGTGCTACTGCTGTCTGTATCATATTAGCTAGGTGAGTAAACCCGGGGCAGAAAGATTATGTAATTTTCACAGGCTCGGTTCCTCTGTACTTCACCATGTGATAATGAAGTGGAAATACTTTTCCAAGTGGAAATACTAACCAGCTTCCGTCCCTCCTTTTCTTTGTGACCTTGAAGCATTTGCTTAGGATAAAACGAGATGGTTATCCCCTCTGCCAGATCAACTGATTTCCTCTCTCCTGCCCTTTTGGAAATTCCTAATGCTGGAATTAGGGGGAGGGTGCGAAGGCCAGGGAGGCCCTTTAAGAGAGCCCAGGGCATGTCACTTTGCGGTTCTGGGGTGCCTGCGCTCAGGGACTCAAGGTTCTCCAGCCTCTGGAGGCTCTCCAGCCCTTCAGTCCTTCTAGACTGGCTTCTCTTATCTTATGAGCTGTCGGACCGGCCCTGGACAGAACCGGGATATTTGTCTCCACTTCCTGTATTCATTTCTGCCACACAGTGGCAGGACCACAGCTACGGAACTAGTGACTGCCAGAGGCCTTTACGCCAATTGAAAAGAGGTTCTTGGCCAAGGAGGTCAAATTAGGAAATCGAACCCCCATCCCCTCTTTGCGCAGTAAACATACCACACGCTGAAAGCAGCAATCCGGGTCATTGCACTTGCTCCAGCTCTGTCTCCGTGCAAACCTTGGCAGGGAGCTGTGCTCGGCATCACACTCAGGATGCCAGCACGCGTGTGCACAGCCAAGCAGTGCAGGGGCCTGGGGAGAACATGGCACTTAGAGCCTAATAGGCCTGCTTCTTCCTGGCTCCGGAAACTCAGGGGAGTCTGCCTCCAACCTCTGCTTGTTAAGGAATGGTGCCTTCTCAGCAGGGTCAGCCGGGGCAAGTCGTGTGAAATCACCATGACCCGCAGTGCTGGGCACACAGGTTGTCTGTTCTGTTTTTGTCCCATCAGATTGTAGGTTGTTTGTTTGTTTGTTTGTTTGTTTATTTATTTTTGCTGGCTGGGCTCCTCAGCATAGGCCTAAGAGCACACATCTGCCTGTCCAAAGTGACCTTGGTGCCCCACCAGGGGATCACTTCTAAACCATCTACCTTTATTCACACTCCTCCTCGACTCCCTCAAATTCCCTGAAATGGCAAAAACCTCACGGCTGGCTTTCCGTGGCTGCTGGGCGGGGCTTCCGCCCATCTGAACTGGCATGCCGGCATTTCCGGTCACACGCTCCTCTCTGTCCCCCCTCATGGTAGGTACCTTCTCTCTTCCCAGGAATCACCGGCCCCGTGTTTGTGGACTCCCAGGGAGAAAGACACGTGAATTACTCAGTCTATGCTCTACAGAAATCTAGAAATGGGTCCCTCTTTCTTCCTTTTCTTCAGTATGACAGCACTCAGAAAGTGATCAGGTACTGGCGGGACTTTTCTTCGTGTTTAGATCCTGCTACAGGACGGGACCTGGGAGGGGAGGGGAGGGAGCGCTGCGGGTCCTACTGGGAGGCTGGTTTGGGATCCAGCTCCTAGAATCCACCACGCAGGTTGTCTGTCGCTCCCTGAACTCATATGAAGATCAACTCTTGGCCTTTAAAATAACCTTGCCCTTGCTTGTGGGTGTGGCTCAGCCACTTCAGATCCTAGTTTAGAACACAACACCCCCCCGGCCCCCCCGCAAGTGCACCTCCACAGGGACCTCGGCCTCTCTGATGTTGCAGCCAGGCAGGTCCCACAGCCAGTGACCTCAGGGAGAGGCCCTGACCTAAGGGTGGTGGAACACAGCACCCCCTGCAGGGTCGAGTCCCCAGCCAGCCAAACCCACTCAACCCAGGCAGCCTGATTCCCAAACAGAAGGCTTTGTGGACACCAAGACCTGCACACCATCCTGGGTTCCTGTACCCAGGGATCCCTGGGGAAAAAAAAATCTCTGTTTTTGTTCTCTCAGCTATAAGTCAATGAGAAAACTAAAAGGAAACCTAAAACTTAATTGAATTTCTACTCGTCCCCACCATCACCACCCGCAATCCAGATTCGCTTTGACACTTTTTTCTCCTCCCTACCCTTATGGAATTTTAATGTGTCAAAGGATGGCCCAGGGAACAAAATGAAACGGCAGACAGATCCTCAGTATTGTAGGCACAGGCATTCTCCACGAAGCAGGCGATGTTTTGGTCTGTGAAACGTCAAGATGCTGTGTAACGAGGTTTGTGTATATCAAACACGGGAGAAAACCTCGGCGATGCTGGAGCACGGCCGCGTCACTTTCAGATCAAAAGAGGCGGGGTTCCAATCAAGAGATGAGGTCAGCTCTTCCCCCCGCAGCACAAGGACATTGCCCTTCCATGAATTAGATTATCTGCAGGTGAGTTTGAAGAGTCTAGGTGAGGTGTGAAAGTGGGGCGAGTCACCAAATGTTAGAATTAAGAGACCAAGGTCTGCTTCTTGCAAATGGCGTGCATGTTTTGGTTGCTTCTGCTATGCCTCAGGTGGAGGCAAAGTAGAACAAAGGAGACGGGCACTGACTTGTAATTGTCTTTTTTTTTTTTTTTTTTAAGACCCGTGAGGAATCTCTCCACTCTTCCTTGGTCCCATGGCTCGCTTCCTGAAGACAGACCCAGCTGTGGATTTGACAATGAGCTCTGTGGAATGGCACCTGCTTCTACAGGTCGGTGCGGGCGCTTAGAGAAGGCAGTAGGTGGGGATTCCCCACAAGGGGGTCTCTCAACAGCAGTGGCAACACTGAGATTCGGAGCAGGCTGCTCTTTGTGCGCAGGTGTGTCCTGTGCCCTGCGTAGCTGCAGCCCAGCCCTCCGCCCACTACAGGCTCGTGGCACGCTTTAGTTGCAGCAACCCCAAACCTCTCCGACATCACCTGCCTCCCCTATAGAGAACCTCAGCTCCCGCGAAACCTGGCTCCTGGGATGTGAGTCTCAGAGACTTCATTTCTAAGGAGTTGGAGTCTGAACGAGGGAGTATTGCCTGGCGCTCCTGGAATTAGATGGATCCTACCTGAGAACAACTCTGAGAGCACATGGCGAATGTACAGTAACAGTGGCAGTGGTACTGGAAGCCATCACTGTTCTCTGTGATGGAAGTTTCCATACAAAGCGGGAGGTGGGTGTAGTTGCCATGGGAACCAGAGGGGAGGTGGGAAAAGAATTCTTGGGAGAGAAGAATTCCAGGTGGACCCAGGACATCCTCGCTTGGACCCATGCCTGGATGGCCTTTGAGGCATCTGCGTGGCATGACCAGGCCGGGGCCAGGACGTGCTCACTTCTGTTCTTCAGCAGGCTGTAGTCCTGACATGTCTCTGCCCTCCAGGTGTGACTGCTGTGATCCTCACAATGACCCTCTTGATTACTGTGTTGGGAGCTGCCATCATAAGTCTTTGGTTAAGGATGCAGAGGGGAAAATCGCAAAGGCGAAAGAAAGACATCTGGTGGCAAATCAATTATGATGACATCACCATTCTGCCCCCAAACAAGGTGAGGCCACACCCGGCCCAGACATCCATTTCCTGCTTCCTGCTAATGACTTGTGGAAGGGACCTCATCTAGGAGTTTCTGAAAGCCGAGGCTGACTCATTTATAAAGTGGGTGCTTAGCGGAGCTTTGGGCCCCACATTCTCCTCTGGGCCTCCCACTTCCTTGATAAATATCCCTGGGAATGCCTTGATAAATATCCCTGGGAATGTCATTTCTGGGCCTTAGTTTCTGAATCTTTATAAATGATCAGATGGTCTCGAAGATTCCCTTTAGCTCTATCACCCTGTGGGTGTAAGAACCCATATATCCTGCTCAAGTATTAAAGCCGTCTCCTGGGCAGCATTTAGTTATTTTTAAAACCACATTAACTCCTTTAATCTGCTGCCGATGAATACAGTAAGATTCATTTGCTCAGCACGCTTGCGTCAGTCATCCACTTCAGGGCAAGCGTAGTGCGAGACCTGGGGACACACCACCAGTGACCTCTTCCGAGGGAGGCGAGCCCCACAGAGGTGGTTACAAGGTGAGACAGAAGCCCCATAAATAGAATGAGTAAATGTCTCAGCATTGTGAAGTCTTTGGAAAACAGGTGGCATTTGGGAAGAGGGTTAGCTAGTAATGACCAGGAGAGAAGTAACACAGGGTAAGCCAGGATGTGGGGTGCACAAGGCTGGGAGGCTTGGCACACATTTAATAAACATAACATTCTTTAATAAGTGTATAACATTTACATAATTTCAAAAAATACTACGATGACTGTATCTTATGACAGCGTATTTTAGCTTGAAATTTTCAAGTGTCTTTTCTTTCTTTCCCTTTTTCTTTTTTTTCTTTTTTTGTTATTAATATGAAACAGGGAAATCTCTGCAAACATACATTGATTATTTGGGAAGATTTATTCCCCTACTGGAAATGTTAGTAAAAAATGTTTTTTAGAGTAGAAAGATGGATTTGAGTTTCTGTAGGTGTTTTTTTTTTTTAAGTTTATTTATTTATTTTGAGACAGAGAGAGAGAGAGAGAGAGAGAGAGAGAGAGAGAGAGAGAGAGATCGAAGGGGAGGGATAGAAAGAAAGGGAGAGAGAGTGAATCCCAATCAGGCTCTACACTGTCAACGCAGAGCCTGACATGGAGTCCAAACCCACGAACGAGGAGATCATGACCTGAGCTGAAATCAAGAGTTGGGACACCCCACTGAATGAGCCACCCAGGCACCCTGAGTTTCTGCAGTTTAATAAGAGCCCTCTGTTCCTGGAGGGAGGGAGAGGGAGGGAGTAAATTTTGCTTCCATCTCAATTTATTAAAAACCTACAACTGAAATGAATTTTAAAGATCAGTAATTTTAGAATTTCAGATAGTACTTGCTCAGGAGGTACATGCTACTCAGGATATCAAGAGGATAACAAGAATCTATGTACTTGACCAGATGTATGAATCTTAAATATCTCACAGCAAAAGAAAAGTGTTCTAGAGTGTTGTTACTTGTTAAAAAAGCACTAAAATGAGACCAAAGTATATAGGTTTGTTCTCGTGGACATTTAGATTAACTGTAAAGATAAGAAATGAATTAAAGGTCAAAACCAAACATTTCCCACATGTTATGTATATGTTTTCCTGTTATACTGGCTTTATTTTCAAAATTGTAGTTTGTAGTATTAGCTTCTTTTTATTGGTATTGTTGCATCTACTATTCATTCACTAAATGAGTTATGACTTAGAGGAACCAAAGTCAAGGAAGCTCCAACATGTTAAAATCAGGCTTCACTAGCAAGTCATTTTCAAAGTCCCTGGGGGTTCTGGGGCTCCCTGGTCTGGTCCTGGGGTGAATGAGAGATTGGGGGTGGAGATGTGATGGAGAAGAATCCTCAGCCTTCCTCTTCCCTCTTCAACCAAAGCAGTTCTACTCAGTCCTACCTGGTTTCTACATTAGGGTTCCAGGTAAGACTCTCCTTGAAAGACTGTATTCCTGAGTTTTAAACCCATTCTCTAGGTGTTATGGAGGCACTGGAGTTATTAAATAGAGAGGTAATGTGGTTAGATGCTCATTTAAGAAGCAGATTCTGGCATCAGGTGGCACATCTAATTAAGTGCCAGAGCCAGAACTTGAATTTGGGCAGTCTGACCCCAGAGCCTTAACCATGACGCTGTGGTGGTACAGACACAAGAGTGACATATGTAGCAGCGAAGCACTCGCACGTAGGGTCAGAAAGATCAGGACTCAAGTCCCGACTCTCTCGTTTATTAACCGTGTGAACTTGGTGCTCATTTTCCTGAACTATAAAAGGCACAGTCTCTTTGGCACCTGGTCATGCTACTGAGAGCAATCGGATTGTGTCGTGTTTTACAGCCATCCCAGAGATGCACACCCGTGTCGAGAGGGAGCAACCGTAATTCATCTGGTGTGATGATTTCCGGGGATGCCAGTTCCTTTGTCAAGAGCCAGCAGGGGGAAGAGCTCTTTTATGCCCCTGTAGGGCTTTACCAGGTACTACTGAGGGCAAACTGGCTGCATGTGGGCCCTAGTGTGTGTCTCTGCTCTCATCTCTACATGTCCTTTCTGCCAGGCAGGGCATTGTGAATAGGGGGACACGGCAACCAGCAATCCACAGAATGTTTCTATTGATTAATCTTCCTGAAATGTTTGCTCTCATCTCCCTCAAATACCATCACTGGGATCCCCAGCTCTGTTACCTGTACAGTAGTGTCCAAACTCTTTAGCAAGGGATCAAGGCTCTCTACTGCCTAGTCCCAACCTACATTCAGAAAAATTGTTTTCCTGGTCTAAATTATATACTATCCAGTTGGTCTTACTGCTTATGCCATGTCTGTTTTGAACCTTAGACAATGCCATGCCTACTGCCCCTGCCCCACCCCGTCTGGAACCTTCTTGCCCTTCAGAGTTTAGCCTTAGCATTACCTCTTCCAAGAACCCTCTCCTCTATCCCATGGGGTGCCTTCCTCCTTGGAACCCCCATCACAGACCACAGTCTTTTGCAATTAACCCCACACTGAAAGTGGGAGATCTTGGGTTGACATTTAAATTGTGCTGAGGCTTGTGTGTCCAGATTCTATCTCTTCTTCTATGCAGATCTTTCCAGGTTGTCAGATGAGTTGTGGCAATTGATTGACTCTCTAAAAGCAGACTTAATAGGTAATGGCAATGAGATATGCCACTTCCTGAAAGCTTGATATGTACTAAGCATTGAGTTAACAGTGTTATGTATTTTAATTGATTTAACCCTCCCTCGTAAGAACCCTAGGAGATAAGTTTTATTTTTAATCTCCATGGTGCAGATGAGGAAATAGAAGCTTGGAGAAGTTAAATCCCTTGTTCAAGGTTATGGAGGCAGTAAGCAGTAGAAATGGGCTTGACCCAGGTATCTGACTCCAGGCTTACTCTTAAGACCTCAGTTCACTATCCCTTTGAATGAAAATGGGACATTACTGGGTAATAGAGTGTAGTTTTGGAGTCCAATGTTCAAATTCTGGCTGTATTACCTACAAACATGTGACCTTGGACAAGTTACTGAACCTCAGTGATCCCACCTGGAAACAGGCTAAGCATGCCCGTCACGGAGGGCTGTGATATGTGAGAATGAGATCCTATGTTAAGGAGCTAGCTGAACAGCTACACATGGCACAGTGCCACCCTGGCCTGATCTGGGCAGGGAGGCGCCTGACGTTCCTTTTGTGGGTGGATTTCTTGCCAGTTTTCCTGCTTCCCTTCCTAGTCTTTTCTGAGTAGAGCTTTTCTGGATCATCCTGGATTAAGAGCATTCCACTTTGTCTCTGGTTCCAGGGAAACCATGTGGCCATCTGCTATGTTGGTGACCAAGCAAAAGCCTTGGTCAGGAAGCCATCTGTGCTGCAGGAAATCCGGCTGGTGAGGCCCCTCCCTGCTCCCTGGGGGAGAGAGAGTGGCGCTGTTCTCTGGTCTGTGCTGTCAGCTCCCTGTTCCCATCTGGGAACACGCCGGTCCGAAGGATCAATGATGGAAGCTGCTTCCCTTACCTTGGCCCACTACCCCCCATCCCCTGACCGCCCAGACATTAGGCTTGAGACCCTTTAGATACCTGACATCTGGGACCCTTTCCAGCCTTGTCTTTTCCCTTAAAATTTTCCTGGCCTTAATTCTGTCTCTCCATCCTTTGTGTTTGTGAGGGTCGTTCACCTCGCTTGAAACTTTTCCTTGGATGGAGTCAGATTCATGGGGTCTGACTTCTTGCTCAAAATCTATGACCTGTCATGCCCCCCACACCCTGGCCTTGACAGCCCTGAACATCAGGAAGCAGGGCCGGGTCTGTTTACCGTGACGTGGTTTTAGTTAATCCCCATGGCTAAGGCCAGACTTGGATCATTCCTCTGGTGTACTTGCTAGAAGCAGACTGCGTGGATTTACCTCCCAGCTCTGCCACTAATAAGCTGGATGATCTTCAATACATTATTTTACTGTTTGAGCATCAGTTTTCTCATCTGTAAATGGGAACAATCAGAGTTACTTTCTCACGGGGTCTTTGTGAGAGTTAACCATATGTGAAGCACATAGCAGAATTCTTGGCACACAAGAAGTACTATAATCATCAATGATTATTATCACTTTCAGGTGTATGAATTAAGGCATGAAAACATTGTCCCCTTCTTCGGCATTTGCACAGAACCACCCAACATCTGCATTGTCACCCAGTATTGCAAAAAAGGGAGTCTTAAGGTAAGCGAATTAGTAAATCTTACCTCAGGTTGAATAGTAGCAGCTAATAAAGAACCTTGTCAATGTTTTGCCCTTTATCCAAGAAACAGTCGCTCTCTGGCCTAATCGCAAGACGTGCATTATCTGTTTGGGTCGCCTGCAGGGGATACAATTAGAAGTGGAATTGCCGGCAGTCAATTTTCCTTTGCTCTGGGTAGAGATTCCCTGGGCCTGTTTTCATTTCCTAAGACACTCTTGCTACTTCCGATCTGTGTTTCTGGGCCCGTCCTACCCATTGTACGTGACCATCAGCTTCATGTCGGGAACAAGGAAGTATTTATAAGATGCCAGACTGCCTGACTTCCTCAACATTGAGTCAGGTTATGGTATCTCCCGGGAAATTTCCAGTATTGGCTGTAAAGTACTCTGCCTTATATTTGCTGGATTCGTTCTGGTTAAAATCATCCAACATATTAGATTCAAATCCATTCAACACATGAAACTCTCTATGCCTCAGGTTGAGTCAATGGTGATGATCTGAATAACTGTCTTTCAGGATGTTTTGAGGAACTCAGATAATGAGATGGATTGGATATTCAAACTCTCGTTTGCATATGACATTGTCAAGGTGAGTATTGTGTAAAACTTAAAGAACAAATACTGTAATGTCTTTGAGTTGTTCTGTATCTTTGATGAAGTTGAACTGTAATCTTTCCTGAAAACTCTGATCTTGCTCAGATCTCCTCAAAGTGATTGCACTTAAAACCCACCACTTCAGTCAGGTTTTCCATTCTTTTCACCCTGCCTGATTTCAAGTACATATAAAGTTGAAAGGGATGCTAGGTTTATCCAATGTCCAAAGAGCAGGGTATTTGCGTTGCCAGGTGGAACTTTTTACCCCAAAGGAAATCTAATTACTAGACCATGAAGCAAGTTGGGGAGGAGGATTCTTAATACCCATTCCTGCTGCCTAGTTTTTGATTCCTTTCCCCAGAAAATGGGAATTGGTGCCACAATTACCTCAAAGCTGTTGACCTGAGAGGCGGGCTATGGATACAGATCTGGAAGCTGTAAAAGCAGGCAGAGTCTTTCCTGTGGGCAAAGAAGGCTGTGGTGTTTGCAAAAAAAAAAAAAAAAAAAAAAGAAAGGGAAGAAAGAAAGAAAATAATAGTGGCGGCAGCAGTGTTTGTAGCTAAAGTATATTTAGTGCTTAGTTTTGCCTACCTCCTCCCACTTTGTATATTAATTTATTTACTTCTCATAACAAAATATAAGGGGAATATCACCTTCACAGAAGGAAGGTGAGTGTGGGGAGCATGTCAGTGTGAACCGGCTAAGGCTGTCCTCCTCACCCTGGGCTAAAATCCGCCTCACTCTGTAAGCTTGCCCTGACTGCTTTCGCCGTCAGAGGGACCGTGCCCGTAACCTGGGAGTGGATCTTGGTGAGGAAGTCCCTCCGTCTGACACATGGGCAGCAGGACAGGGCTGGTCTGTCAATCAACAGTCCATTCATCGACCAGCGGACTCCTCTGGGTTGAGACTTGGCCTGGGTGTTGGGAGGGACACGGGGTGAAATGTAAGCTCTGCCCTCCTGCATTAGTGACTGGTGAGTGACTTTGGAAAGTCACTTGCCTTCTCTGGACCACAGCTTCCATGTGGGTTTAATAGATGAGGTTGGCCTGATTGATATCAAAGAAATTTTTTCTTTTTTCTCTAGGATTTTATTGCTCCTTATTTCTGAGAAGCTGAGTCTTACTGGCCTTGTGAAACTTTGGTTTCTTGGGCTTTAGAGGAAACCAGCATATTGTAATTACCAAGAAAGATAGACAAACTGAAACCATCCATGACTGGGTCCTCATGGGCAATCTTGGGCCCCTATCGTTATTATTTTAGTAAAACCATATGGAACATCTTTTAAGGATTTGCCTTACTGTGGCCACTGTCATAAGAAGACAAGGCCTTGTTTTCATCTCTGGATGGAATATATAAAGTCTAGCTACAGAAAAAAAAGTTAGTAAATACACATATAAAATTAAATGGTGAAACAGTTATAAAATAGGAGGATCTGACGTGGCATCCTCTTCTACCCTGGACTCCTCTCTCCTTCCCTTCACCCACTTTCCCTTCCCTTCCTACCAAGCTCAGAGAAATATTCTAGACTCCGGGGATCTGTCTCCTGCCCCAGCCAAAACAGATGACATCATGTATATTGGTTATGAAGAGAAAACTAGTAAGTTAGTTGTCCCCAGGTAAGATATGAATAACTAATAGATTCATCTTTTTCCATTGGCATTTGGTTTTTGAGAGGAGTTAACCCAAAAGTTTCCCTGGAGAAATGCTGGGGTGGGTGAGAATGGCACTCTGAAAGCAAAGTCTCCCTTGTGTTACTCAGTCCTTTCAGGTCACTGAGTCTCTATCCCCTGCTCCATGCCCAGGGATCTGAAGACAGCTTGACACCTTACTTTAGAAGGATTGCTGTCTTCTGAAATGGAGTATGCACACTATGGGACAGTGTAAAGTAGTCATAAGGAGTTCGGTCAAGGCACATTTAGACGCCTCAAGGTCAATTAGTCTGCCAGAATTCCTTCAAAATGGACTAAGAGTAACATAGAATTCACTAAAGCTTCTCAGAGATTTCCCATTGGTGACCTAGGCACTGGGCCAAGCAAGCTCTGTGGGTCAGATTGTGCTTCTGGCCATCACATATCAATCATAAAAACAATTCCTCTCCAGATGTCTATTTGACCAGAACACTCTCTATGCCAGGTGCCAGAGAGATTCTGAGATGCCACAGACTTTTCAAGTCAACAGACATATATTGACTGAGCACCTAATTTGACTCAGACCCAGTTCTAGGCCTGGAGGGCATAGAGGAGTAGGCTCATTGTCCTGTCCCTAAAGAGTTCAACCCAGTGGAACCAGCTTGGAAAGGAGCCTTGGAGATTATACTACTCTTCTCGAGTTAGGATGAGACTTCAGTTTCTAAGTAAGAGAAGTCTTGATGAATTAAGAGGATGAGAGCAGCTGGCGCTGAAGTTGTCTTGGGGAGTTGAACCCGGGGTTTACCATTGACCAGGTGACCTTAACCACCTTGAGCCTCAGTGTCCCTGTGTACAAAATAAAGATAACAACAGTACCCACCTCACAGAGTTGTTGTGAGAACTAAAATATGCTCGGCACCGTGCCTATCCCATAACAGGTATCCACCAAACGTCATTTGTTAGGTGAAGCAGTAGTGTTGCTATTATCACAGATAAATCCATCCCTAGTACTAAAAAAATGTACAGTTAAAAAATTTCATTCTCCCAAGAGCACTATGGGATAAATTAGCACTGTCCAAAAAATACCAGTTACATCTGACTATTAACCACTGGTAATGTGGCTAGCTCAAATTGAGGTGTGCTAGAAGTATAAAATTCACACCGGATTCAAAGAATTGATAAAACAATAATAATGATAATCATAATGTAAAATACCTATTTCTATGTTGATTACATGTTGAAATACGTTTTTTTAATATGTTGGGCTAAATAAAATATATCATCCAAATTAATTTCACCTATTTAAGTGAAAAATTAAAAATTATACATGTGGCTTGCACTGTGTTTCAGGTGGACAGTGTTCTTTTTTTATTATTTTTTTAAGTGTTTATTTATTTTTGAGAGAGAGAGAGACAGAGCATGAGTGGGGGAGGGGCACAGACAGAGAGGGAGACACAGAATCTGAAACAGGCTCCAGGCTCTGAGCTGTCAGCACAGAGCCCGATGAGGGGCTCAAACTTGGGAACAGTGAGATCATGACCTGAGCCGAAGTCGGATGCTTAACCGACTGAGCCACCCAGGTGCCCCTGGACAGTGTTCTTAATAATTAGCAATTGATGCCACTATTCATTCATCTTTAACTCCAATATTAATAACATTAATATTTACTCCATTTTCAAGAGGAAATAAAATGAGGCTTAGTGAGGTGAAGTAACTGCCCAGCTGGTAAGAGGCAGGTTGGGATTTGCAGCCAGTCTGTTCCCAAAGGCTGAGTTCTTCCTTTGATGTTCTGCTTCTTGCCTGTAAAGTCCAAGAGACCCCAAATGTGGGATGCAGAAATGGGAGCCCTGTGGGTACCCCCCACTCAACTTTCCAGGAGGGAAATAGACGTAACGAGCAGACAGGTCTGTAATAGAATTGCGAAAAGTGTGTGAGATCTGGCACACAAATCATAAACCTCTCAGTTCTATTTGGTTGTGACAATACACCTAAAATCATACATTTCCACCATGAGAGGAGACAAAGAAAAAAAAGAACTGAACGGAAGAGGAGTGTGCCGTCTCTTTAAGACTACATTCCTAGGATTTCCACTGTATCCCAAACATCTCCTAATGGAATGAGCTCTGTTAATGAACCTGGACGTCAGGAGTGATCAGTGGTGACCAGATGTGAAATGTCTCCTGCCTGGGGCGGGCCTGGCGCTGGCAAGATCAGGGGCAGTTATGAGTATCAGGGACAGTCCTGCTGCCTGGGGAGGTCTCCATGAGGTGAGAGAAAATTCTCGATTGGACAGAGGTTTCCCCAGATTCCACGCCCAGAGTTTGGCTTGTTGGAACTTCACCGAGAATTCCAGAGGCAGCCCCAGACAGGCCTCTCCAGGTTCAAGTGAGTGGGTTGCAGTCCGAAAACGTGATTTAACTCTATCATCTCAAAAAAACAAGCAAGCCTCCTGAATTTGGGGGTGAGAGTGGGAGTGGTGTATCCACTGCCCTGGGAGTTTCCTCACCGCTTCCTGCATTAGCTTGTATTTCTTTTTTAAGTTTATTTATTTATTTTGAGAGAGAGAGAGCGAGAGAGCATGAGTAGGGGACAGGCAGAGAGAGAGGAAGAGAAAATCCCAAGCAGGCTCTGCACTGTCAGCACGGAGCCTAGTATGGGGCTCAAACTCGTGAACCATGAGGTCATGACCTGAACTGAAACCAAGAGTCAGACACTTAACTGACTGAGCCATCCAGGCGCCCCAGACTGTATTTCTAATGCATTATTGGCTCAGGAGTTTTGCTAAAGCAGGATGGTGACTCAGACTGTAATCGCTGCTGGAGAGAGAGTCAGTCCCCTGAGCTGGTGACCAAGAGGCCCAAGGACCTGATCTCTGGGTGCAATAGTCCACTCAGGGCCGCCTCACATTCATCTTTTCTGGAACATTGAGTGCTATTGCACCCTTGTACCACACCTGTGGGTGACTTCACCCCCCACCCCCCTTCTCAGCTAAGCTTGAGAGTCACTTGAGCCTGGCTGTTCCCGTATCACAGTGTTAAGAGAATAGGTGTGCTTTAACCCCCCCTCCCCCTCCTCCTGTACAATCACCAGGGCACCGGAAACAGTAAAACCTAACGATTTAGAAGCGGCTGTGCTTTGAAGGCAATGCAACCTGGGTTTATATTCCAGCTTTGCCCACATTCTTCAGGAGCAGTTTAAACCATGAGTGTCCTCTTTGGGAAACAGAGAATGGGACTATTAATCTATCTCTGGGAAGACTAAATGTGGTAATATGTATACAGCGCCCTGCACAATGCATAGTTCAAAGTGCTCAGAGAAGGCTGATTGTTTTTTATGTGTTCATCACAGATCCTTGTCACAGTGTGAATCTCCTGGACCCTGGTGGCTTCAGTGCAATGCTCAGTCACTCCCCCCTCTCTGCCCTTCAGAGCTTTCTTTGAGGGGCATTTGTCCTGTTGGTCAAGGGCAGGGACTTCGTATTGGACTGTAGTTATTCCTAGTCCTGCTCCACTGCGGGCCAGGGATGTGGCTTGGGGCAGGTTATCTTCTTCATTTCTCCCCTCCCCTATTTGTAAAATGAGGTTGATGGGTGATACCCCTTGCCTCCACAAGGTCATGAGCGAATTACACGAGTTAGTTTAAGTAGGGGACTTAGAATGGAGGCCACATAAGGTTAGCATGATAACCTTTAAAAAAAGTGTCCAGTAAGACCCTTGAGAGAGATATTGTCCTTTTTCGCTTCTGCTCTGAAACCTCTGGGGTGAGACAGGCGTGAGGAGCTCCTCAGGCCGATGCAGGTAAAATGACTCTGTGACAGCCCCGTACCTGTGACAGACTGAGGTCACCGGCTCTCTTCCAGCCCCCACACTAAGTATTTTGAAAATGAATGGTTCAGGGATTCAGATCAAAGATCTAGAGAGAGTTTACCATCATATTTCAAGTCCGAGAGACTGGAAATGTTGAATAAATGTTACAGAAATGTCTTATTGTGCAGCTATCAAGGAAGGTAAGGAAACAAAGACCCCAGGATCACAGACAGTGGGTCCTCCTCTCTCCCTGCACTGTTATGGTTACTTCCAAAATGCAGTCAGCCCTGTTCCCTTAGCCTTTGTTTCATTGGTTCGAGGTCTGCCCTTGGGAATTTCAGAGAAATACAAACATCCGTCAATCTGACCCTGCTTCGAATGTGACCGTTTTCATTTTCAAATTTATCTCTTCTCTGTCTAGCCTCCC
The DNA here is from genome assembly GCA_030068075.1 of Paguma larvata. Taxonomy (NCBI): domain Eukaryota; kingdom Metazoa; phylum Chordata; class Mammalia; order Carnivora; family Viverridae; genus Paguma; species Paguma larvata. The sequence goes on from CM057837.1 coordinate 32,328,536, forward strand.
CAAATACCTGTTTCCCTCCTCAATTCCAGGTATTTCTTTTAAGCCCCTCTGTTCTTATGGAAAGATCTGTGCACTCTGCTCTTGTCTCCTTGCCAAACGGGTTGTGTTCTCTGCCTTTGCGACTCCCCTCCTTCAACAAACTCTTCCAACTGGCATACTTTCCCCATTCTGATTACTCTCTTGCTCTGGGTTCCTTAGCCTCCAGCTTGGCTTGTGCCAGACATAATCTATAGCTAATATAGGCTCTTATGTTCAAGTTCAAGCATTGGTCTTTTCTTTGTAAGCTCGGTGATCGGCCAAGATGGGGAACAATAGAAGAGGCCAGCTGTTCTCAGACTGGGTACACGAGTCTCCTGGGGATTGGGTTCAACTGCGCAGTCTGATTCCAGTACATCTGGACAGGGCCTAAGACTCTGCGTTTCTGCCAGGCTCCCAGGTGATGCTGGTGCTGCTGGTCCCCGGGCCATGTTTCAATGGTGGGGATCTAGACAGTCCTGTCTCATAGATGGTGAAATCAAGGCCCAATGAGGTGAAGTATCTTGCTTGAAGAGACCGAGTGGTAAAGTGGAGATGTGATGTATGCCTTCTGACTCTGGTGTTTTTTCTGGTCCTCTTCATAAATAATGGTACTTCATTATTGCATAATAATAATAAATATAAAGCTTTAAGAACACAGTAGATGACATGAGAATTTTTCAACATTCTTCATTTTATTGCTTTTCTCTGTGAAGTGTTCAAACAGTACCCTTAAGTGCATATAATATAGTGTATTATTATTATAGAATCATTATATGTAGGTAAGAATAGAATATAACTTGCACCATGTAGGTATAAAAGAATATTCTTAATTACATAGTGTTGTTTCCATGTTGACATTTTTTACCATTTTTATACGCATTTTTCTTGATAATTTATGATGGGTGTTTGCTTTGTGTCATGCACCACGTCTGGCATCCAAGCACATTATCACATTTAATCTCCACAGCCACCTTCTGAGGTAGGGATCATTGTCATGTCCATTTTGATGAGAAAAATGAGGCTGATGGGGTCAAGTAACTTGCTCTCTGCTAAATGTTAGAGCTGGGATTTAATTCAGGAGTCTGACCACTTAGTCAGACTCTATTTTATTTAGCTTATTTAAGCGTATTTATTTTAGGCTGGCCTTGCCTTCGTGGCTCCACACTGGGGAGCTGGAAATAGCCCCCTACTTGGGTGACACTATGCAGGTTGACTCAAGGGGAAAGGCCTCTTGAACAGATGAACATAGACATGGGCAGTTCCCCTCCTCTGGCTCTGTGTCCACCTGTTTCTGTCTGTTTCTTCCAGCAGGTTCCATTGGCCCCTACTCTAATTTATTTGCTTATTTTCACTCTTCCAGGGCATGCTGTTCCTCCACAACAGCCCCCTGGGGTCCCACGGCAACCTGAAGCCTTCCAACTGCCTGGTGGACAGTCGAATGCAGGTGAAACTGACAGGCTTTGGGCTGTGGGAGTTCAAGTACGGCCGGACGTACAGAGCATACGACGAGGAACCGACAGACCACTCAGGTAACCACTGGCAGATCTTGCACCCACTAGCCTTCAGCAGAGTGGTAACGGGGCACCTGACCCTACCTCTGTTTCCTGAAGCTCACTCACAGGTAGCTGCAGGGGGCCTTCCTCTGGAGCTGACAGTGCATGGTTGTTCCATTCACCCAAGGAAGCAAGAAAAAATAGCCTCCAGGGTGGTGAGTCTATGGCGTGATGTCTAAGTTAGAAGGTTGGGTCTCATCCTGGCCAGGCTGGGTGGCCCGAAGCATGTCACTGCCCTTCCCCTTAGCCCGCTATATACCACTACATCCCCACCCTGTGTTCGCAGAGCGCACCACCTGCAGGCACTTTAAAGATGATGAGTTCAGTCATTCTCCATCCTTTCGCTGCTCCGGTGTCACTTGAGAAGCTTTACAGAATATATAGGTGGCCGGGTCTCACCCCAGGTATTGAAGATGGAATCTGGGCATCTGTATTGTTTTTTAAAAACTCTCAGGGCACCTAGGTGGCTCAGTTGGTTAAACATCTGCTTTTGATTTTGGCTCAGGTCATGATCTCACAGTTCCTGAGTTCACGCCCCATATTGAGCTCTGTGCTGATGGCGCATAGCCTGCTTGGCATCCTCTGTCTCCTTCTCTCTCTCTCTCTCTCTCTCTCTCTCTCTTTCTCTCTCTCAAAAATAAATAAACAAGCATTTAAAGTAAAATAAAAGTAAATAAAAACAAAAACTCTCAAGTGATTCTGATGCACGTCTCAGGACAAGACCTGCTGCCTGGAGTCTAATCCTCCTTTGCACATGAGCAAACTGAGGCTCGGACTCGTCCTACTTGTCCAAAGCTAGTCAGTAGTCTTGAATCTTACCTCGCCCATATCCCAGGCCTCTGACAGCAGCTTTGCTGTGCGCGTGTGAGGAGTTTCTGTAACATGGGACAGGATGATGCCTTACAGAAAAAGACAAAGGGGAACATTCTGAAAACCTACTAATAGCCGCTGTACTTCTCCATCCCCCAATATATTTTCTTTGAATGATTGTAACCTACAATGAAATAAACCCATTAACCTCACAGCAACAAATAAATGTAGGTATATAAAATATCAGGAACATAGAATCTGTAAAGACAGAATGCAGATTGGTGCTGGCCGGGGGCTGGGGGTACAGGAAACAGGGAGAATCGACTTAATGGCTACAGGATTTTACTTTGAGGCACTGGAAATGTTTTGGAACTGGATAGGGTGGGTGGTTGTACAATATTGCAAAGGTACTAAATAACACTGAATTGTTTGCTTTGAAATGGTTCATTTTATATTCTATGAATTGTACCTCTATAAGTTAGTTTTTAAAATGTAGACAATACAGGGGCGCCTGGGTGGCTCAGTTGGGTAAATGTCCAACTTCGGCTCAGGTCATGATCACTCGTTTTGTAAATTCAAGCCCCACATCGGGCTCTTAGCTCAGAGCATGGAGCCTGCTTCAAATTCTGTGTCTCCCTCTCTCTCTGTCTGTCCCTCCCCCACTCTGTCTCTGTCTCTCAAAAATGAGTAAATGTTAAAAAAAAGTTAATGTAGACAATCACAGAAAGAGGAAAGAAAATGAAAACTTCTTGTAACTGCACAATCAGGTGTTAACCACAGTTAACATATGATAGTGCTTGTCCTTCCTGATTGTTCTCTCTGCATTCACATACTCATGGACTCTTTTTGGCTCTACAGGTCAGGTACCATTAGGGTGGATTTCTCAGGGGCTGGATTCTTTCAATTCCCCTGTGCTTTCCTGAGAAAGAGGGGTGACTTTTCCGGTTCTGCCCATCCCTCTCCCACTCCATCCTTCCCTCATGACACCCGTTGCTTTGCAGAGCTCTACTGGACGGCCCCAGAGCTGCTGCGCCTTCCAGAAGCGCCCCTGTCAGGCACCCCAGAGGGAGACGTTTACAGCTTTGCCATCCTAATGACGGAACTGATCCACCACCAGGACCACGGGCCTTTTGATGACCTTGACAAGGTGCCAGATGGTAAAGAATGTTTTTGGCAGGCTTTGGTCATGGGGGCTAGCTTCTATTTCTTAATTTGGGGAGGAGGGAGGTGCTAGCTTTTAAGTGTTTGTTTTTTATTAAATGTTTATTAATTTATTATATATTCCCTTGTTTGTCCTTCTTAAAGTTTATGTTCTTTTTTGAAATTAAAAAAAGTAGTTGCAGTTTGCTTATAAAAACAAGGAACTCAGAATTACATCCTTTGGTCTATTACAGCAGTCAGAGTGATCCTGTTGGAAATAAGTCAGGTCATGTCACTTGTGTTCACATCCTCCCCTGGCTTCCCATTTGGGTGTGAAAACTAAGCCCTTACAGCGGCCTGCGGGACTGCCGGAGGCCTCGAACCTGGCCTCTGTGACCTTCTGTATTAGCGTCCTCTGGCTGCCATACTGTTAACCACTTACCTGCTGGGTTTAATGGACAGAAATGTACTTTCTTACAGTTCTATAAGGCAGGAGTTCAAAATCAAGGTTTGGCAGGGCCGCCCTCCCTCTAGAAGCTTCAGGGAAGATCAGTTCTTTGCCTCATCCAGCTTTTGGTGGTTGGCCAGACTTCATGGCTTGTGGTCATATTGCTCCAATCTCTGCCTTCACTTGGACACTGCCTCCTCCATATATATCTCTCTTCTGTCTGTGTCTTAGAAAGACATTTGTCATTGGATTAGGGTCTACCTGGAAATCTGAAATGACCTCCTCAACCCAAGATACTTAATTATATTTGCAAAGACCTTTTTTTCAAATAAGGTCACATTCGCAGGTTCTGGGGATTAGGACGTGGACATATCTCTTTGAGAAACAAAGTTCTCCTCAGTACACCTTCCTGCTGGCCACCTTCATGTGCCTCCAACATGCCAGACACATTCCTACCCCAGAGCCTTTGCACACACTGTTCCCTCTGCCTGGATATCTTTCATCTCATATTCCTATACACAAATTTACTTCCCTCTTTCTTAAGGACTGCAGAAGGTTCATTGTAAGGATATGCTGTGTATTATTGATTGATGCACATTTTGGTTGTTGATCATTTTTTTGCTATTACAGTTGCTGTAGTGAGAGGGCTTGTATCTTCGTGGACATGGAATTGAAGACATAAATGTATTTTAAGTATATTTAAACTTTTTTTTATAAATGCTGCCCAATTGTCTTTATAGAATATATTCAGGCTCTTTTTTTTTTTTTTTTTTTTTTTTTGCCAAGGTATCTCTTAACACACATTCCATCATGGAATTAAGGACAGAAGTTGGGGAGATAAAGCAAAATTTTATCAAGATTGATTAAAAAAAAGTGTAGTAGGTGTAACCCCCCAGCACTGATATTTTCCACCTTGGCTGTGCCCTGGAATTACCTGGGAAACTTTGAAAACTGCTGATGCTTGGATCTCAGCCTAGGAGGTGCTGATGTCATCAACCTGGGTGGCCGCCTGGGCATCAGCATTTGCGGGTGATTCCAAGATGCAGCCCATGTTGAGAACCACTGCCTCAGAAGGAGCATAAGGAGGCGTGCGTGTGTCAGTTGCTAAGTAAACTCAGCCCCCCTTTCTCTCTTGATTTTTCTTCTTTATCAACGTGCGTACTCTTTCTAGTCCATTCCCAATGACCAGCCTCAGGTCTCATCGTTAGATCACCATGCATTCCCTGGAGTCTTTTTCAAGTCAGGATCCTTTCTGAATGTACGTAGTTACTTTAAAAGCAGATTCTAGTTTCTAATTTATGGCCAAATGAAAAAGAGGGGAGACTAATCCAAAAAGGGTCTTTCAAATCCAAGTGCAACCGACTTTGGAACCAAGAAGACACTCAGATCTTCCCAGACTGAGCGCAGGCAGGAGCCCAGTCACGCTCGCTAAGTTCAGCTGCCATCCGGTTGCACCAGGTGGGGTGGGGGCGGGGGTGGGAAGACTGTACACAATTGTTATATTTGCCCCTCATTGTAGTCTTATGCTCCCAAAGTTCAGTGAAAGCTGGCCATATGGGACTATGTATACACAGGACTGCAATCAGGAAAAGTACAAGGTGTACCTAATTTATGGTCAAACACACATTAACATCTCATACTTCCCTACAAATACTGCTGAGGACTGAATAGATATCGAAGCCCTGTGCACACTAGGCCAGTGGTTTTCAAAGGTTAGTTGGTGTCAGAATTACCTGTAGGGATTGTTTAAAAAAAACCAACCAAACAAAAAGAAACAAGTCAGAATTTTTGGGTCCCACTCTCAGGCTCTCTGACTCAGTAGGTCTGGGGCAAGGCCTGAGAATTTGCATTTTTATCAAGTTCCCAGATAATGTTGAAGATTCACAGTTTTGAGAAGCCTAGTGCGACCCTAGACCGGCAGCATCAGGATCCTCTATGTACTCATTAGAAACGCAAATTTTCAGGCCTGGCTCCAGGCCTTCTGACTTGGAAACTGTGGGGATGGACCCAGAATCTGTATTTGAAGAAGCCCCCCACCCCTGATTCTGATGCACACCAAAGAAGAAGAACAATGACAATAGAGCTACTGGTGGATGGTCAAAGATTATGGGATGGCTGCACATTACTAGCTCACAAACACGTGTTCCAAGGTGCAGGCCCATGATTTGAATTTGAACCCACGGTTCAAAATTTTATATCATTCTATTGATTCTCTCGTGATATTTCTTAGAGCTGAAGAAAAGAAAGCAGAAGATGCAGCAATAGTAATTCTTCAGTGACTTCTTTTAAAACCATTGTTGTCCCATGTCTCAAATTATACTTCATTTGGGACGTAAAACACAATTACCCATAGTACTTTCTTACGTGTATTCCTTCAGATTTTTTTAGGCATTAAAAATGTGCATTTAAACACAAGCATGTACATTTAAAAAAAAAAACACAAGATATTTTACATTGTATTATAACTTGTATTTATTATTATTACTATTAATAAGCAAAGGCCATACTTTTTCAGATTCCCTTAGTTTTCAACCCAATATTCTTTTCTGCCCCAGCTGCCCATCCAGGACTTCATGCGGCATTTAGCCATCATGTCTGTCTAAGCTCTTCAAGAATGTTCCTCAAAGTATCCTTAATTCTTAACAACATTGTACTTTCAAGGAGTATTGGCCAGGTATTTTGTAGAATGTTTCTCATTTGGGACTTGTCTGATTGTTTTCTTCCTTATGATGAGACTGGACTTCTACATCTTGGGAGGAAGGCTACAAAGGCAAATTGTCATGTTTGTCACATCACGTCAAGGGTACATGTGACCAACGTGACTCTCTGTTGACTATCATGTTGGCCAACATGACTGTTGATATTGACCTGGCTAGGGTTTGTCAGGTTTCTCCACCATAGAGCCACCCTTGGTTCCCCTCTTCCTACGCTGTCCTCTTGAGAAAGAAGTCACTGTGTGAAGCCCACACTTAAGAAGTGGGGTGTTGTGCTCTCCTGCCCTGAATGGAGAATACCTACGTAAACTATTTGGGATTTTTCTCTACAGGAGGTTTGTCTCTTCTCTCCCATTTATGTATTTATTCAATTACTGGTACTATATTATATTTGTATTATATTATTATGCATTTCTATATTATATGTGTACATTTATATATTATATATTACAGTGTCTTTATTTTATCCTCTGAATTGTAATCTAATACTACTTTGCTTATTTTATTGCTCCAGTCATTTCATCGTTGACCATTCCGTTTCAATTGGCTCCTGTGTACCTTTGATATAAACCCATTGATGTGTTTTGATTTGTTTTGTTTAGTACCACCTTGCTTCCTGGTTTCATGAGAGGCTTCAGCCTCCTCTTGTATTTCCCTGCCTCAGTCCTAGAATCAGCCATGTCTTCAAGGACACTGGTTCTTTTTTATTGGAGGATGGTATTAGAAACCAAGACCTGGATGCTGGCTGTGCTCATCGCTACTGGGGTTTTGTGGCCTCTAGCCCCTCTCAGTGGACAGGGCAAGGAAAAGCATGTGCACACTAACCTCAGTGTATACACATTCCCATATCTGCATCTACCAATCTGTATCTGTACTAAGCTAAGCATGAGTTCTTACTGACATCTCTGACACCATTACCACTGCATGGTTCACTTATTCCAGTGGCCCCATCTCTATCCATAGCCTCCCTTTCCGACAGAGAGATCCTGGCTCCCATGATGTGCCATCCATTTATTTATTTATCCAGTCCCACTATATGTGTGTAGTACTTTCGAAGCTTTTATTCTGTCCCCAATCTTGCCAACTATAATATAGTGACTGTGAATGGGTCCTTTTGTTTAGTCTTCTGGTCTCAAGTCATTTCAGAAGTGCCTAAGTCAGCAGGTGATGTCATATAGTTATAATACATCCCCTTTAGCGAGGCAATGTCATACAGTTAGGTTCTTTTGTCACAGTTTGCCTCTATCTTGGGGTTGTCCAATCTCCCAACTGATATTGTTAAAAACTTGTGTTCTTTTGGGTTTCTTCTCTGTGCAGTAAAGTTCTACAGGTTTTGGCAAATGCACAGTGTCATGTACCCTAGCGAATAGTCTCATTACCTTAAAAAAAAATCCCTGGTGACTTACCTGTCCAGCACCTTCTCCTCCCCAAGCTCCTGACAGTATCTCACCTGTTTTCTGTCTTTATAAATTTGCCTTTTCTAGAATGTCATGTAAACAGAATCATACATTGTGCGGCCTTTTCAGACTACCTTTTTATACTCAGTAATACGCTCTTACAATTCATCCATGTTGTTATACCCACCATATTTTTATACCAAAACCTGTATGCATTGTTCTCAAATTATTTCCTCTGCAAAATCTGGTTTAGCAGAATGTTTAATAAATGTCAGAAGAAGCCAATGCAGAAGTGAAAGAAAATAGGTTTACAAAGTTGGACACTGAGGTAGCACACGGTGGTGACTTTTATTATTTGTTAAAATAACTTCTGTGTGACATTTTATATGGAATGAAAATCGTAAAATGTGTCCTTTGGGGGTTTCTTACCCCAGATGCTTAACATTCCTGAAGCCACATAGAAATGTGCTTTACTTCAAGAAAAGTTCTATTAGAAGAAACACAGCTTAATCTAAAAACATTCATTAGAAGGTTCTGATATGTTTTATACTAGGATTCTTCATTTTCCATAGGATCCTGAATATTTCTCATAAAATGTTCAGGTTTCTCTGAAATTCCGATATTTTCAATTTACTTAAAAATTCAGTGTACAGACTTGAGAGCACCTATGTTTAAAGTAACGTGTACTAGATGGCCTAACGCTCAGACATTTGGCTATTTAAACCCCAAATGAATTTCAGACATCATCCGCCGAATCAAAGACCCCACGGCCTCAGTTCCGCTCCGACCTTCCCTGTCGGAGGAGAAGGGCAATGAAAAGATCGTGGCCATGGTGAGGGCATGTTGGGATGAGTCTCCAGAGAAAAGACCCACTTTCTCTTCCATCAAGAAAGTTTTACGAGAATCCAGTTCCAAAGGGTGAGTTAGATGTGTGACATTTTCTCCCAATCATTGAACTGTAAAAATTTTTTTATATCAAATATTTTTAGTGTCTTTTAATGTTTATTTTATTTTGAGAGAGAGAACACAAGCAGAGGAGGAGCAGAAAGAGAAGAAGAGAGAGATAATCCCAAGCAGGCTCCACACTGTCAGCACAGAGCGGAACAGGGGGCTCAATCTCACAAAGAGCGAGATCGTGACCTGAGCAGAAATCAGGTGTCCGATGCTTAACAGACTGAGCCACCCAGACGCCCCTAACCATTAGAATTTTAAAACTACGTGGCTGTGACTGGTTCTGTGTGGCTCATCCCACTCATCATTCCTCCACTCGTTCATTTATTTATCCATTCATTCAGTTGTTCGTCATATACCCACTCTATGCCTGCCCCATGCAAAGCACTGTGTTACATGCTGGCTAGAGTAGAGTGATAAATTCTCCCTTTATTTCATAAGTGATACAAAAATGTATCAGACATCAGCACATCCATTGTCCTCCTTTGTCCATTCCCGATATCACTAATCAATCAAGGCTCTCTTTGCCAGGCAATTTTGACATGACCAGAATGTTTTCCAAACCAGCATTCCAAAGGTCATGACTCATCAGTTGGGGTTGGACTATGGGATAAAAAACTATTCACCAACCTTAGAATAAGTCATTAGCTTGAATTATTCATGCTTCTCAAACAATCTCCTCAACAGTAGCTATTTTGCATTAAGACAATTGTGTCATCTTTTCGCACATTGAACACATGCAGACACAGCCATGCTGGAAGTAGCCTAAGTTGATAGAAGGACCCTGGGCTGGGATTCGGGCATCTACTCCTAACTTGACCATTCTACTATGCATTCTTTTTTTTTTTTTTTAATTTTTTTAATGTATATTTGTTTTTGGGAGAGAGAGACAGCAGGAGCAGGGGAGGGTCAGAGAGAGAGGGATACACAGAATCCGAAGCAGGCTCCAGGCTCTGAATTGTCAGCACAGAGCCCGATGTGGGGCTTGAACCCACAAACTGTGAGATCATGACCTTAGCCAAAGTCGGACGCTTAACCAACAGAGCCACCCAGGTGCCCCTATGCATTCTTAACACAACAGCCCTGTATTCTGCATTTTCCACATCAGAATTGTTTTAAACGGTATGTCTTGGGTCAATTACGACTTTTACTTAAAAAATCTGGTCCCCCAATGTTAAAGCAAGTCTATTTCCTATGTGAGCCTCAGTTTCCTTATCTGAAAGTTGGGGAATTTAAATGATTTTTCTGAAGACCCTTCTAAAACAAGGGTCTACAGGATCTAGAAGTGCCCCCCTCACATCTGTCATCTGAAAAGAAAACAGCTGCTGTTATTCAGGGGAAAAAAAAGGCCCATCCTGAAATCTACAGTTTTGACTCACCATGATGATATTGTGGAGCATATTGGGAAATGGGGGAGGGCCAGTGAAGCCACCATTTGCTGAGTGCACGGCTGTACGTTATCTCCCTGAATCCTCAGAACAGGCCTATGAGGTATGTATTATTATCCTCATTTTCCAGATGAAGAAACTGAGGCTCAGAGAAATGAAGGGTGCAGATGGAGATCACAGAGCTGGTCAACGGCAGTCTCTGTCCTGCCCTGTGGCTTCACTGCCTTTGTCATTTCCCTGCTGTCCATCGGCAGCCCTTAAGTAGGAAACCTTAAGGGCGATGCATGGTTTCTTGGGATGTATAGCTGGAAGTTGGGCTCTACTGTGATCTAATGTTCTTGGAGAAAAGATGTTTATTTTGGGGTTCTTTTAAAGCCATGTGAACATCCTAGACTGTATGGTGAACAAGCTGGAGGTGTATGCCAATCACCTGGAGGATGTGGTGGAAGAGAGGACCAACCAGCTGGTGGCAGAGAAGAGGAAGGTGGATAGGCTTCTGTCCACAATGCTGCCAAGGTATTCCAAAGCATTGGGGGCCTTGACAAAGGACCCGGGAAACAATAGCATCACTAAGAGGCTCCATGTACAGAGTATTTTTTTGTTCTTTCCTAAGAGAGAATCAGGGTTCTTCTAACTGGGTCAAGCATTTAGCAGGTAATTTGGTACACTCTGTAAAAGGAGTTAGAGGCAAAGGTCCTTGAATTCACAGAAGAGAATGGTGGATGCAGCAATGGGAGACAGGCCTCTAGATGGCGCTCTAGTTTCGTGAGTCTGATTAATTGCTAGTTTCCCAGTACTTCAGATTGTGCTCCAAAGACTGCACAATACAATATGCACCCATGACTTCAGATTCAAAACTTGCTTCATTTTTGGCTCTAACTGCACCTGTACACTGCCTAAAAACTTGGCAGAAGCATTTGCTATTAAAATTCCTGCATCCTTTTTTGCATGTCTTGACACAGAGGTCTTGGAGTTGGGGATTTGAAGGTGTTAATGTGAGATAGGTTGATTGAAGCAAAAGTATTGACTTGTGGATTGGTGGATGCTTACTTTTGCTTCCACATCTGCAGATTGAATCTTTACAATCAAACTCTATAACCAGTGGAGAAAAATGAGATGTCCTCAGGGAGAAAAATTCTTACTGCGAAGGTTTTTCTCTGACCTGCCCCTCCCCCAGTTTATATCCACCAATTAAAATACCTTTTTAGAGAAAATGCAAGTAGAGAAATGGGTGTCAAAAGAATCCCTTTAGACGACAGATTTTGTTAACTGAAAATTCCGTTGAAGCAAAAGGACATATCGGAAAGATCTTGCAGGGGTTTGTAGGAGGCAAGATGAAGAAGAGTCTGTTCAAAACCCATCTCTCTTCTCTGGTTTCAGCTTCATTGGAGAACAGCTCCTAGCTGGAAGGTCCGTGGAACCGGAACATTTTGAGTCTGTGACAATCTTTTTCTCCGACATTGTTGGATTCACAAAACTGTGTTCTCTCAGCTCGCCCTTGCAAGTTGTAAAGCTGCTTAATGACCTGTACAGCTTATTCGATGACATCATTAAGACATATGATGTGTATAAGGTGAGACCCCTGGCCCCGGGGCTGTGAGGGAACACCCTCCTTGTTCACCGACTCTACAGCGTGAGTGAGGCTGGACCCATCCCTAGACGTGAGCCAGGGGGAAGGCTCTATTTCAGGCTGGCAGTCCATCTCAATTCATGGCAGGAACTCAATATTTTATTCCTGTTTGTTTTCTTGGAAAAGGGCTTGATTAATCACAGATGAATGTGCTTATCAATCATCACCAGTTGCTCCTTGTTTCTTTTTATTGTTTTATCTGGCTGTTAACACGTTTCTAAAGAGGCACTGACCTTCTACTGGCTAATTTCTCCAGTTCCCTCCAGAATATATTTCCTTCAGATTCAGAGAGGCTCGTATTTACTCCCCTTTAAAGGTTGTTTTTGGACCTTGTGCGAGTCTCCCTGCTGTTACCGTGATCCTTAGCAATGCAGGTGAAGACAGTTTATCTAAGTTTAGATGCTCAGAATTGTGGCTGACATGAGAGCGTCTGCCTAGGGCTACTGGGGGTATGTATGAATATAGTCGCTCAGAGTAAAAACTGATTTTTCGGGGAATGTCACGGGCCAGCCGCAACACCCTCAGGTGTCCCTGGAGGATGAACGGTGTCGGTGGGATGAACGAGTTGAGAGAGCTGCGAAGTTACTGGAACCAGGCAGGCAACTCTGCCCTGCTGATCTCACTGTCTTTATTTAAAGGCAGTAAATGACATTACATCAAGGAGTACTTTTGTGACATCACATTAGTAAGCATAGATTGGTAACTAGCTATTTTTATGATTCTGTTCCTAAGTTAATGAACATATACTGTCTTTGAAGTAGGGTTAGGTAAATTTTTGGCGGGGAGAGAAAACAGGATGTTTAAGAAGAAAGCAGGGTTGTCATGGTGATCTTGAGCAAGCAGATGGCACATACATTGTTGCCTCAAGACCTATGTTAATCATCTATAGATAGGTTAGGAGTCATTCTGTCCAGCATTCTTAACAATAAGGGGGAAAGTGCAATTCACTTGGTAGAGACATAATTTTCTAATGCTTGCCTAAGTTTCTATTCTTTATGAGTGAGTGAATTTACACAATAAGGGACTGACGTCTACATAAGTTACACTAATTTTTAACCAACTCATAACTGCTATTCTGTTTGATCAATTTGTGTAACCTATCTCCTGGAGGCAACTTCGAGGTTACTTCTGGCCAGATTACTCTCCTTCAGATGTTATTCATCAGGACATCGCACTCCAGGTTCCTTTTTTCAAATGCCATAAAACCAAAGGGCATTTTATCCCTTGAGGCCAACCAGAGCAGTTCAAGAAGTCCAAGCCTGAAAGGTTATTAGAAGGAGATAGTATTGGGGCTCCATTTGGTCAGCAGGAGACCTTGCAACACCTGCCTTTTCCACACAGGGAGGCTTCTCACCCTCTGAGCCCAAGATGGCTCCCGACAAGGGAAGGATAGCAACAATGAATAATTTAGCTTCATTTAAGTGGCAATGATGGTGGTTGCTTTTGGTGTTTTGTGATGGGGCCACATCGTGACTGCAGGGTGCCCAAGCTCACACATGCCTGGGGTGCACCAGCTCTGACTGTGATTGCAGGGCTCTGCCTGTGGCCCGGGGGCTGGGGAGATTTGGGGGATAGTATGATCATGTCTCCCAGTGACGTTTCCTTAATGGTTATCTCCTAATGTTCCCCACAGATATTGCCTCTATTCTTGGTGTGAATAATCTCAAAGAGATCACACACACCTCAGAGCAAAAGCTTCTCTGCTTAGAAGGGCTTCCTCTAAGCCCTGTGGCATTATTTTCTCAGTAATGTTTTGCATGAGCTAATACTAAATCAGTTTCAATGTCTAAAGGATGTACCCATGGTGGGGAGAGGTAGCCTAGAAGCAATCTGACTTGTATATGGGTTGATTTTTGTGTAATTTTTTAAAATTTATTTTTGAGAGAGAGAGACAGAGTGTGAGTGGGGGAGGGGCAGAGAGAGACGGAAACATAGAATCTGAAGCTGGATCCAGGCTCTGAGCTGTCAGCACAGAGCCCAGGACAGGGCTTGAACTGCAAGATCATGACCTGAGCTGAAGTTGGCTGAGCCAAAGTCAGCCACTTAACCAACTGAGTCACCCAGGCGCCCCAATGGAGAGGGCTGGATCTTTAATGCTGACACTGGTCTTTGGTTCTCTAATGAGACTAAGAGATCTGAAAGCTAATTTTATAAGGATTTATTAGGGGATAGAAGAGGACGGAGCAGGCAGATACGTGCATTTATACATAAGTAAGTGTATATATTGTGCATAATGTATACATACGTATAAATGTATTGAAGAACTGTTGTATGGGGTGAAGACATTTCAGGTTGGTAAGAGGAATTCCACTTGATGGACACAAGTGATATTTCAAGATTTATGCCATTCCTACACTGCTGCCTGTTTAAACCGGTTTTGAACTTGAGTTGAGGAAATATGGTCACCACCACTATCAGATTTCAGAGGAGAAAGAAAGCAGTGACTCTGTGTAGGAGGGCTCGGGGAACAAAGGCTTTGTAGGAGAACTAGGACAAGAGCAGAAACGTGAGAAAATGGTGGGGCATGGATGGAGAGGTGTCAGGGAATATGACTCTTCAAAGTGTGGGGCATCAGAGTAGAGCTCGGTAATGAAGGGCCTTGGTCTCTGACCCCACCCCTACTCCAGCCTTTTTCATGGTGAACACAAGGCCACTCTGTTGCTTTATTTTCAGGTTGAAACCATTGGGGATGCATACATGGTGGCCAGCGGACTTCCCATCCGCAATGGGATCCAGCATGTGGACGAGATTGCCACGATGTCTTTACATTTCCTCAGTGCCACTGTCCACTTCCAGATTGGGCACATGCCTGAGGAGAGGCTCAGGATCAGGATTGGCATCCACACAGGTAGACAGCACTGGCGGCAGGTGGCCTTGTGGTCCAGGTATGGCAGCAGGCGGTTCTGGATTCAAGTCCTAGGTCTGAGGCTTTTAGGACTTGGAAATCGAATGGTAACATCTTCAAGGGAAACAAAAGGTGACATTGTCTTTGCACACATCTTTCCAGTTAGCCAGATTACTTGGTAACAGCCAAGACGCCCAGAGACTCCAAGGTGTTGAACCAAAAGTTAAGAGGAGACCAGAAAGCAGGACAGTTATACCAAGTATAAATTTCCCCCATGCCTCTGCATCAAATGCCCTTTGATCTGGTCTGGTTTTTGTCAAACTCTTGGGCAGGTGATCTGTGCAAAAGTGACCAGCACTTGGTTTAAAGCTCTTCTGTCTTAATTTCTTAATTATTAATATAATAATAGTATCATATTAATTTTCTTTGTTAAGTTCTTAATAATTTTTGAATGAGGATCTCTTATTTTTATTTTAGACTGGGCCCTGCAAATTATGTAGCTAGACCTGCTCCTACCTGTCCTCCAAGGCTTGGCTAAAATAAAACCTAACCCCTAATCAGCATTAGTGCCCTAGTTGCTTTGTTTCCATCTCCAGTGCATGAATAATGCTGTCATTAATTTCTGTCTTGGCTTGGTTGTTGTAACAAAATACCACAGACTGGGTGGTTTAAACAACAGACATTTATTTTCTCACAGTTCTGGAGCCTGGGAAGTCCAATGTCAGGGTTCCAGCATGGTCAGGGTCTGGTGAGAATCCTCTTCCCATCTTGCCAAAGCCTGCCTTCTGATTATGTCTTCATATAGCTGAGAAAGAGAGAAAGGCCTGTGGTCTCCTTTTCTCATAAGGTCCCATCATGAGGGGACCTCATCTCCTCATCTGAACCTAATTATCTCCCAAAGGCCCTATCTCCTAATACTATCATATTGAGGGTTATGGCTTCAATACGTGAATGAGGGAGGGGATTACAAACATTCGGCTCATCGTAATTGGTTACGTTGTTTTCCACCAGAAGTCTGTGGATTCTGTACGTTACCTCTCTGCAGACTCTAAGATCTATCGCCAAGCTTTGCCTAGGCACTTAAGTATTTGTTGAATTGCCTTTGTTGACTTAATGTGCATCATGGAGTCCAGCCCTTGGGAATTGCCGATTGGCTATGCCCTTCTGTTCTTGTCTTTGTAGGTCCTGTGGTGGCTGGTGTGGTGGGAATCACCATGCCCAGGTACTGTCTGTTCGGAGACACAGTGAACATGGCGTCCAGAATGGAAAGCAGCAGTTTGCGTGGGTACTGTTTGCAGCACTTTGCAAACACAAGATCACTGTCCCCTCTAGTCCCCTGTCTATAACCACTTCTGGTGATATGTTTAGAAGGCCCATTTTCGTTTTGTCTACTATTTTCCATTTGGAGGATAAGATCATTATCCACTTCAGGCAACATTGAACACAAACTTCGTAGACAGGGTTTTGCACAGTGCTTTCCATGAGAACACACATGACTACTTCCTTCCTAGATCTTCAATTCTAAACAGTCAGGTATGCATATAATAATATCATTTAAAGGAAGAGCAGAAGTTGGCAAGCTTTTCCTGTATAGGGCCAGACAGTAAATATTTTAGGCTTTAAGGGCCATAGTCTCTGTTACTTAATTACTGTTGAAGTATGAAAGAAACCATTTATAATATATGAATGATGGGTAGGGCCATATTCCAATAAAACTTTATTTATAAACACAAGTGGTAGGCTGGTGATTTGGCTGGAGGGTAATTTGCCCATCCCTGACGCAGAGTATAGTTTCAGCGATGCAGAATTAAGGTAAGGCCAGAAACTGCACGGGATATGCTATTCTTTTGCTACTGCTAGAAAATATATGCTGTGTATGAGCTGAGATGTTTATCAGCTAGAAAACAAAATTACTTAGGGATTTAAGTTTCAAAATGTTTAGGTTAACATTCTTTTGAATTTGTAAATTTTCCACAATATATAAAAACATACAAAAATATTTTCTCTTCTGATTACTTCATTGTTTAAGCTAATCAGCTGAGTCTCAAACATTGATTTAAACCTCTCCTTGAACTTGTACGTCAAGATTTTAAGAGTAAATTTTGAAAGTGAGAGCTCCAAAGGTAGGCCCCAAGCCTGATTCTAGTTATAGTGCTGGTTGTGAACAATGTTTTCAGGGATGTGCCCCAGCTCTGGTTCCATCCCAGGAACCCGAGGAGCCCAGCGGACCTCCATCCATGGGGAGTGCCAGCTTGCATATGGAATCAGTTCTGCCTACTGTTTCTAAACCAAACATGTTAAAGCTGAGCAACACTAACAATGTCTGAACAATGTCTGGATGTTTGGGGGTGCCCCATCCTGAGAGTCCCGGATTTCAGAGAGGTTGTCTGTGATTTGCTTTCATAAGAGGTGGTAACAGCCTAAGAATTTGCGCAATGTAGCATTCCCTCTCCACAGAAGCCCCTGCCCACTGACTCCCAGATGGAAGTCACAACCAAGGAAATAACTAGAAAATAATTGGTTTATGGCAGCTCTCCGGATTCATGTCTCTCAGAGCACTGCAGCCAGCCTGTTGGCATTGGGAGGGTATGATTTGCAAAAGAGAGGCACCATTCCAGTCAAGGTAAGACCAATTTGGTGCACCCTACCTGCCCCATTTCTGTCCCTGATGGAGATGTTGAGAAAGTTGATGGGATGAGTATATCTCTGCGTGGTGGTGTGTGGAGACTGCCAAGGTCCATGTAGAGGCTCAGTTTCCCTCAGAGAAGACTGTACGGTTCCCTCGAATGGTCAAACATGGAATCTATAATGGAAAACACCTTAGCTCCTACCTAGACCAAGCCCCTGGGGGATGCCCTCTTTCTCTTGGCCACAAATGGTCTCCTAGCTCCTGCTCGAATACACCAGTTGATTCTTCGACAAAGCAACAGCAGGTACAAGCCCAGGAATTATCATCCCCACCTTTCTTCCTATGTCTCTTCTGATTCTAAAGTGCGCAGGTAGAGGAGACAGAGGCCCGCTGGTTTCGGGGCACTAGGACCTCCTCTCGAT
Organism: Paguma larvata; assembly: GCA_030068075.1. Taxonomy (NCBI): domain Eukaryota; kingdom Metazoa; phylum Chordata; class Mammalia; order Carnivora; family Viverridae; genus Paguma; species Paguma larvata. Next base: position 32,346,481 of record CM057837.1, read on the forward strand.
TCATTTAAGTATCTTTTCCCTTCCCCTCTGCCTTCTCCTCTGTCCCGCCTGTCTGAAACACACCATGACGCATTCTCACCTTTCTCTATCACGTGGGCCCTTGGTGGGGTGGGAGACGGATGCTCCTCTTGAGATGTTCTCGAGAACATCTTGGAGATGTTCATGGTGGATATGGTGGGTGGTTACTATGATGCTAGGTGTTTGGGTGGGTATGGGGTTCGTGGAAAGAAGTGAAAGGGAAATGGATGGCATCGCCTCCCCAGTTTGCTGAGCCAGGACCTTGCATGCTGTATTTGATCAATAGACTTCAGGTAAGACGAAGATTTTTCTAGAAAGTGGCAGTATAGACCTCACTTTGAATCGTGTCCTGCTACTCACTGGCTGTCTGACTTGTGGGCTTGATTTTCTCGCCAGTAAAATGGGAATGGTGACATAATTGCCTTCAAAGGGTAGATGCGGGGGTTAAATGTGGACATGTATGTGAGGTGCTTCACCTGGGGCTCTACTGATCATAAGAGCCTGAAAGATTTTATTTTATTTTATTTTTATTTTATTATTATTTTTAAAAGATTTCCTTTGAAGGGAAATTCAGCCTCGACTGGCCCTCACCTCCTAGGGCATTGCTGACTATCCATTTAGGGTTATCAGAAAAGGCCAAGGAAATCAAGGTTTCATCCATAATGAGGCCTTTCCTTCACCGAGGCAGCTCCTGCCTGCTTGCAGTTTTGGCTAAGAACAGCATTTTCAGTAAACAAGCAAGGGACGCAGCGTTGTCTACCCTGAGGCCATACTCCACAGGTAGCCTCTCCTCCTCTGTGATTCACCAGCACTCTCTTCTGCCTCCCACAGGGCAAAGGAGAACAAACAACTTTCTGGCTGAAAGGCAAAGAAGGCTTTACTATTCCGCTCCCCCAATTTACTGAAGAAGAAGCTAAAGTCCCAGAGATCTTCTGAGGTATTTTCTTTAGAGAGGTTTATGGGGTCCCATGAAAGTCTGAGGACCACTCTGTGAATGCATTAAATACCCCATTCAGGAGGTGCAGATCTGGGGTATTGAGTTAAGCTACCAGTAGGAGGAGCCATCTAGCTGGCCTGCCCTTCCTGCCCCAGAGCTCTGTGGCCTAGACCAAATGTGGAGTTGGAAGAGCTGGCTATGGTAAACTCTTCCTGGGGAACCAGGACTGGGCTGTTGCTCCCAGACCTGCCAGTGAACTTGTCCTGGCTGCCAGATATTTCCGGCCTATTAGCTTGTGCGTTTACAGTGAACTCAATTTCATTCTGAGAGAGAGGAAAGCTGGAGAACAAAACCCGGGGCTGCCAGCCCTACTCTGTGCTGCCTTCCTTTGCAAGGGGCTGCTTCTAACCCTTAGTTACCAGAAGGCATCTCAGAAATGTTTTGGGGGAATAAAGCCCTATCTAAGGTGTAAACAATCCCTGAAATCCAACAGGATCGGGCCATTCCAGGTACACCAGATCCTGGCAGTGAGTCCCTGGAAGGCCTGGTCCTGAGCTCTGATTTTCTGTGAGCACTGCAGCTTCCAAATGGAAATGTCTCATGTTCAATTTATTGCTTAATTTCTTTCCTATCCAAAGCAGAGGAACAAAGATAGGCTTTGCTTTCAATAAAGGCTTGAATTTTGAATGGAATTTTTCTTTCCCTTATGAATTGCTTATTTTTTTTCAATCTCTGATAGGCGAAGATGAACCCATCCATTCTGCTATGAATATTTTCCCCTTTACGTAAACAATAGGATTCTATCATTCCTGTCAGGTGGTTTCTTGTAGTAGACTTACTGAACCACTAATGAACTTATGGTCCTTTTTTTTTTTTATCCCTTACAACTCCTCGCATCCAGATTATCTTCCTTGGGGCTGCTCCTGAATATGGGAGAGCTCTTCAGATAATATATTGTGTTCGAGACCCTTTCCTGGTGATTTTCCCAAGAGAGAACAAGTGGAAATCAATGAGATGGGGAATGTTTTCTTTTTCACTTGACCTGCGAGCTGCCTTCGTAGATATATTTTTGAGCTCTGTATAGGAAAATAAGCTACTTTTGGTGAGTTGAGAGCATTTAATAACAAATCCTACAAAAAGTTTGGTGGGATTCTTGCCTTTTTTTGGAAGAGGGACACTAGGGACCAAGGGAAGTACTTTACCAGCAGTCCCAGAGCTACTCTGTGTTTCCATTGCCAGGACTTTTCTTCTGCCCAGAGACAGGCAACGGAGCTCTAGGACCTTCACAGACCATTTATGTATTTATTTTTTATTGCTGCTAGCTCAGCATAGTGACAATGGGCCAACATTGGTCTTCTCATCCTTCAGAACTTCTTCCTTTATTTGGGAGCAGGGCTTCTGGATTCCAAACACTTTGTTCTACCATGGAAGGGAACAGAACAACCTCTGCTATGAGGTCTTTCAGAGAGATAGGCCATTCCCCATCCATCCATCCATCCATCCATCCATCCATCCATCCATCCACTCACACATCCATTCATTCATCCATCCACTCACGCATCCATCCACCCACACATCCATCCATCCATCCTTCCATGTGACATTTCATTAATTCAAAGAGCATTTATTTAGCACTTACCCTTTGCCAGGTACCGCATGGTGGTGGGGATGGCAGCGGGGGAGGGGGGGAGATGAGGATATGACACTCTCCTTGATCTTTAGCTCTCAGTTTAGTTGAAGAGAGGTGGCACAACTATTAGTGCTGCTATATTAAGGACTAATAGACATATGTACAAAAGTAGAAGGAACTAGGCAGTCCAATGTTGTTGCGTTTAAAAGGTAGAAAATGATACACAGATGTAGGGGTGGGGTAGGACACAGCAATTGTCTAATATTATCCCAGCTTTGTATTTGTATGTAGTGTGTGTGTTTGTTCCCTTTCAGCTCTAGCCCACGTGCTTACGCAAGTAACGTTTATATAATAAAGACATTGCTACTTCTGCCTTTTTCATTGAACATTATAAATTTGGCATCTACACTCATACAAACACATAATACATATATCTACTCGTGCATACACATACATTCACATGTGCACACACATACATATTTACACACGTAAATGTCTGTCTAAATCTATATTTATTGTTCGATCAATAGGTGGATATTCATGTATGTGAACTCAGTATATATGTGAATATATATGCGTGTCTGTCTAGTTTTTCTTTATATTACTCAAGTTTTGAGAGAGAGAAAGAGTCTTGAAGGATCATAAGCAGGAATTTGATAAGATTAATTTCCTAATATCTACATCCAATGTTTTTTCTATGTCAACCGAGGATACCTAAGGGAAAATATACTCTTTCCTTGTTCTATAAATATATCTTATGTTTGGAACTCACAAGAATTTATAACAGATTGAGTGTTTTCTCTTAATTCCTTGATAGAGAAGTTAGAAGATATGAAGGGACTTTAGCTAACCTGAGATCGAAACGTTTTTGATTGTTGGTGATTGACGTTAGGACATCAGAGACGTAGAGTGCATACAGATGGCTTTGCCTCCTTGCATCCGAAACTGAATGCTGGAAGTTTTGGAAAGTAAATGTAGGGTAGAATGATGGAAAGTCTGTAGTCTATATGTGAGTCTAATAAGGTCTAGTCGTAGAAAGTTCTGGGAGGGTTGAGGAATTGGCTATCAATATGATATATTAACACTGTAAGCTGTAGCCATAGGTTAATTATTTTAAGGCATTTTATTTATTCCATAACACCAGGAGGAGATACAAGATTATTAAACAATATGATAAAATAAAGTAAAACTAATACAGCATTGTTTTACTCTGACAGCCAAAGATCTTTATGTATCTATGCTATTTAAGAGTTTTTGAATAGAACCAATAAAATATGTCTTTTGTCCTTCTGACTATAAAAATTCTGAGTTTACAGGAAGAAGAGATCCCAAACTAGTTGGAACTCCAGCTTTGAGACCAGTTTAAGCTATCTTGAATCATTTGAATCTAGTCTATTGCTAAATAAACACGTACTCCACGTGATCAGAAATTTGGAAACTAGCTGAATTTCTGAGTTTCTTAACACAGTCATAAAAGACCCAACAAATTACAGATCTCAAAACTTCTCAAATACATTAAACATGCAGATACAAACTGATGTGCTTTCAAATTATAAGGCCACTAATTAAGTCTGTACAAGACTAAGAAAAAAAAAGTACAGCTCTGGCTTTTTCTATCACATTCTAGCTTCTAAGGATCTGCCAGGTCTCTATGAGGATTGGTTCATTTACATTTTTTACTTTGTTGACAGTGTGAATCCTTAAAATCAACATCTTCTGGACCAGTGGGGTGGCAGGATTATCAGGGTGTGGCATCACGTGATTCCACGGACCGTTTTTGCATTTGTTACCGATTTTTTTTTTTTGTAGTTTTCATTCTAATGATCAGAAGTTAATGAGACAAAAACAGATATCTGCTTCACCGTTAAAGTAAAGGCTAAATGAAGTCAGACCATTTGGTAATGATGGTTTCTTAGAACAAATAGAAAACAAATAGTGAGAGCATTCAGCATCACAAGGTGTACTATAAGATTGGGCTGATAAACTCCAGACAACCTGTCACAGATGTCACTCCAGAGTCCTGTTGCCAGCAGCAGGTTTCATTTAGGCAATGCCACAGTATGATGTTAAATTTATGTTAATGTGAGTTTTATTCTTTTTGTAGCTTTATTCCTATTGAATCTGTAATTTTCTTTTGATTTTAGAAATCAATCGAGTATCAAAATGAGTTAGTTAATACCTCTCTAATGTTTATACATACTGAAGAAACGCTATAATAAAAACAAATTAGGTTAGCCCTGGGGGCCTCTCAGGAATTACTTTCTTTTATAATACTCAGGTTTAAGCAAAACTATTATATTCCACTCTGATTCCCACGTATCATCATTTGAAAGGTTGGAACCCCCTGCCTGATAGCTCAGCCCTGGTTCTTAAATAAGCATTGCATGGCATCAGTGACAAAGGCCCCCTCTTGGCAAAATTGGCTCTTCCTGTGCGTTCCGTACTTAGCACTGAGTTGGTGGTTATGCCCTACATTTTCATCAAAATGTTCTGCTGCTCTTAGGCGAGTGTGCTAGGCTTTTAAAATTAGAATGGCTTTCAAAGGAGTGCACCGCAGCCCTGACTTGAGCATAGGGAAAGGAGACCCCTCCGCCAGCTGTGGGAGAGAGACTGCAGGATCTCAGAGCTACAGGAAGTCACAAGAGGAAGGAGGCACCAACGACAATCACTGAAATTCACAAAAATCATTGGAACACGTAATTGGCAAAGCGCTATTCTCTGCTCCTCAACGTATGTTATTCTGTTTGTCCTCGGTGGCAGCACAATAAACGGGAATTTGTCATCGACACAGGAGATGATGTTGGGTGTAGGAGATGCCACTGCCTGCCCGGCGGTCTCCTACAACACAGCGCAAATCCCCAGCATCACGATGAGGTGATAGAGGATGTCTGTGAAGCAGATAGGAAAGCAGACACAAACAGTTTACAAGGAGTAAGGACAGTGCAACAAAGAGTTAACTCAACAAAAGGGTCAACTAGGGGGCATTAAGTGGGTTTACACAGAACTCTGCACGTTTTGTACAAAATCAGTTTTGTTTATCTTTTGGAGTTTCCGGAGCATGGTTTTGTCAGTGCAAGGAGGCCAGCAGATTAACCTGGGTAATGGACTGAACTTGGATAACACAGCGATAGCACATTTCACCATAGGGCTTTCCCTGGAGAACTTCCTTAAAAATCAGGATCTGGAATTAGAGTCTTAAAAAGTTGGTTTACATGATTTCCTGTAATTGTAAGAGCAAAGTCTACATCTGTGGGTTTATTAATAAATAGAACTGTCTTACCCCATCTCCTCACATAGTTGTTCTCCTTCCCATCCTTCGGGTGCGATCTTGGGTCTTAGCCGAAACGTTTTATCTTCTGGGAGGCTTCCCTGGCTGCTATCTAAATCATTCCTCTACCCCCACCCCGATGCGTCACACTAGTGGGAAGGGCAGGGGCTTTGCCTCTCTCTCTCTGCAGGAGCTCCACTGCCTGGAAGAATAATTTCGGCTGATCTTTGCGGGATGTTTGCCATATGCTGGGCACTGTGTGGTGCCCTTATTTGTAACGTTTAACCCCCACAGCAGCTATGTATGATAGGAGCAATTATTAGCCCAACTTCACAGAGAAGGGTGACTTCATTGCCCAAGGTCACTCAGTTAATGAGGGGCAGAGTCATAGCAGGGACTCGGAAAGATTTGTTGAAAAAACAGGTCATTGCAAATCACATTCTCTAAATTCAAGAACCCAAGCAAAGCCCCCTGGTGGTGTTTTGCTGAGAAGTAGGATCCAATTCTGCTTCATCCAGTTTATGCACAGAGCATTTCTGGGTAGTCCAGCTCCACCCTTCCTGCAGAGTCCTGGGGCCGGCTGGAGAGACATCTCTCTACCACCATCCCTCTCCGTCCCATTCAGGTGTGTTTTAAAGAGCCATTTTCGAGTCCTAAAGGTTTTGCCGGGGCCAAAGGTAAGCTTCTTTTAAAACACACGTCTACGTTTTAAAGGCATTGCCCCATGACATTTCCCAGAGGCGCCTCTTTTCCTTACCTGAGAAGCTATAGACACTGGGGAATCCCCTGCCTGTAATGAGTAAAGAAAGAAAATGCTGAAGGTTTAAGACAAGGTCATGGAAGGAGCCTCAGAGCTATACTTCTAAAACACAAACCTGACCACATCCTCCCCTGATTAAACCAACAGGCTCCCATTGCCTTTAGGACAAAGTGTATGGTGGGGTTCGCAAAAGCTTCTTTGAAAGAAGAAGAAAACCGTTTTCACCCTGGCTCTCTAAGGCGGGGGTTGGTAAACTTTCAGGACGGGACCAGATAGTAAATATTTCAGCTATGGGCCGTGTATGGTCCCTATTGCAACCACTTGACGCTGCCATTATAGCATGAAAGCATCTGGAGACAACACCTCTATGAACACATGTGGCCGTGTTCCAATACAACTTTATAGAAAACTGAAATTTGATTTCTTATCATTTATATGTGTCATGAAATATCATTCTTTTGATTGTTTTTTTTCAACCATACCAGAAGGTAAAAACTGTTCTTAGCTTGTAGGCCATGAAACATCAGGGGGCACCCTGGGTTAGGTCCCCGGTCATAGTTTAGCAACTGTCCTCCAAGGTATGTGGCTACTGGAGGCCCCAGCCTTCCCACAGGCCCTGCTCACCGTTCACGCCATACCACTCTTCAGGTTATACTGAAAGATTACTGCCGGAGGTCTTCCCCAGGCCCTGGACTGGGGTGAACACGCCTGCCGTGAACTCCGTGGCACCTGCCTCATCCACCCCCAGTGACAGTCATCTGCCTTTCCCTTGGCATTTAGCGACTCTCTCCTTGCTAGATGTAAGTTCTTGAAGACAAAGGGCCATGAGGCTCTCCTTTAATTTTGAAACCCCCATGCCCAGCCCTGCCCAGGGCCAGCGCTGGCTGCTCTATGAAGTTTCCTTGACCCGCACTAGATGTCTCCAGTACATTTCATTGTGTATTATCACCGCTGACCACAGGCTCTGCCTGGGAGCTCAGCACTTCCTCATTCCTTGGGGGCATTGGAATTTAGCCTGCAGATAGAGCATTTCTGGGTAGTTCACAAACCTCAATTTCTCGGTTTGGCATGAGCTACAGCTTCCGGGGCCCCCCAGCTGGGAAGCCTTGAGTTGCAGGTGAAGGTAGTGTCTACAGGCACAACTGGTTTGGCAATTCAGTGAAAATGCTCAAACCGGCTGTGCCTGTGGACGCAGCCCAGAGTGAACTCAACCATTCGGAAAACAGAGAAGCTTACTACGGAGGGAGAGCTCCACTACCAGGACGCCCCCTGTCTGGTCTCGGAGGAGTCGCTTCCGTTTGTCACAAGTCTGGAGACCCAGGAGCAGCAGAGGGGAGGGGCGTGGAGAAGGGGGCATGAAAAATGAATACAGGAGAGAAAGAGAGAAAGACAAGAGATTAAAAAAAGAAGTCACAAATCTGATAGAGTCAAAGTTCCCCAGGCAACAGGTGTTAGTTACCTTATTTGTCCACTTATTTATTTACTTATAACCCAGAGCGGTGGAATCCATTCTCTAACTTGAGAAGAGGGGAAAGTTTTACTGTATTAACTCTTCGGGCTGGAAGAAATCCCGCTGGGAGAGGTTGTTGGGTGCGGGAGGGATTGGCACGGTTTCTTTTGATAAGAAGTAAAGCTTTTACCTGCAGTTACTGTCATTGGACACCTGCAAATGTGTTCTGATTTGTTTTTTTTTCTTTTTAAAATGTGGTACCAATAATTATCCTTTCATTGACTGTAAAATCTCTCTCTGCTCCCTCCCTTTTATTTTTGTTCCTACCTGACCATTTTCCCACCAAGCAAATCAGTAGAAATAGAGATTATAATCTTATTTTGGTTGGTTACTACAGGCTACGTGAGCAGGTGTCCTCTTTAGAGACACTGTGTTCCCCTCACTGGGATCTCTGATCCCAGTAGACCAGAGAAGGCAACAGTTAGTGATTTAGAACTTTTAGGTCTAAGGCAGCGGTTCTCAAACCTGAGCGTGCCTCAGAATCACCTGGAGAGGACTGTTAAAGCACAGATTTCTAGGCCCACACAGTGTTTCGAATCAAGTGGCCTGAGGAACGTGAGAACTTGCCTCCCTAACAAGCTCCCAGGTGATGCTGAGGCTGCCACGGGCCCCACTGTGGAGCCACCGCTCTGAGGAGCAGGTTCACACCTGGCAGCCACGGTAGGCCATCTCCCAGGCGGACTCGCTGTGCATGGTGATGGAGTCTGCGGCAGCTTCTCGGTGGGTGATGCAGAGGGGAAAACCGATCCCCGCATGGGCCGCGGTGAACGTGGCTGAGAAGCAGGAGCCCCACCGCCAGGTCCTTCCTCTCCCAAGGTCAGTTCAGCTGTGACCCATGTTGGGAATGTCGCAGTATCTCTCTAGTCCAAGCCCCAGAGATGAACCCTCAGGCTGGCCAGGCAAGAGCTAAAAATATCCACCTTTTGACTTCTATCCAGTGCCTACTGCTGCCACCTAGGTTTTGAATTTTCCTTGTGCTTTTTAACTGTTTCAAAGCATTTCCATGTCTGTCATTGTGCTCATTTTCCCTAACACTGCTCTCTGAAAAGGGAAGGGCCACCATGACTTATCACCGCTGTCTTTAAAGATGAGAAAACCAGGCTCCAGAGATTGACAGGTGCTAGGCCTTGTAGCTTGTTGGTGGCAAGGCAGACAGAGCCCGAACGTCTGTCCCCGCACCCAGGGCCCTTTCTTCCAGAATGTCCTCAGCACATGCGTCCATTGGTCTGGTTACGATTCCCAGCTAAAATTAAAGCTTCTCAAATTCCGCCCCTATCCCCACCTCTGGTCACATCTCCTTGTGGAGAGAGGTGGCTCACCACTGGGCAGGAGAGCTTCTCACTGTCACAGATGAATGTCTCGCAGTGTAACCAAACCTTGGAGAGTTTGGGGATGTTCTGGAACCGGAAAGCATTGAATTGGAAGGTGGCCCTGTGATCTTTCCCATTCTCATGTACGAGGACTGTTTCATCTGTGGGGCAGCTGGAACAGAAGGGGCAGGGGGAGAGAAAAGATTACCTCATGACCCCCAGGAAGGTCTTCTGAGGTAAATTCACAGACAACAATAACACTCCCTCGAGCTTCTATACAGTACATTATCCTTACAAAGCTCTTTGACTGGAAGCAACTCCCTTGCCCTCATAATATGAGGTCAGGTTGAGGAGCTATGGGATGGGTGCGCTGGTCCTCATTCTAGAGCGATGGAGAGGAATGACTATGAGAAGCTGCATACCTGGTAAGTTACCATACCTCTGTCCCCAAGAAGGGAAATCCTTGAGAGATGAAGTCGTCTGAAGGACTAAGACATGTACAGACTCCCAGTATATGTACAAGATAAAGACCCTGGTACAGAGAACAGCATTTCCAAAGTACTGTCATAGGCACCTAAGCCAAGTCATACCCAACATATTTCTCTGTATGTATCGTGAGGGTTTGCCACTGGGAATTTGAATTTATGTTATGTTATTTAAATTCTATATTATATAGTTACCTTCATGAAAATTTGATCCTGTTTCTAATATTGGCATAGGAAAAAATGACTGGAAGGATACCATCTAAATGTTAAAACTGGCTTTATGGGAAATTATGGATAGTTTTTGCTTTCTTCTTATATCTTTATATATTTTCCAAATTTTCTGCAATGAAAATGCAGTATTTGGGAAATTCCAAAGTCCCAAAGGTAATCATTGCAATAAAAGCAAAAATAATGACACAGATGGGTGTTTGTCAAATTGCCCAAAAGTCAATGACTCTCCCTTGGGGACCATTTTGCTGTCTGAAGACATTAAACATTGTGGTTGTCATGATAGGGGGAAGGTGCTACTGAATGTAGTAAGTAGAGGCCAGGGATGCTGCACATCATTGTACAGTGCACAGGACCAACCCCGCCCAACGAAGAATGATCCAGCCCGGTATGTCAATGTTATTGAGACTGTACTTGGTTTAAGCAAAATACTTTTTCATTTACTGAACACATGCTGCTTCCCTATTTAAGTGCCAGACATTCAACAAAGTGTTGGGAACAGACACAATCATTCTTGGGAATGTACAGTGAGGCCCACATGAGCTTTGGAAATTGTTGTTTTTGGGTGACAAGGAACACCAGAGTCTGCCCTCTGTGGAAAATGGTCTATGGGCCCAAAAGCTTAAGACCAGTGGACAAATACCACAGTGGACCCCAAAGTTAAGCCCCTCCCACCCCCAGAGCATCTCTCTGACTCCATTGTCAATCCAACTCAGTATACATGCACCAGACATCCACCTAGCTACCTGAGAGCCTTCAATATATGCCTTCCTCTATCCATTCCATCAAAACCAGAAATCAGGGGACAAATTAGAGGTAGGGCTGAAGGAATGTCAACCCCGTGAGTTAGTGATTGAGATGAGAAGTGAACAGTGTGCCTCATATCTGGACCAGGGGTCAGAAGCTGGGCCATGTTCGTGGTGACCTCTGACCACATGACAGAATTGGAGGCATTTTCCGAGTTGTGAAACAAGACCTTGGAGGATCGTTCGGTCAATAAACCTGAGATCCTTGTACGAACTCAAGACGTGAGTCCTTAAAATAGCTCCTTGCAGCTGGAGTGTCCAAGGCATGGTGTCAGCCAGTGGAAACAATGTAAGCAGAGCTTTGTTGGGGGCAGGGAGGAGGCAAGTCCTGGGCAGGCTTAGATGCCTTGGCTCTGCCACCTCTTGGCCCCGGCCGTGGCACCTGCCCCTCTGTGACTGACATCTAGGGATGGTGGGACGCCCAAAGGAGGCTGTGATAATATCACCACAGGAGTCTCCTTCCCCATATAGGATCAAAACTCCTAATAACATATCTCTTCTAATCTCTCTTCTGATCTCCTTTCCTCTGAAAGGGCCCAGTGGGAACCAAAAGCATCTGGGAGATTATTGGAGTGGACTTTGTCATTCCTCCCCTTGGCACTGGTTTTTGATGCCAGTATCTCCAACCTGAAGGGGCCATTTCAGCAGAGCAGAATATGGAACTAGATCAGGATTCTTCAGTTTGGCTCTGCTTAAATGCAAGTTCCCCGAGTTTGCCCAGGAACCCCCTGATGGGGTAGGTTAACTGTGTGCCTGCATGTGTAATAGGCACCCTGGGTGATTCTTGTACACTCACAGTCTGAGCACTGCCTGTAAAGACTACCCCAAGGGCACAGCATTCTTTTTTTCTGCCATTTTACACACCTGTCAGCTGGGAGTAGCAGTACCAGAATGATCTGCAGGGAGATGTTTTCATGGTATGGCAGAAGCCTTTACCCCAGTTTGGCCATTGCCTGAGACAGGTTCCCAGTGCCTGATCATAATTTCAGGTTCCTGTAGGTCAAGAATTTATTTCACAATCTCCCTGAAATCATTTGATTACACCATTGTCAACAGAACCTAAATGAATCATTCAGTGACAGATGTGACATCCCAATTAAGCTCCCATCTCTGCGGGAAGATTGCTGGGTTACTTAGATGTGATTCTGTTGGCCTGTCCTACCTACACCACTCAGGAAATAATGCTGCCTGAGTTTGAACCCCAGATCATCCATCCACTTACTGACTCTGGACTTTAGGCAAGTTTCTGAAGTTGTCTCTCTCCTTGAGGCTTCTCATCTGTAAAACAGTGTTTATTATACTACCTACTTTATGGGGAGGGGGTGATGAGATTAATTAAGTAATTTTAGAGAGAGGAAGAAAGAGAGAGAGTGGGAAAAAGGAGAGGGAGAGAGAGAATTTCAAGCAGGCTCCATGCCCAGCGCAGAGCCCAACACAGGGCTCAATCTTACCGCTGTGATACTATGTCCTGAGTTGAGATCAAGAGTTGGGTGCTTAACTGACTGAGCCACCCAGGTGCCACTGATGAAATTTAACTAAATTAATATTTGTAGAGCACCTACTTAGAACATGTTTGGTCTGTTGTGAGAGCTGTATAATTGTTAGTTAAGTAAAAATAAATAGTTAAAGGTCCAAGGTGGCTCCACCTTTGTTATCTAATCATTTTTGTCCAGGGCCCCAGTGTTTACTTAGCTCAGATGGGTTCTGGCGACAACACGGACCTGCCTGTCTGCTTGGGTTTCAAGAATGATCTCTTCTGTATTTACTGTTTGTTGTGTGGATGATGCTGGCATCTCTAGTCTAGCTCAACCTGTCCTCTGTTTTTTAAAGCTACAATTCTAAGTGTTTCAGAAAATGGTGATCTCAAGCTCATTATGTCATTCCCAAAGTCAAGGAGAATCCAACACCCTTAGCCAGAAATCTTCTTCCCTAGCAACCAACAGCAAACATTCCTCACATTCACAACCCACAGGTGTGAGGTCCCATATTTCTCAGGCTTTTTGCCCCATCCTCCTCTCCACCGCATGTCCAATTGGTTGCTAAATTTTGATCACTTCTCCCCCACTTGGATGACCTTTCTGTTCACTTGGCTATACCCCAGTTTGGGCCACGGCCTCTAATCTGGTCTTTCCACCTCCCATGTCCTACTTCTAAACCATCCTGTGGATGACTTCCAGAATCATCTTTCTATGGTACAATTCCAATACTTTTGTCCTCTACTCGAAAATTTTAAGAACTCTTCATTATCTACTGAATTAATAATAAAAATTGATGATATTATTTAAATTGATTGGATACTGACTAGGTACTGCATGCTAAACTTTTTACATGGATTATCTAAATGAGTCCTCACCAGGGTTCTGGTGTCAGACTAATTGGATTCGAACCCGCTTCCCCATAAACACACACACGCACACACACACACATACGCACACTATGTTATAATACTTAACCCCTCCTGTGACTCAGTTTTCTCACCTGAAAAATGGAGATGGTAGTAATAACAACTACCTCTTGCAAGGCAAATGAGTTAATACACAATAAAGCTCTCAGAACAGTACCTGGTACCCAGAAAGTACTATGTAAATGTTTGATAGCATCAGTACTCAGTGTGGAAGCACAGAGGGTGTCACTAATGTGACCCTAAGAGGCTCTACTTCTTCCTCCCAAGCTGTCCCAAGCCAAAGTAGCCTTGGATCGACCTGGCCCACTTCTTAGCACCGTGCTCCAGAGACTGGTACTCACCCCTTATTGATCAGCTGCCACTGCAAAGGATACATGAAATCAGCCGACGGCGTGGCCCAGCAGCTGTTCAAAACCACTTTAAACCTGGAAATGAAATAAAATGCATTGCTCTGAGCCAGAGAGTTGTATGCTTAGGAACATCTGGTGATTAAAAAGTCTCTTGGCTGATCTTTTTTCTTTTCTTTGTATTTAAAAATATAAACATGGAGGAAATATACTTACCTAATGCTCAACCCTTTGGCTTCTACTCCCGCAAACAGATCTGAACCGATTTCAGATGTCTCCAGGACAAAAGGGGCTTCCTTCTTAATGGAGAACTTGGCATTCTTTAGAAGGAAATTGACACTGAGCATTACAACCTCTCAGACTGAGCATTTGGGCATGATGGGAACAGATGAATTGGGGCAGAGTGGGGGTGGGAGTTCCCCAAAAGGCATAGGCACATGAGACCACAGGGAGACCCTCCAGGAGTAAAGAAGGTATACTCCCCCTAGGATGCTGGTACCATCTTAGAAAGGATGAAAATAGCACATCTCTGGATTTGCTGGTCACAATAAGTCAACACATACTGTATGTCTCATCTAAGCCAATGAGGAACAAGATTTGGCTGATGGAAAAAAGGTAAAATCCAAGAACGCTGAAGCACTGAGCTTTACTTAATCACCCATGCAAATAGGAATGAAACACATACAACCTACTTTGCTCTCGCTCACCTTTACTATTTGCCTGAGCAGATTCCAGCCCGAGTCAGAAAGCATATAATCTGATTCTGGAACAGTTAACAACGATGGCAATAACAATAACCCACTGATCGTCTGCTAAGTGTAAAGCACTGCTCTCTATATTGGGGTAGTCTCTAATAGAGATATATCTGAGAACAAAGCAAAGATCTCTGTCTCTAGCCACCTGACTTCTTAGCAAGGGATGCTGACAATAGACAGTGGGTAAGTAAATTATGTAATATGTTAGAATAGAATATAGTACATGATATAGAAAGACGATAACAAATGTAGAGCAGGGTATGGTAAATTGGAGGGGCAAGTTACAATTTTAAATACAGCAGTTAGGGAGGTCTCATTAAAGTTGTGACATTTAAGCCAAGACTTGAGGGAAGCAAAAGAGCCTGTGCTTCCAGGATAAGTAGGGATATTAAAAAAATGCTTCTATAGTGCATGTGGTGCATGCAGGCATCTGGGGAAGAATGTTCCAGCCAAGGCAAAAGCCCTGGGTGACAGTGTAGCTGGCAGGACAGCAAGGAGGCCAAGAAGCTGGAGCATGCCTGAGCCAAGGGGCAGGGGGAAGGTTAGAAGAGCAGAGGACAGGCAGTCAAGTGAGAGAGGCTAGGGACTGGATCCAGAACACTGTGGTTTCAACTCTAAGTGCAGTAGGGAGTCATGACCACAATTTTTTTTTATACATTTTTTTAATGTTTTATTTATTTTTGAGAGCAGGAGAGACACAGCATGAGCAGAGGAGGGGCAGAGAGAGAGGGAGACACATAATCTGAAGCAGGCTGCAGGCTCTGAGCTGTCAGCGCAGAGCCCGACATGGGGCTTGAAATCACAGACTGTGAGATCATGACCTGAGCCGATCATGACACTTAACCGACTGAGCCACCCAGGCGCCCCATGACCACAATTTGAGCACAGGAGCAGCAGTCTTTCGTCACTGGTGTGTGTGTGTGTGTGTGTGTGTGTGTGTGTGTATGTGTGCGCACGCGTGCGCGTGTAGGCACACATTTGTATATGTGTGTGGTCTTCACTTCATCAGGCAGTTCTGGGTGAGTTACTAAGAAAAATAATAGTGTGTCCAACTGACTTACCCCAAAGAGGCTGACTTCTCCCTTCATTGCCTCGGTTTCATTCAACATTAGTAACAACCTTTAAACTCTCTGAGTTTAGCTACCAGAGACAAAAGCATCCTGACCGAAGCACAAGGATCCTGGACTAATTCTAGCTCCCACCACTAACTTATAGGCAAATCAGACTTTTGGGCCTCAGTTTCCCCATCTGCAATTGCAGAAATATTTTTATGATGGTGATTTTATGTAACAGAAGCAAAAGCCTAAGCCAGGATACTGGTTAAAAGATTGACTTTCGTGAACTTGGAGGTAAACAGTGGCAGCAAGTTTATGTAGTTAAAATGGACTTTAACTCCCTAAGGGTAAAATTCAGGGCATTTGCTGAGAGGTCTCAGAATCATCTTCTAGGGGCTTCTACATTTTTTACTGACTTCAGGTCCAGTTAGGGCTCCCTAACTCAGTCACCTAGAAGTTAGTTCTTTTCTTTCAGTCAACCCCCTGCACCACTCAAATGGTTGCAACAATTAAACGATAACATTCTTAAACATAAGTGAATTACTAGCATAATATGCAGTTGAAATGGCAGATTGACAATGGTTGTTGCTGTTTATTGTTATTTTCTGAGATTTGTCCTATTTCAAGAGACCGTTTACAAATGTTGGACCTAACCTGGGGACCACAATGCAGTCCCCAACGTAGCCACTGGTGCTTCTCCCACCCCATCTCCCAGGGACCAGCCCACAGGGTATTATTAGGGTATTGGAATAATGCTTCTACTCACAGAGGAACAGTGTGATTCTGTTACAAAGTGGAGGAGAGAATCTGCACCCTTAATTCCATTTCTGAAACAAAGCACTTTTAATGGTCAGTTTCTCCACTTCTCACCCTACAGCTGAGGCAATTCTCAGTGTAATCTCCTCCTACTTTCTTTAGAACATGAGTTAGGGACCTATTTCCAGATAACTTTGTCCTGTAATACCCAGACTGTTTATTCTGGTATTCCTGGAAGCACAGAAACACCACATAAATTACCCATTCGTTGAACAGGATGGAAGAACACCTTGAAAAATCATGCCCTCCAGTCCTTTCACTTGACAAAAAGACGGAGTCACAACTGGCTATTGACACGGTTAGGATGGGTACATCTGGTCTAACAGCAGTTCACGTGGGCAAGATCTGAGAGTTGCTGTTGTGCACAAGCTCAGTGTGAGACAGAAATGAAAGAAAACTGCAAAGCTAATATTATCCCAGAACATGTTCCTAGAATCTTTCAGAACTCAGAAGATCACCTCCGACCCACTGTGCCCTGCATAGGTCTGAAAAGGTCTAGAATATAATGTTTCAATTCTGTGCTCTGCTTTTTAATAATGGGCACTGGCCAAGTGGATCATTCTCAGAGAAGAAGGAGGAGGAGGAGGAGGATGGAGCACCAACGGTGGGGAGATACTAGGGAAGGCAAGTCTAAGATAGTTGAAGGGCCATCAGCAACATCATGACTTGGTATTATTTCAAAAGACAGAACCATGAGCAATGGGCTACAGTTCAGGGTGTCATATTTAGCATGCTGATCTAAAATGGGAAGGGTCAACTTGCCCTTGTCCTTGGAAGAGGTGAGGAGCCCACCCCTTAGCAATCTTGCAGAAGGACTTTGGACTTTGGGTACAGGGTCAAGGTTGATCATCCCTTAAGATTGTTCTGACTTTGGAAGTCTATGAATTTGGCCTCTATGGCTTGCATTTGCTCCATCCCACACCTTTTCACTGGTCTCTGTCTAACTGGGAAGAATGGTCAATATTATTTTCGATTGAATAAAAGTCAACATAATCCCATACTGACATTGATGACATAAAGGCGACAGCACTAATATGGCAATTGCCAGTGCTAGAAGCTCTCAGAATTTCACTTTAAATGGAGTCACAGGCCCCAATCATAAGTTTGGCTACTTTCACAGGCACCTACCTTGTGCCAGGTACTATAGTAAGTGCTTCATAAAAATAATTTTATTTAATCCTCATAATAAACATATGGGGTAAGTGCTATTATTAGCTCTATTTAGCAAAGGCATAGATGAAGGCCTAAAGAGGTTCACTAACTTACCCAAGGTCACGCAACTAATAAGTGGTAGAATCAGACTTTAAACCAGTAGGCCAATGGCAGACTATTTTCTTAAGCACAGTGCTAGTCTACTTCTGCAAGCTGACTACCTTCCTTTACTTTGAATTGGGGGCCAAAATAACTTCCCACTAAGAACACCAACTATGGGCTGTTGGCAGGAATGAGTGGGAGGGGGTAGAGAGAGAGAAGCGTGTTGAGTAGAACTGGTGGTTTCGGAGTCCAGCACTAAGAGCCCTTGGAATCCTAAGCAATTGGCCGTGCGTTGATTCCTTTGTGCAATCTAGGGCACAGCTCAGTCTCTGGTAATTTGATGGAAATGTATGCAGGGAGCAGCTGTTGCTTCAGAAACACACAAGAATGCTCTCAAAGCGGAAGAAGGGAGGAGAAGAAAATACCAGCCTCATGGGTCAGGCATAGGAAACTCAGACTATGGTAGGAATACTAATAAGTACAAAAGTTTCTGTTGCAACATCAGACTCCCTCTTTGCTGAGGTCTGTTTGTCCTATAAGGGCCTTAATGGGCTCCCGGGGATGCCTTAGCCTCACTTCTAGAACAGCTCAAGGAAGTGTACTGTGAAGTCTGTCTATCCAGCCCAGAGTATGGTCTGAGTGATGACGAGGATATGACTCTTAATCATTTTTCTAAAAAAGTGTAGGTTCCTTCCAGTTCTAAGATTGGATATTTATGTCTGAAACTTAGCCTAACTTGGCTGATGGTGGGAGATGATTTTTGATAATCCTGGTACCTTTCTATTGCTAGGTTCATAAAATCTTCATAGGATCGTATCTATAATTTTATCTGGTTAAAGTAACAATCATGCACATCTGGACAGGGACTCAGTAGTAAAGACAGCCTATCACCATGATGACCACTGAGACTATTGTTGATGAGTGAGCCTGTTTTTCTCTCTGGACAACCTTCATCAGTTACTGCAATGCTGTTGCCACCTTTTCGTGCCCCTGCCAGTCTGCACTGCATGAACTCTCCTGATTACAGGTCTAGGGGCTAATGGGATTCCTTTTTTCTGGATTTAACTACGAGTGGTTTGTTGTCAGGGGCAGATCTAGGTTCTTTGGGATTTTTGAGGTCAGGAGGCCAGTGCAAGAGAGAGGTCATGAAACTTAATCCCCATCCCCTTCATAGGAAGTAAGCCTCAGAAAGCAGTGCTGAGAGAGATCCGTATGCTAGACTGGGCACTGCTCTGAAGTACCTGTGGGATTGTGGGCACATCTTTTCTTACTTCTGGGCTTCAGACCTCTATCTGTAAAATGGACCAGGTGACTCTAGGATCCCTTTTAGAGGATCTCTCACCTTCTGAGTTCAGCTGGATTGGTAGCTTCCAGGCAGCCGGTAAAGCAAGTTCAAAGAGTTCAAGGTCAGTGGAGTTCCAGGTAATATAGTTGTTTCCTTTGTGAAGTGAATGGATCGGGCACGATGGCTTCTAAAGATATCTCCCAGTTCTAATGTTCTATGTTTCTATGTACAAGTTTCTATTTTTGCTTGCATCTTCCTCCAGCCAGCTGGAGTGTCACTATAAGTATGCCTCCTCATTGGAAGCTGCAGGTTTAAAAAACAAAACACTCCTTCTAAACAGGAGGGCAGCTGGGCTAATGGCCACTGCATATTTAGTTTATTTTGAGAGACCAAATTGTGCCTTGAACTTCAATGTCAACATAGGCAGTGTGCCCAAATTAGACCAAGAGGAAGCCCACTCTCTGAAGGGCTTTGGATACCAAAGAACTAGGCAGCAGAGGGCAACCCCAGCCTCTCTCCTTAGTCCTGTCCTGGGTATAAAGGTCACTAACCTGTGCCAAATGTGTCAATAAGAGCTGGATTCCAATATAAATCTCTGGAGTGGATTGCAGTGGAAACTCATCTTGCTTAAGAGTTAGATGTTGACTAACTTACTGCCTATTGACCTTTGTCCACTCACAGGATTTCTCTTGCCTCAGTTTTCTCAAAATCTGGGAAGGCTAACTTTATATCTTTATGGCACCTTTCTTGGCTCTTCTATCCAGTCTATGAATCTACCTTTCTCTTGCATCTAGTCTTTGAAGAGACTTAAAACTAGGTCAAAGCTTATCTCTTCGTTTGAATTCAAGAATGGGGCTCTGCATAGAGCTGAGGGAAAAACAAATTTGGAGGAAGCATCCTGTCATCTCCTGGAAAGGCCACAGGACACTAATGAGAACCTGGAGACCACTTACAGTGTAGAAGTTGAGAGATAACTGGCTTTCAAATGTGCCCATGCTCCCGTTCTTCACGTGAACAGTGGCCACTCTGAAAAGGGGAGAGAATTTTGCATAAGGACTGAAACATGTCTGATTGACAGGGACTGCAGAACACACACAAGGCAGCCAGCCCTCCACTCTCAGAGCAACTTACCTCTGGTCAAAGGCAGCCTGGTTCACCAAGTAGGTGGAGTGGTAGGTGCAGGAGAAGGAGTAGTTCACGGGCTGGTTCTTTACGATTACCGTGCTGTCATTGGAAACGATGTGGCTGTAGAAGTGGTAGATGGGGGGCTTGTACTGGAGGAAGGAAGAAGGTAGTTAGGGTGGCCCTGGACCCCATGATGAGAATGAGGGTTCTGGAAAAAGTGATAGAAGATGGTCAGATCGATAGGAAGATGTCTATGTCTGCCAATTATTGACATCAGTGCCCACTCTTTCTGATGTGGGTGGGCCGATAATTTCTGTAAAGAATTCTTGAATATGTTCAACTAAAATTGTTTAATCTAGGTTGAATGTTGTACACTTACAAGAAATCCATATGCCCACTGGGCTTCGGACCAAAAAGAACTGGCCAAAGAATCTCTGCTTCCCAGCATCTCTTTTTTATCCTTTTCCCCCATCCAAGTAATCTTACATGAATGCCTTCCCCCATCTCCCATTCTAGAACATTACTATCTCGTTATTTGCTTTTTCCTTCTGCCAATAATAAGTACTATTTCTGTAACTTTTTCCTCTGATTTGTTGAACTCTAAGATCCCAGAATATTGAAGCTGGGACGGATCTTGAACATCCATGTGAGAGGTGACCTGCCTAAGACCACGTGGATGATTTCTAGTTCACTCTTTCGGGATACTCAAAGGCATGATATTTCTGTTAATCACGCCCATGACTCTCGAGGTGGCCCTGGGTGCTTTTTGCTCTCATATGCCGAGACCCTATTTATGTACAATATTCTGCAGTCAAGGCAGTAGGAATGCTAGGGGTCAGCAGTAGAGCAGTCTCCCTTCATGACTACACCCCTCCTGGTTCTGTGGCCCCCAATTAGTGACTTTATTGGGAAGTCTCTAATGTCTCCTCTGTCACATAAGGATATTTGGCAAGAGGTTGTCTGTGGTTTCTTCTAATTCTGATCACCTGTTCTGGGTACTTCATGAGACCCAACCATGAACTGTGTTACACTTGAGTTACCTCTTTAAAAGGCCCTTCTATCTGCCTTTCATCACCACTCCAAAGTCTCGGGCAGAGAATGGCCCACCAGCCAACCTGGAAGGATGGCACCTTGTGAGAACATGCTCAGAACTTGAAGCAAGGTGGTATGTGGGAAATGTACACTGCCCTCTTCACAGAAGGTGGCCTACTTTGCTCAGGCAGCCAATTAGGAGAATAAACCCAAAGAGTCACTTAAACTGGACAGAGGAGAAGAACTTAAATAATACTAACATCCCAGGAAATAAATGTCAGGATTGGTTCTTAAAAGAAAATGGGTGGGGCGCCTGGGTGGCTCAGTCAGTTAAGTCTCTGACTTCAGCTCAGGTCATGATCTCGCTGTTCGTGGGTTCGAGCCCCGTGTCGGGCTCTGTGCTGACAGCTTAGAGCCTGAAGTCTGCTTCAGATTATGTGTCTCCCTCTCTCTCTCCCTATTCCCTGCTCACACTCTGTCTGTCTCTCTCAAAAATAAACATGAAAAAAAAATTAAAAAGAGGAAGTGGGTGAGTTCACCCTTGAAAGGTGAACAGTAGTCATCTCATTTTGGGGCCCTGCTTGCCTTACCTTAGTAACTTTTCATTGTGTGGCCTGGACTTACCTCGGACTGGGTCCCACAATAGGACTTGTTTTTAGGCGACAAATCTGGGATCACAAACTGATAGTAACCTCCTTCGTGGACCCCATTGTAACACAGCCCGCCGAGTGCCAGCTGATGCACTTCCCAGCCATAGGGACACTCAGGGATTTTGGTGATGATGGTTTTGGGATAACAAAACACAAGAATGACATCTAGAAAGAGGATACACATGGTTTGAGATCAGATATGGTAATCATATTCATCTACAGAAAGAACAGCAGGTTCTAGCCACACCTGAACATGCAAAGTAGTTGGTTAGAAACGTTTTTCTCATTATCTTTCATGAGCTGTGATGAACGCTTTCCCCAAACCTAAGTACTCAAAATTAGTCCCCTTTTAAGCTTTAATCTATTTTAAGGAATCTATCTGTGAAACCAGACTGAATGGATTAGAAATATATATAAATTTAGAAATATATACAAATTTCCGTGCCCATGAAGGTGAGCATGAAACTTAGAATTTTTAAAAACGTCCATTTCGTGCATAACATCATGAAACACTAATTTATAGCACAGGACAGAAATTCAATAGTCAAATAGAAAACAGAAAAACCGTGGTGATTTTATATCTATTCATCCATCCATCCATCCACCCATCTAGGATTCTCTAATTTTAAAAAAGTCTGCTTTTCCAATACATTTTTACTTCCTCTGGGAAAAGTCTGGTTGGCACTGGAGCACTTAACTGCTTCTACTTGACTATGATATTGAATTTTGATAACAGGATAAACACAGAGCTGTGAACTTTGTAAAGAAAGGCTTTGGGAAACTTTCCTTTCCGGGAAGACAGACTAGCACCAGCCCATATACCTGCTTTATTCGGAGTGCAAGATCTCGCAGAGGCTTCTGCAAAGACAGCCAACAGGACAAAGGCCCTCGTCACCATCGCTTCTCAGAACCCACTGTCTGCCAGGCGGCCAAACCAAGCTGGCCAAATGGTCACAGTCCTGCCAGAGCCCAAGCTTCGATCATTCTAGGTAGAAACATGAAGGAGAAGTTAAAATCAAGGGTGAAAATAAAGCAGCACACGCCGTCTTGGGGGAAATTTCCAAGGGAGATCAATAATTCGGTCCCCCTTTCTTAATGGTTCCTTGTCTGTGCTGAGAGGCAGAAAGTGGGGCTCATACCACCGGGAGCGTCAATGACACATGCGGTTGCTCATGTTCCTGACTGTTTCATCCTCTCTGGACGGTAGAGACTGCCTCCCAGATGCTCCCCAAATCTCCGGCTTCAGTCCCAGCTCGACTTTATATCAGCCCAGGGTGTAAAAGAAACCGGCTCCAGATAAATCACAATGAACACGCATTATCCACTGTGGAGGGAAATAAAAGGGAACCTTGCACAATAATCCGATGGGAAGCTCAGTTACGGCTGCTTGAATCTAATTTCTTTTACTTCACAGAGTTGGAAAAACTTTTTTTTTAACTGCTTCAACCAGGATTGGAATAAAAAGTTGAATTTTTCCCCTTCATACAAGAAATAACTCTGATTGGAGGCAAAATAATTTCTGTGCAGTTCCAGGTGACAATTTTCTTTCTTTATGTCTTGCTTTCTTACATTCTTATTTTTATATGTTAGGCTGTCTAAACTTTAAAGAGGACCTAAGTTCAGCAGTGTTATACCTGCTTCTCAAACAAAACTAGGTTGTTTGTGTTAATGCCAACATGTTAAGGGTTTTTTTCCCCTCTAATATTTTTTTAATGTTTATTTATTTATTTTGAGAGAGAGAGGGAGAGAGAGAATCCCAAATAGGCTCCATGCTGTCAGGGCGGAGCCCAATGTAGGACTCAGTCTCACGAACTGTGAGATCATGACCTGAGCTGAAATCAAAGGTCGGATGCTCAACCTACTGAGACATCCAGGCGCCCCTCCCCTCTAAAATTTTTTAATAAACCCTGAACCAGAATGTCATCCTGGCATTTCTCTAGAACTTCATCCTGAAATATAACTTTTTATTTTACATCTGCAGGCTTTTAAAGTTCTGTTGGTCTCCCAGAGCAATGATATCAGAAGAAGGCACTTAGAAAGGCAATCTTATGTTTCAGTCCTTAGGCACCGAGCGTGATCCCGCTGAAAACAGCAGATAAAGCGCTGCCCCTGGGAAGCTGCTGAATATATTACCTGAGATTATTTTAACACCCAGAAATTTAAGATGGAAAAATCAGGGTTTTTTTAAGTTTATGTTTTTAGAGGAAACAGACTCTTTTTATCATTCAAGTGAGAGTATATTGTGTGGAAGCCCCTACATAAAGTCCTTCAAGAGACAGATGTCAACGTGCAGAAGAATGCCCTGCTTGGCAGAACTTCATAACGTAGCTGAGAATCTAAGTCACCAATACACAACGACTCAGATTAGAATCCTGGGCTAAATCCTTGTTGGCGACTTACCACTTTTCCTTAGCTTTCAGATTACACCTCCCTCCCTCCAAGTGCACATAACTCAATGTTGCAGAAACACTGGGATGTGTTTTATTAGCAATGTAGACATAACATGGTAGAGTTTTCTTACTTCCTAAAAACCTATCGTTAAGTTGTGTTATGTCTTACAATAACGATGTCTAAGCACCGAGGAAGTAGCCATGTGGCAAGTCATTAAAAATTTCTGTGACTCAGTTTCCTTCTCTGTAAATGGAAGCCATAGGCCTGAGCTTATGTCACAGGGCGGAAGAGCAATCAATGAAATGAAGACTCTCATAAACTGTAAAGTGGTAGATAAATAATAGATTACATGAAAAGACAACGAACGATTTCGTGCGAATGTCTATGTCCCGGAGTTGTTTTGTTTTCTCCTCAGAGAAAAGTACCACAATGTGTTGTATCCTAGATTCATTTAACAAGAGATATATCTACATTGTGAAGCAGACATGCATGTATTTTACGGATAAAGACCAAACTGGACTGAAGAGGGAAGGCGGATGGAACATAATAATTTTTTAATCTATATGCTTGGATCGAGTTTCGTGTGGCCTGCAAAGCACGCTTATATTGATCTCCACAGTTCATTACAGGCATTACTTCCTGAGCACAAAAAAGGGCACTTGACTCTGACAAAATATGTATGAATTCTCTGAGTTTCTCTTTCCTAGGGCTTAGCACTAACTCTGTGCTTCTTCCTCCGTCCTTTTCCTTAAACATTTGTTTCCTTAAACAGTATACACTGTATTTACCATACACTGGGAAGACACAGGCAAGTCAATGGTGCCAGGAACTGGGTGGGGGGTGAGGGATGCACAGAGAGATGGGATATGGGATGTGGGATGGAGAGGAGGGAAAAGTGGAAAATCAAGATGCTTGGCAGAGGAATTACGGAGTAAGCCGAGTCACAGAGTACCGAAGCAGCCTAGATCATAGAGCGTGGCCCCTCTGATTCAACAGAATGATTGCTCGTCACTGATAACTCCATATTGCTCTTCTATGTATGTTGGGATATTTGGTCTATTTCAAAATGATTCTTCTCACACATCTTCAAATATATCCTTCCTTTCAGCCAACTTGGGCCCAGGTGGGTCAACGGGATCATCTTGTCTCTGACCTGGAAGAGCAGAGTTCACTCAAGGAAAGTGTTGCAGTGGAAATCAAAGCCTTTCTTGTCTCCCAGTGGAAATGTGCTGTGAGGCAGTAGAGGGTAAGGTTGGGCAGATAGACTCTGCTGTTAGCCTTAGATCAGAAGTCCATCCATACCATTAGCTGTGGGTTCTTGGGCAAGTTACTTAGCTTCCATGAGCCTTAATTTTTCCCCTCTCCTAAAAGGATATGATAATGTCTATGATATAGGGTTAGGGTATTAAATGAGATATAAATTGTTTTACATAGACCTCGTTTACTTTCCTCTATAAGGGGCAGGGCATCAGGGAGAACCTGTTTTCTGCTTTGTTCTGCTTGGGAAATCCAAGAGGGAAGCCCATTAGGAGTGGGTCGTCGCTGGACCATATATACATTACGGTCATCGATGCTGAATGGTGTCATATGTAACTAAGCACAGGTTGTGATTTAGAGATTATGGTTCTGTCACATTTCTGGTTGTATGATCTTACACAAGTCACTCGACCTTTCTAAGCCTTCAGTTTCCGAATCTGTAAAATCGGGCTTCCTATCCCCTATGGCTGTTGCGAGGACCTAATGAAATGATACGTGTGAACTGCTTAGCGCAAGGCCTGGCCCACAGTAAGTGCTCAGTGAAGGTTTGCTCCCAGTGCGTTTGTTCATCTGAGGTTGGTATCCTCAGGCTAGGAAGACATGTCACTAGTGTTCCCGTATGAACTCTGGGCATTTTCTAATGGGAATATTTCTCTCTTTAGAAGCCCACCTTATCAAAGAGCAGGTGCTTTTGATTTCTAGAAAAGCCTGATGATGATAAGATCTCGCCTACAATTTCTTAGAGGTGGGGGCGCGGCTAACAATCAGGTATATGATACTCCTTTCAAGGGCAAGTTGAATGAAGTTGGGGAAGCGGAGTCAACTTTTGTGGCAGGCAGCTCTCTAGATGTTGAATTTGCATGAGAAACAGAACAGGACAAAATGTACTTGGGCTGAACAGTATTTGATGCTTGCTCTGATAAAAGGTAGGAGGCTCCTAGTTTTTCCTGGTAATTACCCACTGCTTCGCTGCTCCACCCATCCCTTCTCTGCTTTCCAACACCCCTCTCCCTTCCAGAGATGATGATGGAGTCAGAGGGATGCCACTGGTGGATGGGTCCCAAAGCGATGTCTCCCACTGAGACTTACTGCTGCTTCTCCCTAAAACCCACAAATAAAACTGATGGGAAGATGTGAACAATCCCAGGATCTTGAAAGAATCCAGTGAAGGGGGTTTTGTGGCAGACTCATCTGAAAGGTGAGCTCAGTCTTTCCTGTGCCTTTCTTCTGCAAATTGCCAGGCAGTCGGAGTTATCTGTTCTATTTGAAGGTCTTGCATGATTTGTGAAAGCTGACCCAGACACCAGAGGTTTGCCACTTGCAAAATTCCAATCAACATTTTCATTCATAGCTCAGAAATCATATAGGTGATGAATCACGATGAGAAACAAACCAGGAAGCACTCACTATGGTGACAGATGGCACTTTAGAAATAAAGATAATAAGCATGCATTAAAGTTTAAAAGGCTGCTTTATTAACTTATTTTTTAAAGCACACTGTTTTGAGTTCATTAAGTGTCGGCTTTGTTAAATGGACTCCATTGTTTCCTCTAAGCCCTGAATCAAGCCTTCTTCTACTTTGTGGGAGACTCTTTTGCCAATTTGCAAATGAGTGGGTGTTCCCATGCAGGCTTCAATGGCTTACTCCTTGGGAATTAATAGTTCTCCAGAGAAAGTGGTGTTCCCCTCAGAGAAAATACACTTCATAAAGGAGAACTGAGAAGCAAGAAAAGAGCCTGTGCTGATAGTGCATCAGAAATTCAGAGCAAGAAGCTCTGCCTCCCCCATCCCTCCCCAGACCCGGCAGCCACCATTTTCTGGGAACCAGATTGACCCAGGCAGATGAACTGGTCTTTCCAGGGGAATCTCCTGTCTCTGTAGGGCTAATCTCTAAGCAGGGGATAAAGACTTACCATCTTCTCAGGAGAGTAGAACCCATCAGCCCCTCACTTGCCTATCTCCCCACCACCCTCCTTACCTCCAACTGTATGACTAGAGAATAAACAATAGCTCTTTTTCAGATCAAGATTAGGGATCTTATTGCTGGTCTAAAACATTCAAGGTGAATAATTTGTTCTTAAAACTTCCTAAAGTATCATCCTTTTATTCTCTCATTCATTTACTCATTCATTCATTCACCAGACACATAATGAGTGTCTGCTGTGGACCAGGTAGTAACCAAATAACATATATGAATGTGTAGGCAGATGGTCCCCGACTTAATGATGATTCAACTTAAGATTTTTTGACTTTACGATGGCGTGAAAGTGATGTGTTCGGGAAAACCCATACTTCAAATTTGAATT
This sequence comes from Paguma larvata, assembly GCA_030068075.1. Lineage (NCBI taxonomy): Eukaryota > Metazoa > Chordata > Mammalia > Carnivora > Viverridae > Paguma > Paguma larvata. Next base: position 32,374,110 of record CM057837.1, read on the forward strand.
TGGGTCTCTTCCTGGGCTAGCAATATATGGTACAATGCTCTCTCCTAAAGCTAGGCAGCCCAGTACTAAGTTGAGGAAGATCTGTGAATCTTCTACTTGGGGTAAATATAATGATATTGAGGAAGGACACAAACAGGTTATGAAGATAAAGAATAACAGGATAGAGAAGAAACATCTAATTTTAGTCGACCTGGTCAAGGGACTCTCTTTGAAGAGATTTAAGATGGGGCCTGAAAGGCGAGAATGAGTTGGGTGGTGGCGGGATTTGTTCACGTGTATACACACACACACACACGTGTGTGTGTGTGTATGCAGGGGGAGAATATTCTAGGCAGAGGGTATGGCATTTGAGGAGGCTATGATTTAGAAAATATTTGCTGAAGTTGTTCTTTGGAAGAAGCCAAAGAACTTTCAAACTGCCCTCGAACACAGGAGGGTATTATTCTGTATTGCTTTGTGAAGTCGGCTGGTCACATTTTGGTCTTTTTGCCAAAAGAAACCTAGTTAGACTCCTTCTGAAGTCCTACAAAGGTACATCTCTGATTTGCCTTCACTAGTTCTCATACTGGTTCTCATTACTGCAGCTCCCTCAGGCAGGCACCATTGTTGACGTGTGTTTCTGAGGAGAAGGCCATTTCCATATTGCATCAAAGGGATTTCTGTGTAACTGCAGGGCATGCACCTGCCAGTGGTTTCCCTTTGCTCTGAGAACCAAGTTGCATCCTGGGAGTGGGGAGGGGTGTTTTCCAAATCCTCTCCGTCAGCACTCTCCCTCTCCTCTCTATGCTCCACAGAGTGCTGAATCATCTCATGTACCAAATTCTGAGTAGTTCCGTTTTTTCTGCTTTTCTGACCCTGCACGTGTGGGTCTCCTTTGTTTAATAAGCTGACCGAATGATCTGTGACACTTTGGAGTCTGCCTGGCATCTCAGGGCACACATTGCACATTTCTGAACCTGGAGAATTACAATGCCTGTGTTAAACCTTTGAGGAAAGTTGAAAATTTGGGAAAGGGCAACTGCTTTTAAAGACTAAAAGACAATCATTTTCATTAAAGCAAGTTGTAATTCATGGCAGAATTGTCATCACAGCATCTGTAATCTGTTGTTGGAAGGAATTTAGAGGAATTTAGGATTTACTTTCTTTACATGGTAATGGTTAAAATACAAAGCCCTGTCATTGGATTGATCAGGTTTTTTAAATTTTTTTATTGTTTTAAATTTCTGAAATGAAGATTTTTTTTTGCCTGTATGGCCAGAAGGAAATGGTCATTAAAATGGATTAATCGATCAGTAGCTGCAAGGAGCAAAGCAAAATGCCGGAGCAATATGCGTGCATAAGTATATCTCATTTACTAGTCGTTCTTTTAGAGCCGTAAGCCCAGGGCCGCAATGGAGCCAAGGGAAAGTGTACCCAAAATTCTGAAGCTAGAGGTCCTTCCTTTCTTGCGCCAGGGCTTCTGGGGATGGAAAGTAGGTGTTAGGTGATTTCAGAAGGTTGCAGATGACTAACAGCCAAGTTGGAAACCAGGACCAGACACCATTGGACATCACTGACAGAAGACATGAACAGTAAAGAAACATTGGGTGCAAGCTGAAGTGCCATGGGAGTGGATAATGGGTGATGAGGGATTTCTTGTTGATGTTTTAAATGTTGGTGAATGAGTGGCATCTCCATGATACAGACAGTCCAATATTCATTCTTCAAAGGCAAGGTCAAAACTACCTGCTATGTGACGATGTCTCAGATCCCCCTACCTCTGGGAACTTTGAACTTTTTGAACTTCTCTTGTCTGCCTCATGTACATGGCATCTAGTATGTGCTGCTATGTGTATGTTTTGTCTTCTTAAATTGAGACTTTGTAGGCCTCTGTACTGCCCATAACACCGCAATGTCATAAGTATCGTTTACTGAGGGGTTATATTGTCAAGTCCTGTACAAGAACAGAACAGAAATAGAAGATCATTTCTCACTCATATGAAGTTTCAAACAGGTTTGCTCAGTTGAAAGATTGTCTTCCTGTGGTTATCCACGGAACTGAGCTTCTTGCGTCTCTCTGCTCTGTTCTCCTCCAAATCCTCAGAGATCTCTGTATTGAGCAGGCAGATAGAGAAGAATGAGGAGGAATTCTCCAATGGGGAACGGGAAAAGGCCAGGCCTCTTCATTTTTACTCACAATTCTTTGGCTAAAACTCAATCATGTGGCAACATTTAGCTTCAGTGGTGAACCCAGAGATTAAAAATGGGTTTTGATGAATAGATAGTACTCAAATATAGATACCTACCTTTTGGAAGATTGTGTGACTACTTATCTATCATCTATCAAGAATTAATTTTATTATTCCCATTTTACAGCTAAGAAAACTGAAGCTGGAAGATCAAGTCACTTGCTAGAGTAAGGGTTGGTGCTTGAATGTAACCCATGATTATCTGGCTCTAAAGTTACCACACTGTGTTTGCTTAACCTGGTTTCTTGCACTATTCCATCATCTTCTATTTCGCCTGTCACTGTTTCTATTCAGGCCTCAAACACCCTAACTCAACTACTATGATAGCCTCAGTCTGTGTTCCTTAATGTCAGTCAACTAGGCAAATTATCGACAGATCAATCTCCTTAAAGGACAGCTCCAATCTTATGAATTTACAGCCTGAGAATCTTTAAAAATGCTCAGTAAACATATGTTAATTCCCTAGTGAATGAAAAGCAAAGGCCCTGACCAGGGCTCAAGGCCCTGGATTAGAGAATTATCTGGAAAAATTCTGAGAGCATACCCTGGGTCACAGAATGTCTTAACATTCTATGGGTAAGCCTGTGTTCAGAAGTATTGATCTTGGGTTGTTAAAGAATGACTTCTTTCCCGATCTCATTCTAGGAAGGGTTAGGTGTCTTACTCCCTGAAAATCTTTAGATTTAACCACATAGGCCCCTGTCTGTGGCAGAGAGAGAGAAGAAACTACTTTTGGACATGGCACACAGCTCTTAAATCCACACCCGTGCGCATGTTCAGTGAACTTCAGCCTCTACACTGATCATGGCCAAGGAAAGGGTCACAGAGTGCTCCTGAGACTGTGTAGAGGCTCTGTTTAATTAATCCAGTGATTTATCTGGAAAAACTAGTTTACGCACAATGGCTGTAGCAGATTTTCTGTAAGGAAAGTATTTAAAGTAGCATTAAAAGATAGGATTAAGGGTACCTTACATAAGACTGAAAAAATCTTAATTATAGAATCTCAATTATAGAATCTCAAAAATAGTGAGGAATGAAATGGCTGATGTGAATTGTAGGAAAACAGAGGTTTCCAAACCCCATCTACTACTATGACTGCACTACTGTCCAAGTGATCCTGTTTGCATAGTTGAGATTCTCTGCCCTTCTTCATCACCCAGTGCTCCCACTTTGCTTCCTTTGGCAACACCGCAAGGCTCTGCCTGTCAATCCCAGCTCCATTTAGAAGTGCCCACCAATGGCCATCTCCTGGCTTCCAGCCCAGCAGAACTGCAGACAGTGTGATGGTTACTTTGATGGCAGCTGACTGTGTGGGGAAAAAAACATCAAACAAACAAACAAATAGAAAGGGGCTCATTGTCCCTTTTGTGTCCTCCACTGCTGAGATCTAAAGAGTAGACCCTGCAGTGATAATGGGAACAGGTTTCAGTACAAAGACTACACATTTCAGAGTGGCCAGGCCTTGTGACCCAAGGCAGACTAGCCTCAGGTCTCAGAGTACAGGGTGGTGGGCTCCCTCCTTGCTGGGGGCTAGAGGGACAGAAGAATTTAGGGTCTGGAACTGGACATGTCAGGGGCTATCAGCTGGCAGGGGTTTTGGTGATTATCTGGCCAGATCAATAAATCTCGGCACCATGCTACTGCACACCCTTCTCATGCCCGGGGCAGACAATCCATTGCGTGTTGAGTTCCTCTGTAGATTACAGGTCAGCCCCAAGAGAGGATCTTATTGGTCAGCCAGTACCTTATTGGCAGAGCTCTTTTGCCAGGCCAGCTAGCTCAATGATTACTGACCAGCCTATAGGGGGAGCGACCTGTGGTCCAATCAGCTGAAATTAAAGTCAAGTTCAAGTTGAAGTACAGCGATCAGGTATAAGAAAAATTTAGCTCTTTCCTTCAGAGGAGGGTTGTAAGTGGGTGGCCCTTAAAGTGTAACGTCCACTTACATCGATGAGCTATGTGTATGTGAGTAAGTTACTTACCCTCTCTTTCCCCCATTCTCCTCATTTGGAAAAAGGTGGTAACGCCAACACCTGCCTCCAAGAGTTGCTGTGAAGACGAAGTGAGATAAGGCAGAAAAGTACTTGGCACCTAGTAGGTGCTCAAAACTAGTAGCTATTTCTATCACCTTAACACCATTTCTCAAAGTCCTGGGAGGCCAGTTTTACCTGGCTCATTCTTCTATGGGGTTCAGTTCCCTTCATGTAAAGGACATCTTTCATCTGAGCCCTTAGGGCTCCTGGATAGACTCAAGAGCTCGCATGTTTGAGGAGCTGGGGGCCCACATTTTCAATTGCCCATCAAGTTTCCTGCAAAGGTCTGGGAGCTTCGAGGGTCAAGGGGCTTCTGGCCCCCAGCACTGTCTTTCTGACACTAACTCTGCTTCTAAATCATAGCCTGTGGAACCATTTGTCTACCTGTGTCTGCCCATGTGCTGAGAAATCAGGTCACAGCAGAAAAACATGCGAGGTCAGAGCTTGCAGGAGAAATTTAGGTCAAACCCTACCATCTCCCACCTGCAGGACTGGGACACAGGTGAGGTGTCTTTCTGATTTCGTTCCCATTTGCTTTTATCTTCGTCGTCTGTCTTTACAGCCACGAAGTAATTAGTGATTAGTGATTTTGGTTTCGTGATTTTGGGGTCACTGAATATTCGTTATATTTAACAATTCACAGTCAAACGGTGTCACGTGACAGTGACCCAGTGAGCCAATAGGTTGGTCCAAACAATGATACAGGTATCCTCCGATTTTCCAAAGTTTGCATTCTGCCGCTTTGCTTTTATGAGAGATCTACGTTAGTGCCTGTCTTTGCTAACTGAAAGAAATCCAGGGAGGATTTTTGCTCTTACATAAAAAGGCAAAACGTGAAAATAGCGGTCAGCATGTTTCCCAGCGAGCTGTTAGCGAGGCAGCAGGCACCTCCAGCAGCAAGAGCAGCCCCGCCAGCCTCCTTCCCCAGAATGACTCTCAGCATCTCAACATGAGGCCTCCAGAGCTCCGAACTGTGTCTGTGAGCACTTAGGCTTTATCTCTGTTTATTGTGTGCATCCGTTAGCAAGGTGTGTCCCAAGGCATCAGAAAAGCCTAAGAGAGGTCATTTGTTGGGCCTGGGAATGCTCAAAAAAATTTCCACATAAATTAATAATTGCTTCTTTCCTTTTACTCTTTCAGTTTATTAAAGGTTTCATAGGAACACTCGACTTTCAGATAGCGGGGAAAACCTGTATCGATATTCCGGGACAATCCAGAATGTGCACACACCTGTGAGATCCTTTATGGGAGAATCTAGTCCAGTGATCTTTTTTCCTTTACTTTTTTCAAGCAAAGCAAAACAAAACAACACAGAGTGGCCCAGGATGATGAATTTGAGCAGCTTGGACAGCTGCATAGTCAGGCCCGCAATTTTTTTTTTCAAGTATTGCAATTGCCAGATAGTTCTTGTGGCTTTGCGCCCTGACCTTTGTGCCCTATGACCTTTGCTGGTTACCTCAGACCGTTTACACTGCTTTAGTTTCTGGTTTGAAACGAACTCTGCTCTCTCGCAAATGGATTAAAAAGCTATGGAAATCAATCCTTCCCAGTGGACCTAAGAGATGGTTCAATCTGATAGCAAATCCATTTGCTGCTCTGTGCACACTCCGAGATAGCCACAGCACGACACAGTCTTTCCGTGGAGAACAGAGGGCTTGGGTTTGGAAGGCTCTTAGATCCCCCCCAGCACCCCCATTCTGGTTCTGCCTTTAGTCAAACGGCTCCACTTCTCTGGCCATTCATTTACATCAAGCTCCTGACCAGGTTGTGATGAAGATCAGAGAAGAGGCACTAAAAATGTTTTAGAAATTAGAAGTTGTATATCAAAGTATATAATTGCGGTGATAAAACTTCTTTCTACTAAGCAAAGTCTAACAGACAGGTAGGTGGAGGTTGTGAGTGCATTTTCAATACTCTAAGGTCACACATACTTGCAAGGTCCTACTAGAGACCACAATTTCTTTTTTTAATTTATTATTTTTTATTTTTATTACTTTTTTAAATTTAAATTCTAGTTAGTTAATATTGGTTTCGGGAGTAGAATTCACTGATTCATCGCTTACATACAATACCCAGTGCTCATCCCAAGTGTCTTCCTTAATGCCCATCCCCCATCTAGCCCGTCTCCAACCCATCTCTCTCCACCAACCCTCAGTTTGTTCTCCATCTTTAAGAGTCTTTTATGGTTTGTTTCCCTCTCTTCTCTTGTTTCCCCCTCTCCCCTTATGCTCTTCTATTTTGTTTCGTAAATCGTAGGGTATTTTTAGAGACCACCGTTTCCAGTAGTGAGACTGGCCTGGTGGCTGGTGGTGTTTTTAGCTGGAGGAAAGGCTGCCAATTAGACTGCTTTGCTCTGCAGGCGGAGATGGGTCTTGAGTGACGACTCTGCGCTGTGGCTTGCACAGCTGTGGGAGGTGAGGCTGAGACATTTCCTCGGGCTCTTACCAACCTTTTCCTTTCATTTTTCCTACCCTCATTCTCCTTTTTAATTTTTATTTTTTTTCCTAAAGAAGTAATACTTGCTCTTTGCAGATTATATAGAAAGCTTAGAAAATATTGAAGAAACAGAGAAAAGTGCATAATCCCATCTCCTTGAGGCAACCCCCATGAAGACTGTGAACTATTTTCTTTTGTTGTTGTTACTGTTTTATAGCTATACATTTTTAAGACATTTTAAGACAATTTGGTATCCTGCCCACCTCCATTTCTGATTGCAGCATAGTGGAACCTCAATAATCCCTAGGGGTGGATCTTGGACCCTCTTGAATCCCCATATTTGCTAACACTGGTATAGAATATAAGTTCCTCAATAAAACTTCTCTCCCCGATTTCACCAGCCATTGACCCTGTGTTCAGGATTACTTCCTAATACCTTCCATGAACTAGTTCACATGTGATGCCAACTGCTTTGTACTGTGGCCTGTTGCCTGGGCTCCATTACTAACTAGGAAACTGGATCCCATAACCCAATCTTCGACTACTTGAAACTCAAATTCACTTGACCAGAAAGAACAAATGACTCCATGTCTTGGACTTTCAGGATCACTTATGAATAGTTTAAACCTCGAATATTCAACTGTGGCTACGAGGAGTGTCCTGATCCCCACACCACTGAGAAAGAAGGGCAATTCAAGGTTATGTTTCTCATCCGTCTTTCTTGATCTTCTCCCAGGTGGAGTTTTGGAGCCTTGCGGCCCTGGAGATCACCTCACTTAGCCTCATTGCCATCCAGGGAGGGCAGACCCACAGCAAAAGTCTTCTATTTTCCAGTCGGTGAAAGGGATCGAGGTGGAGATAAAGCAACATGACCATAAGCTGCCCCCCTCCCAGAATCTCTCATCAGGGCCCAGTAGAGTTTCCTATCAAATGGCCACTGGAAAGATGCAAATGTCGACCTCTCCTCTCTGCACTTGAGCTTATCCTGAGTGGAATCAGAATTCTCTCCTCTGCATAACTCAAGCCTATGACTTCGTGCCAGGGCGTCCTTTTGTGAACACACTGAAGCCATTATCCTACCAGGCAACCCTTGTTTTTCTACACTTGTGATTTCAAGGGAGCTGATAGCGCCACCCCCCTGGAGCCAGCCTCATTGTCCCAGGCCTTTTGGAACCCATATTGAGTAACTTAGAGGTGGCCTGTTAGAGGTGTTTTACACATTGCAAGTGAAAGAAGGATAAGAAAGTAGCTTTAGGAAAAAAGAACAAAGCCAGTGAGTTGCGAAGCTGATTTGGGCACAGGTTTCAGCCCTCCGCTGCCCTTCCTTTGATGGCAGCCTGCTATTTCATCAAAGGGAGGAAGATAGCTCCGCACTTCAGAACAGATTCTAGGGATGCCCAGATTTTGTAAACTCTTTCTGCAACCAAGTGTCAGTCACTCTTTTGCTCGGACGTGTTTAATGGGTCCTTATGATTTCCAGGATAAAATCAAATCCCTTGGTATCAATACTTGGAGGGACCCCTCAATGATTTTCTTAATTTGCCCTTCCAGGTTTTATTCCTTCTTCTCCATCCCATTGAGTAGATTCCGTGTGGTCTCTTCACTGTGTTCCACTGATTCACATCTCCTCTGCTGGCAATGGCCCCCACTGCCTTCCTTACTTTCTTTTCAGGTCATTTCCTACTACCTACCTAACACATAACTGTTTACAAAAGTGGCTCCCTGTAGATTAAAGATTAGGAACAGGCAGGCCATGGGGTAACTGGGCGGCTCGGTCAGTTGAGCATCAGACTCTTGATTTTTGGCTCAGGTCATAATCTCATGGTTTGTGTGTTCAAGGCCCATGTTGGGCTTTGAGCTGACAGCATGAACCCTGCTTCAGATTCTGCCTCCCTCTCTCTCTGCCTCTCCCCTGCTCTCTCTCTCTCTCTCTCTGAAAAATTAAAAAATTTAAAAAAACATTTTAAAAAAAGGAACAGAAAGGACACAGATTGATTCAACCAGCTGATGACTTGACTTGTTTGGCCCTCAGAGAATTTTATGAATTTGAGCCAACATTTAAAAATTGGGAAATTTCACATAACCTTTAACATTCACCTTTGACTTAATCTGAAGAATTACACGCTCTGGCAAAACTGTGCCACGTTTCAGCACAGTGGTAGCTGTGCTTGCAGATTGGCTTTCACATGTGGTTGACAGGTCACCTCATGCTCTCCTGTTGTCACGGTCCCTTACCGTTCACGGACAGTTTGTGTGCGTGTTTCCACCTGCTTCTGCTTCTCGTATTCATATTCCATCTGGACTCTGCAGGCATTTGTGCTTGCAACTCCTGCCTTAAGTAAAACAACAATAATTTTACAATAATACATAATGAAAACGCACATGGAGAGTCTTCCAAAGCACTATTAAAACAAATTAAAGCACCGCCTAGAACATAACACTGCAGAGTGGGAGAGGATATCTGGGTTGTGATCTTGTAGGGAAAGCCTAAATTTCTCCATCCTGGATGATCTCAGCAGCACTTACGGGGACAGGCAGTGAGGGGCGAGATGGGGGATGTGGAAGACAGGGAGGACTCAAGGGTGGTGCCCAGGCTTTCATTCTGCAATTAGAAGAATGGAGTTTCCATTAGCTGATGCAGGCAAGACCATGAGAAAAATACACTGGGGGGGAAATCCAGAGCTTGGTTTTGAGCCTGTTAGATTTGATGTCCGTGTTCGACATTTTTTATGAGTTAAATTGTGTCCCCCCCCCACAAGATAGATTGATGTGCTAACCACCAGAACTTCAGAACGTGATCTTATTTGGAAATAAGATATAATTAGTTAAGATAAAATCATACTGGAGCAACTTGGACCCTTAAACCAGTATGCCTGGGATCCTTACAATAAAAGACAACACACAGGGAGAAGATGGCCACGTGATGGCAGAGGCAGAGATTGGAATGTTGCATTTACAAACCAAGGAGCTCTAAGGATTGCCAGCAACCATCAGAGTTTCAAAGAGGCAAGAAAGGATTCTTCTTTCCAGGGTTCAGAGGGAACATGGCCTTGCTGACCCCTTGATTTTAGAATTCTACCTTCAGAACTGTAAGAAAATAAAATTCAGTTGTTTTTTTGCCACTGAGTTTGTGATCCTTTGTTAAGGCAGCTCCCAGGAAACTAATACAGCATTCCATTGCAAATGTTGAACATGCAATAGGACATGCGAAACTGGAATTCAGTTACATTATTTTAATCTTCACCATAGCCCTGAGTCTTTGACATCCAATTATGTCATTCAGGAGCCCTGAATGAAAGAATATGAATAGTTTAGAGAAGGATTAATAAAGGAGTATCTTCCCAGATTTGGTCAGGATACAGGAAAACTTCAGGGAATAGTGCAGGACCCTGAGATTGGTAACTGCTAGGGCTGAAGAGGTGAGAGAAAGGGAAGGCAAGGGAAGTTGGGGACAAGGCGGGATGTGAGGATGGGTTAACCTGACAAGGGAGAGAAACACCCAGATGCCATGGCACGGGAGAGGGATGCAGGAGGGATTACATACCCCAACCTTATTATCCTCCCACAAGTCTCGTGCTCCATTGACGAACCCAAGGAGAAGGCAGAGGACAAAGGAGCTCATTGAAGTGGTTCATAGGGGTCACACACCTGGGGCAGAGAACAGACTGGAAATGATGTTGGCAAGACAAACAAATCTCCGGCTCATCTATTTAACACATGTACAAACTGATCTCAAGAGAGGTGAAGTGATTTACCCAATGTCTCATGGCTAAAGTGTCAGCCTGAGTGGGCTCCCGAGACTGGACTCAACCACTTTGTAGTGGTGCTTCCTCTAAAGGATTGCAGGCCTCTGGAACACAAGGAATGCTTTCCTAACTGTGGGCGTCAGACACTTAGAGAAACTGGGGGAGAAGAGAGATGTCAGTATGAGTCCATCTCAAAATTCATGTAACAATAAAGATGACAAAGGGGCTAGTCTGACTCATTTAGTGGGACCAGCACTGCAGTTAAGCAATCAGGGAAGACAAGATTTGCTCAGCCTGGAGAGAGAGCTAATGGAGAGTCCTAGGTTCCATGGTCTGTGGTAACATGGAAAGTTTACTTCAAAGAGGGATGCATTGGGAATTAGTTGAAAGTGACTGTTACACTATCTCCTGGGGAAAAGAAATCAAGATAAAGACCTCTTGATCAAAAGAAAAATGGAATTAGAAGAGGGAAGAACCTGGGCAAGGTGCCCTCTTGTTCTCCCATCCATTTCGTAAGAGCAGGCATGGCATATGGGACAACTCGGACTGTTGGTAGTGGCTGTCTAGAATGTTGTACTGAGACAGATTCTCAGATCAGCACATCGACATTTGGATAAAATGCTGTGCTTGACATAGTGATGTCTGCTATGAGCTTTGAATTGGAAGTAACAAAATGCATGATACACATTTGCATCCTTGAGTGAATGTATTTGGTTGTCAGCAAAGCATTTCATGACCTCCATGGTGACCATGACATCTTGCTATATAATGTGATGATAGTTACTCTGTATTTTTGGGAGTTCTTTCTTTTTTTGTTTCTCCTTGGTATTCCAAAGGTTTTTATTGTTTTCTTTGTAAGCGACAATGCTATGTGGTTTTAGCTGTGCTGAAAGGAACTAAAGAGAATCCTTTTTTGACCCCTCTGGGCATGTGTGTTGAATAGGAAAGTTGGATCCTGGAGCTGGGGATGGAGTGGCACAGGAATTGAGAACCCAGGCTAGAATCAGGACAACTTATGTTGTGAAACCTTTCTTCCTCACTCTTGCTCAAGCCAGGAGGTGCCTGGTTTTCACTGAAGAGAGGGAATTTCTTTTTTATCTGTCCCATCCAACCCATATCAGCCAATAGCTTGTCCCTATGTGGAGGTCTCATGCCTTCACTTCCCTCTGCTTCCTCTCCCCATCCTGTCTTCACGGAAGTTCAAACCCAAAGGCTCTAGTCCTTGATGCCTGAGACAACCCTGGCTGAGAGGCCTAGACAATAGGCTTTATCCATAGGCTGGAGGTACATTAAGTTGTGACTTGGCAGAATGTAAGCAGCCAATGGGTGTGACCACCTTCAAAAGGCCTCAGGACACATCTTTTCAGCCATTCTCCTGGGTCATCACCTCACTGATGATGTCGTTTATAGGAAATCCTCAGACAGCACCAGGGGAGGGGGCATGGAGGTGGAAGACGGAGGGGTTAAGGGGCAGGGCTTGTTATTCCTACCAGCACCCCTGGAGGAGAGGGTTTCTATATCACTACCATGTCAGGGAACTTTTTTCTCCCAATTAACTAGGTTCAGAGGGAATGGGGTAGGGAGTATGGGCAAGTATGCTTACTTCAGAAGAACCCCTCTGGCCTCTACCCAATATGCTCACAGTATGATTGGCAGGGCTCTACTGTCTTGCCTCTAAATTTCTCTCTCCCTCTTTCGTTCTCTCTCTGTCTTTGTTGGAGTCTAAAATTTCTGCCTCAGAGCTTAGCCTTAACTCCAGTTATTTATTTTAAAGGGTTACATACCCTTCAAAAGCCCTTAGAGTCCATGGAGCAGGCGTTCTATTCAATTGCCTGGGGTTTGAGGTGGGCACAGCACTGATGCAGGACTGCGGAGTCCTGGATTGGGTTTCGGCCTCCAGGGCATTTGAGTCCTTCCCTTGGGTTTTAGTTCCCTCGTCTGTGCGATGGGAGAAGGAAATCCAGTGATGTTGGCCTTGTCTTCATTTCTCTCTGTGTGGAATTAATTCTAATCCCCTCCCACCCAGGGCAACTAGGGGAAATCCATGTACCTTCCTCTTCTCTTGCTGTCCTCCAACTTCCAACAGCTAAAGGTCAATGAGAGAATCACATGCAGCCTCTTGAAAGGGAAAAATGTCACAGAAAGTCACCATGCTGCCTGAGTGGGTTGTGAATGTGACTTTTGGGGAACAGGAGGCGGATGTTTGATATACGAGCAGCGAGCTTGGGGAGGTGGCACAGAGCGAAGCTGCAACAGGCAGTGCAGAGTCCCTGAGCCCTAAATACTCACGTGTCCCCCTCCCCTACTTGTAATTCAAAATATAACACTATATGGCAAAACACACACACACACACACACACACACACACACACACACACACACACACACATCAAGAATCCAACGTAGTTCTGAATTTTTAATGCTCTTTTGGAAATCTAAAATAACAAATTCTTTAAAAACAGTCTCTCTGAGGGTGGTGGAGGGAGTGGAGGATGCTTGTGCTTTGCTGAGGTCATTGTCACAGCCCTGGCCTTGTCAACAATTGCTGAGGAGCCGTCTCCCTTTCCTGGTCATCGTGTCCATGTCTGACCCGGAGCAAGTCATGTCTGCCCCAGACTCAGGTGTCTTGTTTGAAAAACAAGGGGTTTGGCAGGAAGGTTCTCTAAAGATACTTCATAGAGCGCACAGTTGATTACTTTACAAATAGGGTGGGTGCTCTGGTTTGTTTTTAAAAGTTTATCTATCCAGGAGTCTGTGCTGTAACAAACAGTAAGCTGAAATAAACAACAAATAGAAAACACGCAAAACAATGGTAGTGTTTTGGATGAGAAACAGTCAGGTTCTCTGGAAGCCTAACCTATCCATTCTGTTCAGATTTGGTAGACTGAGGACAGGAAGTGTGGTAAACAATAATACTTCGGACGTTTTTTGTTTTCTCTCCTGCAAATGGGGAGGTTGTGTGAGAACATATGGAACATTCCATTCTGGTATCATCTGGTTCCTGTCCTAATACTATTTGAAGAATCTTGTAATAGTTAAAGCGTTGTTCCAAGGAGGCTTTTTGTTGCTTTCTACTGCCTTCCAAAAAGTCTTCTTTTCCTCTCCAAAGGTTGTGGTAGAGAGGAAGAGTCCCCAGGGAGACGTTGACAGGCGTGGTTTGTTCCCTTGAATTCCCTCAGCCGACCTCTCTCCCCTCTTTCTCGAGGCCAAAATGGAGAAGGGTCTGCCCTGGCTTCAAACAGAAAAGCTCTTTTTAGAGGTGGGTGGGAGGGCAGGGGAGGTTCTTGGTAAAACTGGCCATTTTCCAACCTCTGAAACGGCCTCCTCTGTTGGAAGAAAACATGAGAAACTGGAAGCAAGAAAAAGGGATTTTTATCAGATTTGTGAAAGCAGTAGAGAAGTGGGTGAGGTGAAGAAGTTGGGGCGATGAACCAGAGTGATGTCTCCTGTTGGCTGGTTTCAGAACCTCCCGTAATCCTGCTGCTTCTACCTTTTCAGGAAGGTTCTGAGTGATTGAGGAAAACAGGGTCTTGGTGAGTTGATTCAGCAACAGGCGTGCTGTATCGTGGGAACATCCACTGGATGTTGAGAGTGATGGCTTATCATTTCTTTTTTTTTTTAAGTTTATTTATTTTGAGAGAGAGAGAGAGACAGAGCCACGAATGTAGCAGAGGAGGGCCACAGAGAGAATCCCAAGCAGGCTCCACACTGTCAGCAAGAAGCCTGATGTGGGGCTTGAACTCACAAACCTCAAGGTCATAACCTGAGCTGAAATTAGGAGTCAGACTCTTAACAGACCGAGCCACCCAGGTGCCCCTTTCCCTCATCATTTCTTATGGATGATACCATCCTAAGACACTTTCTAGATAAAGCCCTGGCGCCTAGAGGAAGCTGTACCCTCCCTGGGATGGTAAATCTCTTTATTTTTCTTACTAGTTAGAAATAAAACCAAATAGAAGCTTCTTGTTTTGAAAATGCAGACCAAGGCTGGGTAGTTCTGGAGACCCGTGAGAAGGCACAGGTCGTGACTGATGCCTCCTTGCCCCTAACCTCATATCCCGGGCCAGGGGCTCCTTGCCTCTCTGGGACCCTCTTCAAGGACTTCCATCCCGGATCTCAGCTGGAGGGTCCAGGTTGCCCTGTGTGGGTCCATGACTGGCCAGCCTGGGCTTCAGGAGGGCAGAGAACTCACTCCCGTCAGTATCTGGTCTGCAGGGGAGGGGCTGGCTATCAAATCCGGCGTGAAGTTTCCCAGAGAAATCCTTTGCGAAGTCCCAACCGGTAAATGATAAAACCCAGGTGAGGTTCCTGGTGTGATGTGAATATAATTCCAATCCTGAAATGTTGCCTGATTTCATTTCTACCTTCTAGAATAATAGAAGTCTCCATCCTTTGTCAAGACCTCAGTGGTGGTAACTGCAAAACCGCTTGTCTTTTAGTAGTAGAACTAAACTTTTAGTTGTGGGATATTGAAGCACTTAGCAGGTACCATCGGATTAATTTTTCAGGGCAATCCATGAAGTAGGACTTCCATCATCCCTGTTTCTCAGATGAGGGCCCTAAGGCTGACAAGCTTAGGCTGGTGGGTGGTAGAGCGAGGATTATGGGCTCAGAAGAGCCTGGCTTCAAAGCCTCTGTTTTCACCACTGTTACATCTTCCCTAGTGATGGAATGATTAAATGCAATGTGTAGTTGGAATGGGCCTTACAGACCAGTGGGCACAACAGTCTCCTTTTACTGAGAAAGAAACTGAGACTCCGTCAGATTTCATAGTGGTTAAGAGGCTGCCTGGGTCTAAGTTCTGGCTGTATCTCTAACTAGCCCTGTGACTTTGGGCAATTTACTTACTTCTATTTCCTCATCTATAAAATGGGAATGATAATACCTACCTCATGGCACTGTTGTGAAATTTAGTAAAATAATCATTATAAAGCATTTAATTAAAAAAATGAGCTATTTTTGCTATTATTCTTTGTAATAGTGAAAAATTAAAAGAAATTAATAATACTGTTTAGTAAATCATATATACATAGATACATAAATATTTTTTAATATAATTTATCGTCAGATTGGTTTCCACACAACACCCAGTGCTCATCCCATCAAGCGCCCTCCTCAATGCCCGTCACCACTTTCCCCTCTCCCCCACCACCTCCTCAACCCTCAGTTTGTTCTCTGTGTTTAAGAGTCTCTTACGGTTTGCTTCTCTCCCTCTCTGTAACTTTTTTTTCTCCCTTCCCTCCTCCCCGTGGTCTTCTGTTAAGTTTCTTAAGATCCACATATGAATGAAAACATATGGTGTCTGTCTTTCCCTGCCTGACTTATTTCACTTAGCATAATAGCCTCCGTTCCCAGCCACATTGGCACAAATGGCATGATGTCATTCTTTCTCATTGCCAAGTACTACTCCATTTATATAAACCACATCTTCTTTATCCATTCATCAGTTGATGGACATTTAGGCTCTTTCCATAATTTGGCTACGTAGATACATATGTTTAAATGTATACATAACTGCAACTGAAAAAAAAGTGTGTGTATATATATGTATGTATCATCTGACTACACAGATGGTCCCAACTATGGTGATTTGACTTAAAGATTTTTTGACTTTACAGTGGTGTAAAAGTAATATGCATTCATTAGAAACTGTGCTTCGGATTTCGAATTTTTATCTTTTCCTGGGCTAGTGATATGCAGTATGATTCTTGTGAGGCAGGGCAGTGGTGGCAGCTATAGTCCCGGTCAGCCACGTGACCATGAGGGCAAAGAACCCACACACTTCCAGCCACTCTGCTCTTCACTTTCAGTACACTCTTCAATAAATGACACGAGACATTTAACACTTTATTAAAAAATAGGCTTTGCATTAGATCATCTTGTCCAACTGTAGGCTAACATAAGCGCTCGGAGCACATTTAAGATGGGCTGGGCTGAGCCGTATTAAATACACTTCAACTTATATTTTCAGGTAGCAATGGGTTTATCAAGATGTGTAAGTGGAGGAAGATCTGTATGTGTATTAAATGCATATATTATATTCAATGAAATATAATGAAACTTATAGAAACCATAATTTTGCAGAATGATTACATGGGAAAATGCTTATAATTTAATGTTTAGTGATAAAAAAAAAGGCTACAAAACATTGCTTATAGTACAATTCCAAATTCAAATAACGCACGTATATGAAAGCTATGCAAAAGTGCTAACAGTTATTCAGTTATTATCTCTGGGAGGGCAGATTTCGTGAAATGAATGTTTGTGTTCCCTCAAAATTCATGTGTTGAAATCCCAGCCCCCACTCTGGTGGGCCCTTTGGAAGAGATTACATCATGAGGGTGGGGCCCTCATGATTGGGGCTTGATGCCCAGAGAGCTCTTTCTCTCTTCCATCACTGATGACACAGCAAAAAGATGACATCCGTGAACGAGGAACTGGCCCATCCATCACCTGACATCGAATCTACTGACACCTTGATCTTGGAATTCCCAGACTCTAGAACTGTTAGAAATAAATTTCTGTCACTTACAACCCACCCAGAGTCTGATATTCTGTCATCGCAGCCTCAACTGACTCAGACAGGGATTATGGGTAACGTTTACTTCTGGTTTCTACTTGCCTACATTTCCTCAATTTTATATAAAAAATGGATTGCTTTCAAAATGCAAGCAGTGCCCAGAGATGATGAGAATTTTGTCCTTCTTGATGCTTCGTTGATGTGCGAGCTTTCTTTTATGGGAACATTTGTAGTTTCTGACTTTCCTTTCACACACAGTAAGAACGTGGTCCATTCCCTACCTGCCTTTCTATCGGAGGAGCACCTGCCTCAGCCCGCGGCATGTCCACGAGTGCCTTCCATCCTTGGCACAAAATGGAAACAGTCCCCCAGGGTCATGCGGCCCTGCAGACTGACACCAGAGAACATTTCTTTCGTTGGCTGCCCCTGGCTTGCTTGCTTTTGACGTTAATTCTTTTCAAGGTACACTTGAATTTTCTCCCCTAGTTTTATGTTTTAATTTATGTATTTGTTTTTGCTAAGCTGTGACAGTCTGAGGCAGGTCTGGCGCTGACACAAATACACAACCACACGAGATTTTAGGGAGGTCCTCCTGTTCCAAGTTTCTGAAACTTCTCCCTCACAGTGGAGGATATGATAGACTGTGCCCCCTCCCCTGTCTCCAAAATTCATAAAAGCCTGGGGACATCATGATATTTGTTTGTTTAATGAAAGCAAAAATAAGGTCTTATATTGCCACTTGAAAAATGTAGCCTGAAAAATAAAAATTAAATTAAAAAAAATGGAAGAAGACTGGTGTCTTAGACAGGCTGGTTCACTCTGTGTCTATCTCTAGTTCCTGCTGCATTCCGCGAGGGTACCAGTCCCCGAACCTGATTTTTTTTTTTAATGTTTATTTATTTTTGAGAGAGAGAGACAGAGCATGAGCAGGGGAGGGGCAGAGAGAGACAGAGCCCTTGAGGTCAGTATGCTTATGATCTGCCTGAAGTTAGGTCCAGGAGAGGAGTTTGTAATATACACTTGTCAACGTGCTCAGGTCTGGAAATAATTAATTTTAAATTAAATTAGGAGGAATTGCTGTGGTTCACCCGCTTATATGCTTTCTTGGGTAGAAATGGAAGGGAGGCTGTAAGAGGGTGAGAAGTGTAGGGGCGTGGAGGGATGGGGGTGTATGGTGTTATAAAGAACGTTCTGGAATATGCTGTTAATATACACACAGTGTTTATGAATTATTGTCACATTTTCCTTTTCCATACATTAACAAGTACACCTGGGGCACCTGGGTGGCTCAGTTGTTTAAGTGTCATGATCCCACACTTCCTGGGTTCGAGCCCCACGTCGGACTCTGTGCTGACACCTCAGAGCCTGGAGCCTGTTTCAGAATCTGCCTCCCTCTCTCTCTCTGCCCTTCTCCCGCTTGCACTCTGTCTCTCTCTCTCTCTCTCTCAAAAATAAATAAATATTAAAAAAAATTTTTTTAAAGCACTCTTTATTTCCCCATGGGAAAATCATCTGTCACTTGGCTGTAGCAGAATACATTTAAGAAGAGTCACAAACCACCTTCCTTCAGGGACTTGCACAAGGCCACTCTGACTGATCAGTAACAACCTGAATCAGAATTCAGGTCTCCCGGTTTCCAGTCTGAAACCTGTGTAACGTTGCCACTTTTTAAGATTTGGCCTGTGAGTGTTGACTTAAGGGATACTCTGAGAAGAAGAATTTGACCACGTGGGAGGACTCCCAAGGCTTTCACTAAGATGAATGAAATAAACAGACCCAACCTTAAAAGTCTGCTCCCTGCATACTTCTTTCCCTAATTCATTAATCCGTATAGCAAATGGCTGTTGAGGAACTGCTGGTTCCACACCCCTTGAATGTGGGAGTGAGAATCTCCTGTGTACTTAGGAAGCAGGTCTTCGCCCGTTCTGGGAATCTGAGGAAAGGTACGGATCCTCATGGCAGACAAATATTTACATACGTTCTTTGGGGGTTATTGGACCTACTGAAGTCTGTCATTGGGGTCATGGACCTCAGGTGAAGAGCTTTTGATCTAAGGGTTCAACCTTGAATCAGTTTCTGTTCCCACGTCTCTCATAACCTAGCTGCTTACTACTTAACCTTGAATTTCACAGCCCAATCCACTGAAGGATTGACAAGCATGTGCTGGTAATGAAGTAAAATATGCTTCTCGTTACCATTTTCATGGCACCTACAGGAAATTCATTTCTCCTCAAGCTTCAATAAGAAAGGTTTTATACCAGGAATTATTGGGTGGCTCAGTCAGTTAAGCATCCAACTCTTTTTTTCTTCTTTTAATGTTCATTTATTTTTTGAGAGAGAGACAGACTGTGAGCAGGGGAGGGGTAGAGAGAGAGGGAGACCCAGAATCCAAAGCAAGCTCCAGGCCCTGAGCTGTCTGCACAGAGCCCAATGTGGGGCTTAAACCCACAAAGTATGAGATCATGACCTGAGCTGAAGTCGGATGCTTAACCAACTGAGCCACCCAGGCACCCCTAGTATCCAGCTCTTGATTTTGGCTCAGGTCATGATCTCACGGTTCATGGGATCAAGCCCCACACTATCAGTGTGGAGCGTGCTTGGGAAACTCTCCCTCCACCCCTCCCCTACTTGTCTTCTCTCTCTCTCTCTCTCTTTCTCTCTCTCTCTCGTAATAAATAAATAAACACACGCACACACACAAAGGATTAATGCAGATGCCGTGGGGACACAAAGACATATTCCACACAGGCCCTGCCTCCACGGTGTCCTGTCCACTAGCAAGACAGTGATACCAAAATATAGCAATTTCAAGGGCCAATGAGTGGGACAGCTGATGAGGATCGGGGGCATTTGCAGCAGGCAGGGCACCTGGTGGGTTCAGGTGGTGCTCAGGTAAGAGGAGGGGAAGCTGGGGCCAAGGCCCCGCTGTTGGTCCATGCAGGGTGAGTACTCGGATCATGCTGGCTGTTCAGTCTCACCCTGAGGGTCCAACATCCAGCATTCCTGGGAGAGGGGGACCTGGCTGAGAACACTGGTGCCACAGTGACCACCTGGGTTTCCTCAGGCCAGTTTCTTAATTTCTTCGATCTCCATAGGTTGTTGGAAAAATCAGTCCAGAAGGTGAAAGTCAGCAGATTGGATAGAATTTCCTTACACAGGAGCTATTGAGAAAGAAATCTTTCTGAGCCTGTTTGCGGGCTGGCTTGTCTTCGTTTGGTCCCCCAGAAGCAAAATGGTAGCAGGGGCCAGGGTATTGCTGGGAAATAGGATTGGGCCATAGCACTTATGCGATGAGGTGCGAGAGGTGGTCTCACACTTGGTGTCTTGGTGTGTTTGGAAGGTATTAGTGTAACGTATCCAACGCAATTTTATTTAACAGATATGCGTTGTGTGTGCTCGCTACACTCAAGATCAATGCAGCTCGCTTCTGAAGCACTCTCCTCGAAGATGGACTGATAAGAAAAGTAAATAAATAACTGTAATACAAGGAGGCGTAAGACAAGCACCAGGGAGGAGCAAATCGCTAGGGGAAATCACTCTCGCTCTGCTCAGGGAGAGTGAAAGGCTTTGCTAATCTGGCGTTCGAAATGGGTTTTCTTTGTGTGTGTGTGTGTGTGTGTGTGTGTGTGTGTGTGTGTGTGTGTTTAATATTTGAATTTATTAATGAATTTTTTTTATTTTCATGTATACTTTAATTTATGTAAAGGGGGCTACAAAAGGTTAATGTAATTTGTGAAATGTGTTTGGACGTTGATTTATTCATTCAACAAATGATTATTCAACTGAATGATTTTAGACTTTGTAACAGATACTCATCATTGTAGAACAGGAAGTATTTTAAGTAACGAAGCTCGTTTTCTCACAGATTGGCACAAATCTTACATGCTAATTCAAGTTTAAAGACAGTCCCACCTCAGGGTACCTGGGTGGCTCAGTCAGTTAAGCATCTCAGCCCAGGTCATTATCTCACAGTTCGTGAGTTCAAGACTCTGCACTGATGGTGTGGAGCCTGCTTGAGATTCTCTCTCTCCCTCTGTCTCTGACCCTCCCCTGCTTGTGCTCTCTCTCGTTCCCTTTCTTTCTCGAGTATGGATAAGAAATTTGAAGTCTTGTTCTGATAATAAAAACAACATAAGTTTATTGTAGAAATGTTGTAAATATAGAAGGATAAATATAAGCACCGATAATCGCACACTCAGAGCTAATCACTCTTGATATTTTGGTGTGTTTTCTTTTCGCTTCACCTGTAAATGCACACAAACGCAGCGTAAAATTTGGCTCAAACTATGACCGCTGTGCAAGGGTACATTGGTTGCACCTGGCTTCTGCGACAGTTACCACCAACTTAGTGGCCAAGAACCTGGATCAGGAATCCAAAACCAGCCTCAGGGGGTGTCAGCAGGGCCGCGTTCATTCTGGAGGCTCTTGCCTCTGCTCTTTTGCAGATTCTGGAGGCCGCCCGCGTCCCTGCTCCCAGCCCTGCCTCGCTCTGACCTCCGCTTCCATCGCCACATCTCCGCATCTGACTCTCCTACCGCCTGCCACCCTCTTACAGCCGTTATCTGATTACATCGGGCCGACCTGGATGACTCAGGGTAAACTACTCCCCTAATCATATGATTAACTTCATCATATCCGCCAAGTTCCCTTTGCCAGGGAAAGTACCAAACTCACAAGTTCTGGGGATTAAGACATGGACAACTTTGGAGGCCATCATTCTCTCTGCCAGGGGAGTTATGGTGTGAGCGATCTATTTTATCAGGCTTATCGGTGCTTACGGGGAGCTGATACCACACAAGGACGCAGACCTGGGTATGGCCAGTTAGGAGTCTTCGTTTTATCTTTTTTTTTTACGAGGGTTTTAAAAAGTTTTAATGTGGGGGAGAAGGGCAGAAGAAGAGGGAGAGAGAGAATCCTTTTTCTTTTTTTTTTGGAAGTTTTTTTTAAATTTATTTTGAGAGAGAGAGAACAAGAGCGATGGAGGGGCAAAGAGAGAGGGAGGGAGAGAGCATCTCAAGCAGGTTTGCACTGTCAGTGCGGAACCTGACGTGGGGCTCTAACTCATGAACTGTGAAATCGTGACCTGAAGTGTAGTCAAGAGTCGGCTGCTTAACAGATTAAGCCACCCAGGCACCCGGAGAGAGAGAATCTTAAGCAGGCTCCAGACTCAGCCCAAAGCAGGACATGGGGCTCAGCGCCACAATCCTGGGATCATGACCTGAGCTGAAACGAAGAATCAGACGCTCAACCAACTGAGCCACGCAGGTGTCCCCAGATAGGAGGGTCTTGAGTATTCTGCAGTAAAGAGTGATACTCTGGTCATTAGAAGATGAGGGCTCAGGTGTCTGCCTCACCTCTCATGGTGTGGCCTTAGGAAATTCTTCTAGTCTTTGGCTTAAGTTTGCTGCTCAATAAATTTTTCATTTTGACCTTCATCAGTGGTTTCTGTGGGCTACCAGTCCTGGGGCCTCTGAAGTTCCTGCAAGTCAATGAATCTATGTGTAGCAAACCAAGTTGCAGCTCCCAATAGGTGCTAATTCTGAAGCACATGGCACACTGATGAATAAGACGTGCCATTCACTTAAAAGTGTCATCAAAGTGGGGATGTCTGGGTAGCTCTGTCAGTTGGCATCCAACTTCTGCTCAGGTCATGATCTCATGGGTTCAAGCCCCACATTGGGCTCTGTGCTGATGGCTCGGAGCCTGGAGCCTGCTTTGGATTCTGTGTCTCCCTCTCTCTCTGCCCCTCCCCTCTCATGTTCTGTCTCTCTGTCTCTGTCTTTCTCTCAAAAATAAATAAGCATTAGAAAATTTTAAAAGAAGTATTGCTGAAGTCACAGTAGCTATTTGTCAGACCCGAGGCTCTGCAAAGAGAAAACTACTCACACAAAAGGGGGGTCGGTCCATTTATTTTTTTAAAAAATTTTTTGGATGTTTATTTATTATGAGAGAGAGAGAGAGACAGAGAGAGAGAGTGAGCAGGGGGAGGGGCAGAGAGAGAGACACACACACACAGAATTGGAAGCAGGCTCCAGGCTCCGAGCTGTCAGCACAGAGCCTGACGCAGGGCTCGAACTCATGAGCTGTAAGATCATGACCTGAGCCGAAGTTGGATGCTCAATCAACTGAGCCACCCAGGCGCCCCAGTCCATTGATCTTTAAATGAAGTCTGGAACCACTCGGGTGGACAGATCTTCCCAGCACAAAAACTCTTATTGAATTGAGGAGGAACGGGGAGACTTGTTTTGTGGATTGGTTGGTTGGTTGGTTTTGGCTTTGGTTTTGTTTCAGGAGAGACATGGGTGGAACCCTGTGGTGGGACAGCCGCCCTGGAGGTAGCGTGGGGTCTCAGACTTGGAGACTGCCCGGATCGTTGCTCTTGTCCGCCATATCTGCAGCCCTAGCTCCCTCATTTCCCTTAGTCTTTGATGAAAACTCGCCTCCTCCCTGAAGCCTTTCCGGCCCTCCCCAATGCCACCACTGCTCCGCTCTCACACACCACCCAGTCCCTGTGTCTCCTTCCCATGCTTGGGCATTCTCCCTAGTGCATATCTTGCCCTGTCATTTGATGTCCTTTCTAACCGACCGTCTCCCCTACTCCCTAGTGTTGGCCGCATGCGCACAGAGCTTTGTCTGTTGGCTTTGCTATTATAGTCCCAGCGCCCTGAACACTTTAGTTTAAAAAAAATTAGTTACAGTTTTTATTCCAGTGTCATTAACATACAGCGTTATAGTAGTTTCTCGCGTGTACAACATGATTCAACAATTCTTTACATTTCTCAGTGCTCACAATGATAAACGTGCTCTTAATCCCTATTGTCTACTTCCCCCATCCCGCCACCCACCTCCCCTCTGGTAAGCGCCAGTTTGTTCTCTGGATTTAAGAGCCTCTTTTTTTGTTTGTTTGTTTCTTTTTTCCTTCGTTCGCTTGTTTCGTTTCTTCAACTCCACATATGAGTGAAATCATATGGTATTTGTCTTTCTCTGCCTGACATTTTTTCACGTAGCATAATATCCAGCACCGGAATGCTTTAGAAGGTGTTTCATAAGTAACTGCTGGATGAATGAATTAGGATGTGAGGGATGAGGAGGGCCTACGTTGTCCTGCTCGCCCTATTCACTGCCTTCCAGCCCCAACCCCTGGGGGTTTCCCGTCTTGGGCCTTCTGGCCTCTGAGACTCCCATTTCCCCTCCCCCCACCCCATCTCCAGATGTCTCTTACTTTTACACAGCAGTTCGGCTCCTTTGAATTTGACTTTGCATGCCCCACATGAGGAGGCCAGCCAAGAGGGATTAAAGAACATTCAAGAGAAGGCAAAGTTTAAAAATCCTTTTTTCCTGTTCTGCGTGAAGCGCTCATCAGAGGCCTCAACAGGAGTGCACATGGGTAACCAGTGCGCAGTGCCGATGGCAGTGTCTGCACACAGTGTGTGCTTAGGTGAGAGCTGGGATTCTGAGGTGCCGCCTCTCAGCTCCAGCCAGGAGTGAGGTGCGATTGAATGTCCTGTTTCCCAATCTGAACACACCCCACTCTACCTTCTTTTAGTTACTGAAAGCTGGTCAGGGAAGGGAGAAGTAGAGTCAGGAACTAGAGTACACACAGGCGTGGTGGATCCCTGCCCAGCCTTCTACCACTCCAGGCCGAGCCCTGAGGTTTGCCTGTAAGGGGGAAGGGGCTTGACCAGAGGTGCTGACACAGCACGCAGAGGGTGCTTCGTATGTAAAGTAGGCAGTGACCTAATTTAAGACATTGGATTTGTTCAGAGCCTGAGCAGCAAGGGGTCTAACACATTGGGACAGTTGGTTCTAACTCTACTCACCGCCAACTTGCTGTGTGGCCTTGAATTACATTCCCAGCCTCTCTGAGCCTTTGGATTGTCTTCTGCAAAGATGGGATACCAGCAAATTAGAATATGAAGTGGTTTTCAAAGGTTGGGCTGCTGCTCGGTGCCATTACAGAGGAGAGGCCCTGGATGGAAAAGCCTTTGTGCACAACTTGTCTGAGACCCAGTGCAGAAGTGACGAGTATCAAGTTCTCAGGGAAGATGTCGATGTCTTTTGGCAAAGCTTTGGGCCCTGATCGCTTCCTGTGGGTATTTTAGGTCAGGATGTCAATTCTCATATCCCCCTGGTCAGTAGTGGGGTCTGGGAACTCCCATGAGGAAGCTGGACTCTACCCTTGGCTCTCTTCCCTGCCCCCCATCGGATCACCAGTTTGGAGCAATTCCATGTCCTATATTGCCTCCGAGCCACCCACCTATCTCCATTCCCCTGGGTGCCACACTAGTGCCATCTCCTGGGTTCCTGTACAGCCTCCCCAGCCTTGCCCCCCTTGGTTTGCAGAACAGCTAGTGTGATGCTTGGAGCTGGACCGAGACTGCACTCCTCCTTGGTCAAAGCCTCTCAAAGTCTCTGCACTGCTTCCCCTAAACCCATGGCTCCCACCGCCCTCTGTGATAATCTTGCCTGCCCTTTATAACTCTGGCTACATGGAGCCACTTGCCCCATAGTCTCCACCTCCAGCCCTTTGCACCTGCTGTTCTGGTATCTGGAACCACCATCTTTGCCAGCTTCTCTTAGGTAACTCCTACTTGATCTTTGGGGCTTTCTATTTGGGAGGCATTTTCTCCTGCTGATTTCCCTGACCCACGCTCTCCGGCTCGGGCTAAGATTTCTCCTCCTGTGCTAACTCTGATTCTCTGGAGGCATCTGCTTGGAATGCTAGTTTGAGAAGGCTTTTGAGACCAAGGTTTGTGGGAAAGAGAGTGGTTCGAGGTGTTGGTAGCGGGAGGAGTGAGCGTACGCCGTGAAAGCTTAGCCATGCTGGTGACATCCATCCACTCTCCTAGGTCTGGCTCGCTCCTTCCCAGAGAAAGCCCCTGACCGCTTCTGCTCATGGTGATCTTGCCTTCCCCAAATGCCTTTGCGGAGAATCAGCACCAGGCAACTTAGCTCTGATTTCTTCCATAATTGTGTTAGTTATTGTTTCTGGTTCCGGGCAGAGACTGGAAGCGTCTAGAAAATAAGCTTTTCATCAAATCCTCTATGTTCTCACCCAGCAGAACTGAAACTGCTGATGGCTGGATGGCTGCTTGCAACCCTTCACTCTGGGTGGCCACACCCTGACGATGGCGACTTGTCCCCCTTCCTACAGCCTCTGAGACCCCACGCTTCTACTGCTTTCCTCCTCTGCTGGTGCCAGCCTCTCCCGTGCTGGGGCTTCTCCTCCTAACTTCAGTTCAAACGTCACCTCCTGAAAGACCCTTTCCTCACTACCCACCTGCTCCTTTGTGACTCTCTAGAACCTTCCTCTGCTTCATATTCTTTAGAGCCTGTGTTCACTTTCTGGAAGTATTTATTGTGTGTTTCTTATTTTCTTGTCTTTTGTCTACCCCACCCCACGTTACCCCTATACAGTAAACATACCCTGAAGGCCATGTTTAATCTAGCTCATTCTCACTATCTTCTCAGGCCAGGCACTCTTGCTGAACGGATGGATAGATGGATGAGTGAATGAATGAATGAATGAATGCCTACGGAATAGGCCGTCTGCCTTTGAAATTGATCTGGTAGGAGAAACCTTTTATCGGATTATTAATTCCCCAGTTCTTTGGGAGTATGGCCTCTTGCTCTGCAAACTCAGGAGACTTCTAGATGGCCTCTTGCCTTCTGGAGAGGAGAAAGCAGAGTGCTTGCTAGAAAGAAAAGAAAAACACAAGAGAAAGAAAATGGCTGCTGGGTTGTTTGTAGACTGGGCCAAAGGAGCCATCGGCCATCTTTCTGCTCCCTAGCTTCTCCAGCCTCCTGGGAAGAAAAGAGGCCAAGAAAGAGCCCTTCCTGTGGCCATATTTGCTAGAAAACAATGAGCCACATTTCCTAGCTGACTCACCACAAAGGAACAAATAGCCCTCTGTGGGTCTCTGAGCCTCGGACTTGAGAATCCCCTGAAGAATGTTAAGGGGGTTTAATGTTTCTTTGCAGAAAGTGCTTTAGAAGAAAGGAAATAGGGACTGAGGGAGGCATTTTCCTGTATCCTTTTTGGTCTTAACAAACAAGGCCTGTTCCTCAGGAGAATGTTTTGTTCTCTCCCTCTTTCTCTCTCTCTCTTTCTCTCTCTCTTTTTTTTTTCTGAAATTTTCATCCTCAAAGCCCATTGTTCAGTGTATGCTCAAGGCTTCTCCCTCTAGGTCCAGGAAGAGAACCACTTAACCCATGGTTGCTCTGTGTTCTGAATATTCCTTACTGAGATCGATCTGGAAAATACCAAAGGTCGAAAGGAAAGAAATGAAAACAATCTATATTTCCAGCATTCAGAGGCAACTCTCCAGGCTTTTGTTTCTCTCATATAAATATTATTTGTTTCTCTTGTATGTATTTATGAGAAGCGGGAACATGTCAGACACTGCTTTTTCACTTGACAATATATCATAAGCAATTCACAAGTGAATGTTCTTTAAGAAAAAAATTCTGTTTCCTGATTACAAGATAATATACTTTTGTTATAGAAAGCTAATAAATAAAATTAAATTTAAGAAATAGCACAGGAAATAAATTTTTTAAAAATTGTAATTTCATCATCAGAGATAATCACTATAAAATATGAATCTAATTATTCTTTGAAAACTTATTCTTAAAAACACAATTACATTTAAAAGCCTGTTCTTAAAGAGATAAAAATAGGGCATGTCCTACAGCCACTGAGGTCAGGGAAATAGTCTCTTATAATATGGCTATTTGAAATCAAGTACAGTTCATATATTGTAGGTTCAATGAAATCTATTGAAATCGCCTTATCCCTTGTCTTTATCTACTGTACAGCCTGGAAAGTGAAAAATACCCAGGTTCCCTTGCAGCTAGGGATGGCCATACGATTTATTCTGGTCAATGAGATGAAGGCAGATACCCGAGGAAGGCTTCTTTTCCCAAATAAATTTAAAAAGAGAATATGTTTGCCTTTTGTATTTCCCTCTTTTTTTCTTCCTGGAATGTGAATATGATACCTGGGGTGTAGCAGTCATTTCGAGTACATGAGGACACAATCCACAAAGGACAGTATGGGAGGACAGAATGGTAGAAGCTATTGATTTTCATGAAAACTTCTCAAGCTCTGAGCTTTCTACCTTTGGAATTCTTACTGAGTGAGGAAAAACATGTCTCACACTAATTTAAACTACTATTTGTGCGTTTCCTGTTACTTGCCACTGAATTCCCTTCTAACTGATTGGAGATGCATATAAAATCCGGCATTATTGCTGTCTGTCATTTATCTTTTGACGCTCCATGTAAAATTATCAACTCTCACATGAAAACTTGGTAGGGCCGTATTGACAAAAATCCAGCTAAGTACTTATTTCGGATGGTCATTTCCGTGTGAGTTCCTAATACCTGGCTACTCAATTATTTTTTTGTAGGTTTCTAACTTTTCTGTTCCTAAACCCTCTTCAGTGACCAATCCACATCCCCAAGTCAAAGGCTGAGCTTTATATTTCTGCATATCAGTGTAACACGGTGTTTTGTGAGTGGTACACACTCAACAAATATTAGTGGTTTGATTGTTTGGTTTTAACTCTCTGGTTTCTTGATTACAGAATATGTAAGGATTTCTGTGACTATTGATTTAGACACTTTACAGGACCCATAAATACAAAATGATGTTTGTTTTTTAAGACACTAAGCAGAATAGTCAAAATGATACTGTCATACTTTTGTTTATGGGATATTTCAGCTGCCCATCTTCCATCATTTAATTATTGTTATCGGCAACTTACCTCGGCCCAGTGATATATCTTTTTGAAAGAGAGGTTGTATTTCAAAAGACCTGGAAATGATTAGTGAGGAGGCCATGATACTGCTCATATCATCTCATGATTGCAAATGGAATGCGGTTAATTAGTTGCACTATGCTCAGTGTACCCAGACCCTTGTAACTGAGGGGCTGGTTTTCTTGCCTATCTGAGCAGGTGGTGGGTCAGCAGGGAGCCTCATGACCAGACAAAGAGGGAAGAGAGCAGTACAGTTGCCAAATGAGCTTTAGAAACAAATCGATCCAGACTATTTGTGGTTCCAAAAGCCACCAGCTACTTGCCATGCAGTTCTCCTCGGTGTGTTATTGGTCAGTGGCTGGGGCGGGGGCAGAAACCTTGATCTCTGCTTATCCACTTGCAGCAGCAGGATGAGAACCAACTGTTTTACATGAGTGTCTTCAGCTCACGTCTTCCTTACCTTCATTTACCTGTCTCGACCCATCTTCTTCAGCCAAGGGGGGCCAGCACAACGAGGAAAAAGTCCCTTGGGAGGACAGTTTTGTTGTCTCTTCCCAATGGGAGGTCAGAGGGACAGAAGCCAAGGCCTTTTGGTGACTGCAGGAGCCTATTGGGCTCTGGCCTCACAGCCAGTCAGATGAGTCACTCGAGCAAGAGAAGAACCCAGACAGCCAACGGCTGAGCTCAAGGATGGAGTGGTGCCAGAGGAGAAGGTGGGGTGTGATAGAGAGCTCTCGGTTAGTTGGAAAGAGTAGAACAGAGAAACCACTGAGCTCTTTTATTCTCCTTCATTCCCCAAACTAATTCTCCTTAACAATTAAAAGTTCAGGGCCACCTAGGTGGCTCAGTTGGTTAAGCGTCCAACTTCAGCTCAGGTTATGATCTCATGGTGTGTGAGTTCAAGCCCCACATGGAGCTCCGTGCTGACAGTGTGGAGCCTACTTAGGATTCTCTCCCTCTCTCTCTCTATCCCTCCCCCACTTGTGTGTCTGCACTCTTTCTCAAAATAAATTAACAAACTTTAAAAAAAAAAAGAATGAATGGGCCCTCCCTTACACAGAGATCACATTTATGAAAGCACCATTAAGTCATTTCCTACAAGCAGGCATGAGAAGAGGGTCCTCAGGAAGTAAAGGAGGAAGACATTGTGTGTGCTAGAAAATATCATAGATGTTTACACAAAAAGATTTGGAGGTTATTTGGGCCACCACTTGCCTTTACTGTTGTGGAAATGTCAAGACACGAAGGTGGTGTGCCCAAGGTCACATGGGTTCCAGATGCAACCTGGCTTCTTTTCACCAGGCCTGGTGATCTTTCCCTCCAGCCTTTCCAAGCCTTCTTTTATATTTCCAATGGGAAACAGCTGTCCATTCCCCTTCAACCTCTGGGCTCTGACTCCCGTGCTCAGCAAGTCACTTCTCTGTTCCTCTCCCCTCATCTGCCCATTGAGGACCCTCTTCCAGCGTCAGACCACCTGATTGCAGAAGAGCACATACCACAAGACCGGGAAGGTGCTATGGCTCAGGCAGTGTCAGCCTTCCCCCTTCATCAGCATCCTCTTGCTCCTCAGGGAGAAAAAGCTATCAGGAAACAATTGGAAACCCAAACTGGATGCTTTGTATGTACTAAACTATATTGCGAGCTGTTTGAAGGCAAGGGCTTTCCTCAGTCTCTCCTGCAAACCCAGGGCCTACTGTATATGATCTGTGGCATCATAGGTGCTCAATACGAATCTGTTGAAAACAAAAGAATGAGTGTCCACAAGAAAATTGGTGTAATCCTCAGAGTACTCATTGGAGGTTTCCAGAAGAGGTGGCACCTAAGCCAGCCTCCAAAAACATGGCTACTTATGATTTCTTTCTTTATTTATTAAAAGTCTTGAACAGAATATTTGTTGGACCAGGCATTCTTCTAGGTGGGGAAAGAGTTGCCATTATTTGTGTAGAGGTCAGAGAAGGCTTCATTTAGGAAAAGAGAATCACGTCCTGTTCTATGAGAGATCACAGTGCCCAGGGGTCCTATGCAGGATCCTCTCACCCTCCAGCCATTGCTCCCTAGAACATTCTTTTTCCTTCATTTCCCCTCATAGACATCCTGGTAGTGAAATTAGGCTGGCTGACTGGAAGAGCTGGGAGGGTGACATTGTGGTGTGAAAAGGTGTGGCAGTGACACCTGGGCCAGGTGACTCAGTGTCCTGAAGCTTTGAAACTCAGGCCCCGACTTGCCCTCCAGAAGCCAGTGTCCCCCAGGCAGGTTACTATAGCTTATCCAATGCAGGGCTCTTCCCTGAGATTATAAAATTGTAGACAAATTTGTGCTGTGTGTATCAGGAACCTGGAGAGTACTGTGCTGTGGAGATATAGTGTTTTCTGCGTTCTAGATTGGAAGCTGAAATCTGTTCAAGGGGGGAGCACACCAACCTGTTGTGAGAGGGATCCCTGGGGCATGTCCCTGTCTGGCGGCTGGGAGGTTGGCATCCACACAGGTTCCCAAGGGAGACCTTAACCAGGCAAAGTCATCCTCGGGCATGAGCTCCAAACCGAGATGTTAAGTGTTCTGCTTAATGAGGCAGAACACTGTTTGCATTCAGTGGGAATGGTTATATTATTAATAGCGTGGGACTATTGTTTGGATATAAATAAAGAGGTGATCCTGAAGACTGGGAAACTTGGGGTTACCATGGTACATGTGCCTTTCCTGGGAGAAGGTCCATGGCTATCATCAGATTCCAAAAGGGGTGGTCGATCTCAAATGGTGGAGTTCACCTATGTAATGCGCACAAAGGAACTTGGCTTCTTAGAGACAGGGAGGTAAATTGTCAGTCCTGTAAAAGAAAAGTCACTCTTCTTGTGTCTGTACTCTCAAAACTCACTACAACACCACTTCGCTTCTGATACCAGACATGTCGGTGTCCCACACTTTAAGAAATTCAGTGACACTGGCTTGGCATCCTACAGTTCAACTCAATTCTGACATTGTCTGGAATTAGTGTCAGATCCTATAGGTTAAGGACTCAGTCCCACAAAACTACCCTCCTACTTCAGATGCTAATCTTCGATCCAAATTATCACCTGTATTTTGATGAACTTGCTATAAATTAGAGGTTTCCATGACCCACTCCTCTGGCACAATTAACTTGCTAGAGTGGCTCACAGAACTCAGGAAAACAGTCTACTTACTGATTTATTATAAAAGATACAACTCGGGAACAGCCAGGTGGAAGAGCTGTGTAGGGCAAGGTGTGTGGGAAGGGGCAAGGAGCGTCCATGCCTTCTCTGAATGTGCCACTGTACCAGCACCTAGGTGAGCTCACCAGTCTGGAAGTTCTCCCAGCCCAGTCCTTCTGGGTCTCCATGGAAGCTTCATTACATAGGGATGATTGATTAATGGCCAATGGGCCATTGGTGATTCAACTCAAATCTCCAGCCCCTCCTCTCTCCCTGGGAGGTCAGGAGGCGGAGCTAAAGTTCCAACCAACTAATGGTGGTTCCCCCTGGCAACCAGCCCCCATCCTCAGGAGCTTTCCAAAGATCACCTCATTAGCATGAACTGCAGTGCGGTTGAAAGGGGCTTGTTAGGAAAGGTAAAGGGCAACTGTATCCTCCACCGTCTTTTCACTTCAGATATTTCAAGGGTTTTAGGAACTCTGTGCCAGAAATGGGGATGAAGACCAAAACATACATTTCTTATGAAAAAGAAAATCACAATATCACAAATCCTGAAGAGCTGCATATTTTACGGAAGGCTTTGATCTTTCTGATGAACAAGTTGAGAAGAGAGCAGAAATGTCAAGGTTGCCCTCCCAGAACGCCATGACTAAACAGCTTCGAGGAGACGCCAGCCAGAGGGGCACCTGGCAGTGTTCACATAGACACTGCTTTGCACAGACCCTTGCTTGGAGGGAAGCGAAGACAGCTTGCAAGCGTGTTCCGGCACCTGTGTGGTCCTGCAGGGCAAAGACACAGACCTGTCTCCTGGCTCCAGCCCAGGGCCAGGAAGCCCAGTGCATTCTCTGCCAGTGGGAAAATAGCAGACACTTATCTGCTAAAGAGGTGGATCCCTACTTTCCAATGAGATAGGAATTGGGCAATAGAAATTTCCAACTCAGTGGTTCCTGCTCTGCTGCAGAAAATCATGATCATTTTGTATGCAGTGATTTATTATTTAAACCTTATTTTAAATGGCTAATTTTTAGCCCCATATCAGTGCCTTTTGCACTGAAGAAGTATGTCATGCATTTTAAAATCCTTTTTTAAAAAAATTTATTTATTTGAGAGAGAGAAAGGCAGTGGGAGAGAGAGAGAGAGAGAGAGAGAGAGAGAGAGAGAGAATATCCCTAGCAGGCTCTGCACTGTCAGCCTGGAGTCTGACACAGAGCTCCAGCTCATAAACCATTAGATCATGACCTGAGATGAAATCAAGAGTCATTTGCTTAACCGACTGAGCCACCCAGGCACCCCTAAAATACTTTTATATTTATTGTTATTGAATCACTGGCCTCAGTTTTATCATTTAGGAGTTGTGGGGACTGAACAAGATCAGGGGAAAACGAGAGACATCAGTGTACCTGCCAACTCAGCTTGATCTACAACCCTGTGTTAGGAAGGATTCTGAGGCCACGTGTGAGCTCCGTAAGAAGACGCTTCCTGATTAGTCAGCTCTGCCGCAAATATAGGAGGAAGGTTATTGGTATCCTGAACCTCACAATGTTTATTGTCTTTTTCAGCCATTAGATTCTGTGACAAGGGCAAGGGTCAGCAAATTACAGCCCTTGGACCTAATGCAGTCTGCTACAAGTTTTTATTTAAATAAAATTTTACTGAGGGGCGCCTGGGTGACTCAGTCCGTTGGGCCATCCCGCTTTGGCTCAGGTCATGATCTTGAGGCTCGTGGGTTTGAGCCCCATGTCGGGTTCTATGCTGACAGCTCAGTGGAACATGGAGCCTGTTTCAGATTTTGTGACTCCCTCTCTCTCTCTGCCTCTCTTTGGCTCGTGCTGTTTCTCTCTCACACAAAAATAAATTAAAACTTTAAAAAAATGAAGTTTTGTTGAAACACAGTCACTCTGCTTTTCCATATTCTCTATGGCAGATTTCGCTGACATAGCAGTTGTTTTCAAATATATACAACCTAGGAGGTAAGAGTTAACAATGATTGAGAGAGACAATTGGGTTGGTTACAAACAAAATTTACTTAATACTTCATGGAGCAGGCAGTCTCTGTTCCTATGGGTCCAGAGAACTGCACGGTGGGGTGGAAGGCAGGAAGCTTTACTAGGATAAAGAATAAGGTATATGGAAAAGACAAATATAAAATGAATAAGGAACGAGAAAATAAGTGTAGAGCCCAGAGTTAACGTCACACTTGGGGACTGGCCGAGTGGATATACTGTGTTTTCAGCCAAGCAGAGCAATTACAGGGAAACGAAAGTTATCAAAGATTTGGTTTCTTGATGTGGCACCCTGGGCAGAAACATCTCCATCTGGGGCCTAGAAATGTACTTCAACTCAAGGAAGATCTTATTAGCCTTCTTAAGCAAATGAGGCACTCCAGAAGAAAGGCCCATGTTCAAGGTCACAATGCCATGCACAGCTATAAAGATCTCCAGGGGCCCCGATTCATTCCACTGCAACTCATGGCTTCCACATAGAAAAGAACATCTTAGTTCAGGGCAGAATTTATTTAATTGGTTCTAAGGTAAGAATTTCACACCATGGGTTCAAATGTAAACCGGGAGGTCAAAGGATTTTTTTTTTTTTCATGCGCAAGAAAGGGACATGGGTATTGGGGGAGTTTAGGTACTTTGATTGTTCAGCAGTTTGGGTTCTCCGAGAAGCAGGTGCTGAAACAGGAGTAGATGTGTAGGCGTTTTATTGGGGGAAACACTTTCGAAGGCTAGAGAGGGAGGGAGCAGAAGTAGGTAGGCCTTGGACACGATGCAGTTCTGAGCCCTGTGATGGGAGAGAGAGAAGGAAGGAAGAGCCACAGACCACAGTGCAGCTCCAGAAACGTCACTGCTGGCCTGATGGAGTGATGTCGCATGGGCAGAAAAGGATTGGCTCTGGTCCTCTATGGTGCCCAGCCATTGACCACCAGCAGCCTGCGGCAATGTGGTCTTGGCTGAAATACAAGGTGGATGCAAAGGGGCAGCGTCTAGAGGATGTTCGTCAACGACGCTCCTGCAGTGGGTTCTCTAGAAGGAGAAGCTGCTCAGTACACCTCTACGGTGCCACGGCATGCATTGTTTGACTGCACACCCTTGCCAGGTTCAATGCCAGGCCTGGAAGCTACAGGGATGGGAGGAACATCATTGCCATCACCAGGGAGCTCATGATCCAGCCAGGAAGAGCAATCCGCACACCTGGACAAGGGAATGTGCCTTAAATAATGACAAAGACAGGGAGAGTGACAGAGTGGTCTGAGATCGTCAGGAACAATGTGTAGTGGTGATTCAAAGAGGCATCCTCGGGGGGAAAGCTTGGGGTGTTCTCATTAGGCGTTAGGATAGGCATGTGTGCTGGGTGTTCTGTGTCAATATGGCCTTCCCCACGCCCCCATGTTGCCTCCACCCCTTCGGCATTCACTGAGTACCTAGCAAGGACTAGGCTCCGTGCCAGGTACTGTGATTATGTGGGTCCCTGGCCATAAACAAGCTTTTGATATCGAGGGCCCTTACGGACACTGATGAGTCATTTAAAAAAAACAAATCTACAGAAACATGTTTGGGTTTGTGTGGGACTCCTAATGACTGGAATCCTGCTGCTATTCACAGCGAGGCACAAATGATGGACAATTCCTGGTTTCCGTCCCTAGGGCTTCCGGGGTGGTGCCTGGAAATCTGCATGCTTACTGAGTACCTGGAGACTTC
The DNA here is from genome assembly GCA_030068075.1 of Paguma larvata. Lineage (NCBI taxonomy): Eukaryota > Metazoa > Chordata > Mammalia > Carnivora > Viverridae > Paguma > Paguma larvata. The sequence goes on from CM057837.1 coordinate 32,409,703, forward strand.
TGATAAAGAGGTCTTCTGTGACCAAGGGTTAGTGACTCTTGAGTAGGGAAGCAAGAGAGAGAAAATCACGAGCTACTTGGAGGATCAGTTCTTACAGTCTATTTAGAACCTTTGGTCACTGTGAAAGAGAGTAAGTACATGTATGTGAATGTGATTTTGTCTACTTTACAGAGCAAAAAACTGGCAGTGCATAGACCGAATTTATGTTGAAAATCTGTGAGGAGTTTTTGGCCTGAACAGTTGCCAATATTTTAAAATTTTTTGGAGATTTCACATTAAAATCTGTATTTCCAGCCTCTCTTGAAATTAAAGAGATCTGACAACACAGCCTACATTTTCCCCTGTAATATTTGACTGAAGGTGGTAGATGTCCTTAGATGGGGCATGTACCCTGCATTTGACCTCAGCTCCCACTACTCCGTATTAATTACACCTAACCCTTTTTTCTCATTTACATTACCTGGTGCTAAGACGCTTTTGGATTTGTGATATATATTGGACAGTTTCCCCAACTCCATTGGCAGCAAGTGTGTGTGTGTGTGTGTGTGTGTGTGTGTGTGTGTGTGTGTGTGTTCTGTCCTTGTGCAGTGCAGATCAAGGCCACATCAAAGAGGGTTTTTGTTTGGCTATGACACGAACATCAATAGTAGGCATCAGTGGGTACCTCATTAATAGAAGTTTGTACAGATCTTCCCTGAGATGAGAGACCCTCCCGGCACTAGGTACTCAGAAGATGCCTGCAGTAGGAAAAGTTTCCTGGTTACAGGAGCCAGTTTCTCTACTCAAGAGCCGACATAAATAGGAAGACTGCCATCAACCATCTATTTAAGGACAGACTTTTACAGAACCTTGAGGAAATTAAAACTAAAGCTACTTGTACCCTTCTCTGAAGGCAACAGAACACACATAGCTAAAGGCAAGGAAACACACAGATGAATATGTACGTAGATCTGTATTCTCCCAAATACGTATGAATATGGATCTAGATACACATATGTTGTATGCCAACACACACATATGATTTTGGGAATGCTGGAAAAATCACTGAAGGGAGAATGGGAATAAGTGGCAGCTTATGAGAGACAGAAAGGAAATGAATCTAAGAACTCACTTAGGGCGCCTGCATGGCTCAGTCAGTTGAGTGTCTGATTCTTGGTTTTGGCTCAGGTCATGATCCTGGGTTGTGGGATCAAGACCTATGTTGGGCTCCATGCTAAGCATGGAGACTGCTTGAGATTCTCTCTCTTCCCCACCTCTGCCCCTCTCCCCAGCTTGTGCTTTCTCTCTCTCTCTCTCTCTCTCAAATAAATAAAATGAAAAAATTTTTTAAAAGAACTCTCTTATGAGTGCTAACATGAACTCACAGAAAGATCACGTGTTTTGGAGTCAAATGGCCTGAAGGTTAAGTGCCTGCTGCACCACTTATTAACTGTATGACTTCAACTTAGTTAACGTCTCTGAGCTCTACGATTTCATTCTCCGAAATGGGTGTACATATGCCTACCCTAAAATGTTTTCCAGGACCTGGCTCATGGTAGGTGCCAATAGATATTGTTTCTTTTCACCAAGTTGAACCTACTGATAGGTGTTTTTCTTGATGCCCAATATTCTCTGGTTCTCTGAAGTGGGAGCAGATCTAAAGATACCCTTTCATCTCCCATAAGTGGACCTTGTAGATAGCTCAGAGATATGAGGGGCCTGGACCTAGCTTGGGACTGCTTCATATCTTAGGGAGTTTTCTAACTGACTTTTTCTGGCAGTAGTTTTCCTGGTATTGTACTTCATTCTGTAAGTAATGGGCCCAAGGAACCAAATGCAGTTGGCATAACCTTGCTGCAATGGGTCAAGATCTAGGAGCCATGAGATTCCTTGCTGGTTCCAGACTTCTGGTACTTTCACGTCGCTTCTGTTCATCCCATATCCCTACTCTCAGGTGAGAAGCACGTTGCATTGGAATCTCCACTTCAGAGGTGAGCTATGGCCGTGCCCGCCACCTGTGTTCTCCTGGCCTGCTTTGCCTCCTCTCTCCCCCCCAGGGAGCTTTGCCCTCCTGCTTCTGGGAGGATCCCTCATAGGTGATGCTTGCCAGGCCTGTGCTCTTTGACTGGAGCTGGACAGGTGAAGAGAAGCTGGGTGGGCTCTGTAGCCCTAGCACCATGCTTGCTATTCCTAGTTGATGTTTTCCCCACATCATTCCATCCAGAACTTCTGTTTGTATTGTTTATCAAGTGACCTTAGGGTTTGGATGAAACGTTGCTGGCCACAGGAAAGCTGGGAACGCGGCCAACATTTCAACAGGACTCTCCCCACCTTCTCTCTGTTTTATCTCCCGCTCTAGTCTTCACAGCCATCTTTTCTCCTCGTCTTCAGACTTCATGTTCCTAATCCCCTGCAATGCGTGGGATCTTCTTCACCTGGGTCTGTCCTAACCTGTAGGGCCTCCTCCAAGGAGGAAGGTGGTTACCCTTCCTCCCACCTGAACAATTAAGACCTCTACTGCTCTCAGTTAAATGTTAGCAAAAAAAACAAAGCTGATCTCGCCCATGTTTTGAAATCATATATCTGCCTTTGAATAGGTCTGTGTCTTTAGAAAAGATTTAATCTTTCTGAGCTGAAGGTACACATTTTTAAAATGCGGATGATAGTCCTATTTGTTGGTCTAATTGCCATTTTCTCCATAAATAATAACTAAGCTCTTCTTTCTTTCTTTCTTTTTCTTTCTTTCTTTCTTTCTTTCTTCCTTCCTTCCTTCCTTCCTTCCTTCCTTCCTTCCTTCCTTCCTTCCTTCCTTCCTTCCTTCCTCTCTCTCTCTCCTTTTCTTTCTTCCTTTCTTCCTTCCTTCCTTTCTCTCTCTCTCTCTCCCTTTCTTCCTTCCTTCCTTCCTTCCTTCCTTCCTTCCTTCTTTCCTTCCTTCCTTCCTTCCTTCCTTCCTCTCTCTCTCTCCCTTTCTTTCTTCCTTCCTTTCTTCCTTCCTTCCTTCCTTCCTTCCTTCCTTCCTTCCTTCCTTCCTTCCTTCCTTCCTTTCTTTCTTTCTTTCTTTCTTTCTTTCTTTCTTTCTTTCTTTCTTTCTTTCTTTCTTTCTTTCTTTCTTTCTTTTCCTTGAACTACACATATTGGAAGCCAAGACTGAGAATGTAAGAGAAGATTAAAGACCTGAATTGTGTGTGAAGAGCTGGAGTTCGAAAAAAATGTAGGATTTAATTCTGGCTTCAATTTTTGGACTTTTGGAAAGTTACTGAAACTTTCTTATTTTTTATGTTGTCATCTTTAAAATGGCAAAAATAATACCACCCTCATGCCTAGGATTGTAAGGACAATTACACGAAAGGCAAGGTGTGATGGTGTTTCTGCATTGTAAAAATCTGTAAAAATCTCAGATTCAGCTACTGCTTGGATATCCTAACTTCTGGCTGCAGAGAAGTCCTTTGAAGGCTAACTTTCTCACCTGCTTTGTTGTTTTCTTGCTTTTCTGCTATGGGATTGTGAATTTGTGGCTAAAGGGGAGTGGAGACTTGTACATGAATGTCCATAGCCGCTTTATTCGTAACAGCAAAAACGTGGAAACCATCCAAATGCCCATCAAGCAATGAATGGTTAAACAAATCATGTTAAATTTTCACAATGGAATATTATTCAGTAATTGAAAGGAATGAATTGAAACTCGAAAATGTGATACTAAGTGAAAGAAGCCAGTCACAAAGGCCACATAGTATATGATTCCTTCATATGAAAGGTTCAGAGTAGGCAAGTCCATGGGAGACACCAAGTAGATCAGTGGTCGTCTAGAGCTGGTTGAGTTAGGGATGGGGGATGGGATGCAGAATGACTGCTAATGGGAAGCGGTTTCTTTCTGGGGTGATGAAATGTTCTCAAATTGATTCTGCTGATGGCCACACAGCTATATGGATATGCTAGAAATCATTGAATTTTGTCATCTAAATGGTTGAATTGTATGGGATGTAAATTATATCTTAAGGAGGCTGATATATATATATATCACACACACACACACACACACAACTTTGCTTTTCCTCTTTTTTCCCTACTCGGAGCCCTGCAGGGAGTTCTTTTGGGGATGGTTTGGCTATATTTGGCCCTCTGACTTGAGCCCACTTCCTGTCTACTACTTCCTGTCTACTCCTGCTCCCTTTGGACAGGCCCAAACCCTCTGTGACAAGCCACTTTCACTGGCCCCTTCCTTTGGCTAGATTGCACAAAGAACTCTTTAGAATAAACTCCTGCCTCCTGAACTGTGACAGTTTCCTGTGGGCAGGGGACTCCCCATGTTGCTCCTTCCTACCCCCCCTCCCCCAGTGATGACTGTCTCTAATACAGTAGATGTGAAGTAAACATCTGTTGAATGAATGGTTGATGGAGGAGGTTGGGTGGGGGTAAGGGGGAATGACTGCTAACGGGAAGGAGTTTCTTTCTGTTGATGGCTAAGTGTTATTTGCAGAACAAAGGAGTTCCCCTGAATTTCGTTTACATAAGGAGCTCTACTACTCAATACCATTTAAGGGTCTTTTTACATTCCTTAGGGACAGATAAGAACTTATAGGGACCTTGCAGAGTTTTCTCATTGAATCCTTGAAGCAACTTAGCCCAGAAGGGGCTGAGTGACATGTTCAAAGTCACAGGGCTAGAAAGCCTTAGGGCCATTATCCACTCTCAGCCTCGCTTAGTTCCCAGCACCCACTGTGTTCATGACACCTCTGAGGCCCAACAGAGCACTGACAGTATGAGAGGGGAGGATGGCGGGGAAGGATGAAGAATATAGAGACACTCAAAGTCCCCGGCAAGCAAGGACCCAAGGAAATGGATGTAAAGCATCTCCAACATGTGAGAGCAAGTCATAGCGTCTCCATGACTTCTTCAGGGTCACAGTCAATAAGTGTATGCTTACCCCACCCCCATGACCCAGTCCTGCTCAGCCCCACTCAGGCTTGGTTTCTTAGCAGCAGTGAGAACTCTCTTGGTAACATGGAGGCATCCAGTTTGTGAACTGGGGGCCCCACGTGATTGCTCAGGCTATTCCACCGGCAGCCCCTGCCTCAGGCTCATCCACTGAGAATGAGGCTCCCGAACTCGAAGCTTCACTCCCTGGTCAGAAAATCCTCATCAGGCTAAGCCAAGAATACACCACCCACAGAATCATTAAATTATAACAAGCTCTGAAACTCACTCCAGTAGCCTGGGTCTGTTTGTCCTTGCAGTCGGAAGGAAGGAGCTGATTGGCTGGCCGAGGTCGGACTAGCAGGCCTTATCTCCGACTGGTTATTATTTGATTAAAGAGGCTTCCTCCTCCTGTGGTGTTTCAAAACCATGCTGGGAGAGTTTACTGCTGCCTGGGGACTTTTTCTGAGGTTACTACAGAGCACCCAAAGTCCTTCAGTCTCCAGCTATACAAACAGACACCCAGAGGAGCTTTGTCCACTTCCACACACAGGCGGGGGCTGGGTTCTGCAGAGTCTCCACCCGCTTTGCTAATCAACTGGTTGATTCCTTAAACACCACAGAGTCAAGGATACAGGTATTAAAGGTAATGGGGGGGGGCGGGTGTCTCATTTCCTAGGATGTCGTGACATTCGAAAACGGGATAGGGTGGAGGTCTGGGGTGCAGAGTGGAAAGCAGGAGAGGCAGAGGAAGTGGAAAAAGGACATGCAAGAAAAAAGAAATCTTGAAATTCTACAAAAGGCAAGGCCAAGGTGTGAGGTATTCGCAGCTGGAGAGAGGCGTGAGCCTGATTGCGATGAATTGTTCACATCTGCATGCTTTTGTTTCCCACTTTGTCTGAAATCTGTGTGTGATGTGCACTGTCTGTTCTCACGCCCCTCATGGCCCCAGCTCGGCAATGTTTTCCGTGCTTGGGCTGAGAGGTCAAGTCAAAGGGCTTCCTCGCTAAGAATGCAGGCTGGGCGCTGGGCTCTGGGCTCCACGTGGTGCCAGCAGGAATTTAACCACCGGGGATGAGGATAGAAAAGTCCCCTCTAATAGTTACATTTGGCTGCAGGTGGCCGAGGACGGCAGGATATGATGCAAGACAAGGAAAACATCATTTTATTTTGGCATTAAGTGGAAAACAATGCTTTCATAGTAAATTGTCATTAAAACTGGTTTTTTCGCTATGCATTTTCAATTACTGCATTTCCTCTCTCTGGCCATGGTGGTTGTCTTAATTTCCACGTGTTTCCATCCAGGTTGTCTTCCTTGTGAACTGTTGATACCTGGGTTGCTTGCGCTCTGTTAGCTTTGACAGGATGTTGTCCTGGCTTTGCCCTGGCAAAGCCTCTCCGCGGGATGGAGGACTCTTCTTCCTGCCCAGTACGCCGTGGCCCCCAGGGAATTTTCTCAGTAGAGGCCCCATTGGATTTCCTGAGTCTATTCAGAGTAATGGTCTGAAGAGCTTGTCAAAGTAAATCCCGCCCCCCCCCACCTCCCCGCCTTCATAATTTTAAAGGAAATGGCAAGAGGGAAGACAAACCCAGAGCAGGGAGTTGTACCTCCTGGACCTGGTTCCTTCCTGCTCTTTTGGGATCACTCCTCCCTTTACCATCATCCAGACGGTCTGGGTCTCCCCCTCCTCTCTCTGTGTTCTCTATCTCTGTTCTCCACATGGACACTCGTTCTTTGCACCCACCATGCAAGGTGGCCTTCTTGCATGTCACCCTTTCTGCTCTAAGCACTCTCTCCACCGTCCCCTGCCCCCTGCTCTGGCCAAGTCAACAGATTAGTTAGGTGTCTGAGTAAAGCTTCTTCCTCCAGTACTAGGTTAGGGTCCCCTGGACCTCGCCCCATTGAACCTAATTGTATTGTCTTATGATTGCTTGTTTCCTCATCCATTGCCTTCCCTGCACTGGCAGCTCTGCGCAGCCAGGGGTCTTGATTCCAGCCTAGCAGTGTCTGGCACCCAAGAGACTCTTACTTGGCAGTAGCAGGTAACATTGACGGAGAACCTTCTAGTTGCCCGGCACTGTTCTGAGTGCTTTTACACTTATTAACTCAGTCCTCACAATAAACCTGGGAGGCGAACGTCAACCCATTCAACAGATAAAGGAACTATATAAAGAAACAAGTTGGGGCACCTGGGTGGCTCAGTTGGTTGAGGGTCCAACTCCTGATTTCGGCTCAGTCCATGATCCCAGGGTCATGGGTTCGAGCCCCACATTGGGCTTCACACTCCATCTTCTTTCCCTCCCTTCCTTTCCACCACCTGCCCCTCTCAAAAAAAAAAAGAAAGAAGGAAGGAAGTTAACCTAGTAATTGGTGGATTTCAGAGCCCATGCTTTTACTCCTGTGCCACAATGCCAATCTGGGGCTGAATGAATCCGTGAAGAATGAATATCAGGGTGACAAATAGAACACTAGGCCACCCTCCCATCTGCTCTGTTGGAATCTTTCACTCAACTGAGCCTACTGCACGTGAACCACGTGCAGGTTATGTGCAAGGCTTTGAGGATATGGTAGGAAGTGGGCACAGACCCTGACCTGAGTTCACTTTAGTTTCAAGCTATGTTGTCTCTGTCAGGATCTGCTTTCTCCATCAGCCTCTGGCCTACCTTTGTAGCCAGGTTTAATCACTTATGGGCTCCGACCTCATGACTGAGAGGGGCTCCAAATCAGGAATTTGGTCCAACCTGGAAGGAAGCACTTAAGGACACTAACATTGGCTGGATGCTTGCGGTAGCTCAGGCATTGCGCTGAGGGCTTTCCCTGCCATAGCTCATTTATCCTCCTTGTGAGGGATAGCGTCATCCTATGTCTTAGAGGAACAACTGAAGGCTAAGAGAACTAATTTTCCCAAGCTGGTAAGTGCAGGAACCGAGACTCAATTTCTGATGATATGGTCTCATACCCGCATACAAGGGCTTTTATAAACACTTAGCTCTGGGCTCACTGCCTCCTGGTGACTGCTCCCCTCTGAAATTCCACTCAGACAGATATTCCTGTTTCACTGTCTGCCTTTCCAGTGCCGAGTGGGGATCTCCTACTGCTGTGTGATTCTCAGCATCATCTTTCCTGCCTGGACCACAGTCTAGCACCCAGCTCCACAAGACCAGGGACTGGTTTGGGAGCATCTGCTCCTAGAACATCACGGTCAAAAAGCCTAAACTAAGGCCCCCAGCTTAAGGGAAACTCCAAAATCTGAAAACCTTTGTTAGAAGAGAAGTACAGCGTGGTGGGTGGGGGGCAGGACCTGTCATTCAGATCCACTGCTGAATTTTGCTTTTTCCACTTGTTATTTATGTTGTCTAAGCCCCAGTTTCCTTATCTGTAAAATGGGTATTGTATGTCTCTTGTGTGGTTACTTTGAGAATAGAGGTGCTCTGTCCACTAAATGTAGGCGTGTGCCTGCCGTGGGTGAGGCACTGGGATACAGTGGAGAATGAGGCAGAGAAAGGTCCCCGCCCTTTTGGAAGTTACAGTTGAATAGGGGGCAATGGGCATTAAAAAAACAACACAAATAGGTCATTCCCATTCGTGACGAGAAAAAGAACGAATGACCTAATTTTGGTAGGGGCGGAAAACTCATCAAGCAAGACCTCCTTGATGAACGATGGCATATGAGCGCCTAACATGCCATCTCGACCAGGACGCAGGAGGCGTTCAGGACGTGCGGCCCTGGCCGACCACCTGCAACTCTCAAGGATTCAGAGGCTGTGAGTATAAAGTGAGGGGGTGGACTAAATGATTCCCGAGGCTAAGTTGTCCATCTCTGGTATTTATAATTCCTCCGATCCATAGCAAGATAGAGTCAGATTAAAGGAGATTCCCCTACTGCCTGTCCAGTACTCTTCTACCCAGCTAGCCGAGTACTAGAGATTCTGAGTCCAAACTCAAAGAGGCCATGGGGAAGACTTGGCTAATTCTGTCACCCAGAGCCCCTTTCTCTAGAACCTCCCTCTACTCTCCAGCTGGAGCTCAGTACCTTCACTCCCCTATGGTCACTCCCACCAGATAGAAATCCCTAAGCCCCTTCCCAGAGGCAGAAAATAAGTTCTCTGTGTCCTTGGCCCCCAGGTTTCTATACGTCCAGCCTGGATAATGAACCTACCTGGGGCAACCGTCTCTGGTGGTGAAATTCCTAGCGTAGGCAGGCTGGGAGGGGAGCAGAGAGCTGAGGATTTGGGGATGGGCCCATCATCTTCTTTGGCTACCCATGAGTGCTCCCCAGGCTGCCCCCTTCCCCACCCACTCAGCCGCCCCCCCCCACCCCCAACAGCACCATGTTCCTTTCGCACGGCACACAGTGTCTTTTGTGAGCTCTCTGGCCAGGGATTCAGTGACAGCTCTTGTGAAGAGCTGGTTAGCATTTTTTCCAGACAAAGCCAGAAGCTCCGGGAGGTGATGGGAAGGCTAAGCTTGCCAAGCATGATGAAAGGAAATGATCAGTTTCAGGCTCCTGAAAGAATGGGCTTCGACTCTCTCCCACCTTCCCCCTGGGGGACCCCGTCCCCTTGACCTCCAGGGGCATATCACCTCTCTTTCCATCTCCTCCGCCCTACCTGGGGGCCTCACTCTTGCCTTCAGCTCTCTGTTAACCAATCCCCACCTCCTGCTTACTGTCCATAATGCTTCGTAGGGCCTCCCGGGGACATCAGTGTTTTAGCTAGTGATGCCTAAGGAAGCAATAATGGTGGGAGGGCAGGCCGTAGATTTGATACTTCGAGGGACACAACTGTCTTCACATGAACTCAGAATTTGAAAAAGTTTGGTTGGGGAGTCAAAGAAGATTAGATGGATATTGAGAAAGTAACAGAAATGCTGTGCAATAGATAATACATTGCACCAAAAGCATTTCCTTTTTTTTAAGTTTATTTATTTATTTTGAGAAGCGGGGGAGGGGTAGAGAGAGGCCCAGCGCGAGGCTAGAACTCACAAACTGTGAGATTGTGACCTGAGCCGAAATCAAGAGTCTGACACTTAACCACCTGAACCACCCGGGCGCCCCAAGAGCATTTCCAAAGAGACTTTGAATAGCAAGTTGTACCCAGAGGCAAAAATCCTCCCCAACGGGTCATAAAAGGAAAGTGACAGGATATTTGCAGTGGGAAACACACCCTCATCATTCAGCTCCCAGAACCTGCAGCCTGGCTAATCATACCAAGGTGAAGCCTGGTTCTGCAGCCTTGAGCTGCATTTCAGATGTATATTGCGGCTCCAAGTTGTCCTGCTGAGTCGGAGCTAATGAAAATACTCCATCACTCCGGATCTCTCAAGCAACAGGGGGACTGGAACCTTCTCCCTACCTCTTCCTCTCTCCTTGCCTCTGTGTGTTTTCTTACAGAGCTTTGCATTTGGCCTCTCTCTAACCTGCCCTGTGGGTCTGGTGGGAAGTTCAGCTGAGTCTGGCTCTGTGCATGGGGCTTCGACATCCTGCCAGAAGTCAAGTCGGCTAAACACACGAAACACCGAAAAAACAAAAAAGACCCCAAAACTATCCAGAATGAGTTTTAAAAGAAAACAACATCCTTTCTCCATGAGCTGGACTTTCTCTGCAGGGAGGAGCGGGTTTTGTGGCTCTTATCACATGGGGGAGGGAGTGGAGCTGCTTAGGAACAGTGTGGTTGATGTTTTCTTTTTGTCAATTCCGAATTAAAAGTGACCGTGAGGAACAGGGGCCTGGGAAAACAGAAAACTCTGGGACTGAGAGCTCTTCTCTGACTTGGCAATGCGAATACCAGGGGATCAAGCAGCAGGCAGGCTGGAGACTGGCTTTCCCATACCCCAGCCCTGCTCAGGGGACGCGGGAGAGGAGCTGAGCCTTTGCTCAGAAGTCCTGTGGCACCTCCGGGGGGAGCAGCACATCTGTTGCACACTAACCCCCATCACCCTTCCCTTGGGGCTCATTGTAATTATCTTGTGGGATGATGCTCAGGGTGAGCCTGTGGGTAGGATGGAGCAGGGCTCCCCGTCTGCTGCGCCGGCCACAAACAGCATGCATGATTAGATAATAGAAATGAGCCCTCGAATCGTCAGACTGTGCGGGTTCATGAAGCAGCACTGTGTGTGCCTGGTGCTTTGCCATTGCTCCTTCAAATGCCCCCTTGCTACACCTCCAGGCCTGCCCCACGGCTAACTAGCTCCATGACTCGGGGCAGCAGGGCACAGACACTGCTCTCAAGGAACTCAAATCCCAGTGGAAGAGAAGAGTAATCGAACAAGCAATTTAGGGTAGCCTTACCACGTGGAGAGTGCCACCAAAGAACAGAGTGGCTTATTCTCAGGGCAACTTCGATCCCTCTGATCCTGCCCTTACCCCACCCTCTCCTTGTCCTGGGATATCTTCTCTGCTCAATCTGGGTCGCAAGCCTAATTCTTCTCCCGACGACTCCAGTGGCTCCTCACAGTACCCATATTCCAGACTGCAGGTAAGTGCCGGTCTGTGGTGTTTTTCCAATCCAGGGTGATTTCAGAACTAAGGACAGAATAGCCAGTCTTTAGTACAGCTGTGTGTATTCAGTTTGAGGAACTTCTCTTCGTTTGCAGAGTCTATCCCTCCTGTCTGTCTGTTGAGATGTTGAAACTTTTCATTTATGAAATGATGGTGTTTGTAGATTGTCGCCTCGGGTTGAGTTTAATTTTAATATTACCACTGGGCAGAAAAAACAGTTAGCATCCATTGTTTACTGCACCGTGATAGCTCCAAGTCTGGGAAGCATTGCCTAACAAACTGCTTGTCACCAAGGTTAACACCTATGTCCAAACCCAAGCGGGAGCCCCTGGGGTGTCTTTCTTAGTGTCTGATTTCCCAGTCTGTAGCAGACTGGCAGAGCTGATGTATTCAAATTCAACTCACTTCCCCAGGACACTCAGCTGGCTGTAGCGGCCAGATCCTTAAATGGACCCTCCTGTTTTCTCAGCGTCCCAGGCTGCTGTATGTTTAATGCCTCGTGTATCCGATTTCTGGGCCAAACTCATGAAAATCTAAAGGGGAATTATCCGTCTCAGAAAGCAGTTGCAATGGAAATAAAAGCGCTTCGTACTCAGTGTTATCAGGGTGTTTAATTTTTCATTGAAATTTCAAGATAAAAGGTGATCTTCAGAGCTGTGTTAACCCAGATCTCCAGCTTCCACCGAGACGCAGCTTAGAAACTGCTGGAAAAGATCCCAGTCCTGGCTGGGAGCAGCCTTTTAGGAGTCAAAGGATCTAGTCTAGTTAAATGACGTGCCATACGGCACCAGGTTATCCCACTATTTTAGATACGGTTTGGGCATTGGAAGTCCCCATGAAGCTTGACGGATAGAAGAAAATGCCCATCAGGCAAGCAAAATCCCAGTGATATAAGCGGCAAAGTTCAAGTTCTTGGGCTGTGGTTGAACATTTCTATGTTAACAATTGTTTAAAATAAGTGATTCATGCTAGGCTTTAGATAATTTATTTAAAAATATTTTTGATATTTATTTATTTTTGAGAGAGAGAGAGAAAGAGAGAGAGAAAGCAGGGGAGGGGCAGAGAGAGAGAGAGGGAGACACAGAATCCCAGGCAGGCTCCAGGTTCTGAGCTGTCAGCACAGAGCCCAATGCAAGGCTCAAACTCAAGAACCGTGAGATTATGACCTAAGCCAAAGTCTCATGCTTAATTGACTGAGCCACCCAGGCGCCCCATCAGTTAATTTAGCTGCAAGGAGGGCTTTGCTTTACCATTCTGCAATGTTGGTTTTGCTTTGTGATGGTAATTGCAAAGGAGACTCTCATGTTTGGACCGAGGTCAAAGGATGTGCCTTGTGCACATTTTGGTGAACACACTCTTCTGCTTCTGCCCATCTCTTCTCTGGGACCTAACACATCTCTTGGCACCTATGATGCCCAAAAACTGTTGTTGAGGATACCAATAATGCAAATGACTAATATATTTTGGAGAGAATCTGTTTCTGGCAGTTTCTACCTTGGCCTAATATGACCACTTAATCATTCATACTTTTAACTTGGCTATTGAATTAGTAGAAGAAAATTCTTCACCTTGACAATTCTGTTTTGGTTTGCAACCCTACGAAAAGTAAAAAGTGGGCGTATCGTGGGCAGCAAAGACTAGTCCACACTGGTGAGCACTTTGTACTCCAAGCCTTGGTAACTAGTTTTCTGGAACCTCCCCTGGCTGCTTAGTCAGGGTCTGATCCAGACTGGGGAGCAACAGGCATGGTCCATTTGACCTTGCGTAATTGTATTTGGTTTGCCTGGGCAATTTAGCCAACACAATCTTTTCCACTTAACTTATCCCTCTTGTAGCAGGCAGCCCTGTGGGTGGTCAGCAGCCTGAGGTCTGAAGAGATCAATGTGGAAGGCTTAAGGACGTTTCTCATCCCGGCTTTGCCATCAGTCGGTTTTATGGCCCTGGGCAAATCATCTGTCTCTCCCGGTCATGGTTTCCTCCTCCGTGAACCATGTTGGATTAGATCAGAATTTCTCCATCTTCGCACTCGTGACCTTATGGGTCAGATAATTTTTTGTTGTGGGGCTGGCTGTCCTGTGTCTTGAAGGATGCTTCTACCCACTAGATGCCACTAGTACTCTTCCTGTCTTTTGTAACAACCGAAAGTATCTCTGGACATTTCCAAATGTCTTCCTGGTGGCAAAGTCATCCCCAGTTGAGAACTATTGGATCAAATTATATTTACCTCAGTTTGAGAAACCACGATGAGTTGTTAATCCATCCTGTTTTATTGAATACCTACTATACACTAGGCATTATATTAGGTTTTGTAGCCTAAATATTTTTTAAAGATATTCCATTGAGTAAGTGCCATCAATTTCATGAAACTCTGAATTAGAGCTAGAATGGTATCTACACAGGCACTAAGGTAGAATGAAAAAAAGAGAGAATCTCTATTTGGATTCTTACTAGGCCTTGTCTATAAAACATCAACCTTATACATTGTCGTCAGGACCTGATGCTTAGTGTGTATGAAAGACCTTAAATGATAGTAGACATTCGATAATTAAACTCATTCTCCTTTCTTCTTCCTTACCTCTGAGAGAATGAGATCTTCGCAAACCATTAACTTTATCAGCTTTGCTCTGCTATCTCTAGGAATCTACCTATCTCCTACCACGTGCCCCCAGTCCACTCCACAGTCAGACCAATACTGATATGTCCTTTTAAAAATGTCCAACTGTTTGGGCACTTGGGTGGCTCAGTTGGTTAAGCGTCTGACTTCAGCTCAGGTCATGATCCCAGAGTTCGTGGGTTTGAGGCTCACATTGGGCTCCCTGCTGTCAGTGCAGAGGCTGCTCTCGATCTTCTGTCTCACTCTCTCTCTGCCCCTCCCTCTGCTCCCCTCCCTCTGTCTCACTCTCTCTCTGCCCCTCCCTCTGCTTGCTCTATCTCTCTCAAAAATAAATAAACATTAAAAAAAGATATCCGACTGTATGCTTCAAGGAGAGCCCCCACCCCACCCTCAATGTCTTCTATCACCAGATTATTAACTGGGTTCATTATTTGAAGGACTCGCTTCTCCCTAGTGAAGAAAAAGATTCTCCAGAGAATAACCAGAGGCCATTGTTTCATATTTGCCTTTGCACAGTGACAGGAAGCTGGAGCCCCTCCTCTGCGAGTCATCAGCACTGCTTCTCCTGGGTCACTGATCGGGCCATGGGGTTTATCATGGGTTCTAAGTGTCTCGAGGGCAAAGATTGTGCACTGGACTTCCATGCAAGCTCCTGCACCACCTCCTCCAGGGAACACACGTTGGTATTTTGTAGCCTGACATGGTGAGAGGCATCAGGTGCAGTAAAAAGCAGTTCAGGGCAAGGGAGTTTGAATCTGTATTTTCTTCTCAGATCAGACCCTGACCAGAGGCTATGGAGAGAAGAAGACAGTGTAGCTCTTGGAAAAAATAGGTTCAGGCTCAAATCCCAGCTCCGTCACTCTCTGTTTGACCTTGGGAAATTTATGTTACTACTCTGAACCTTGGCTGTCAGAGCTGAGAAGTCTGCAGGAATAAGGATCCCTCTTTATACAGAGGTTGTATTAAATAATAGACTACGTGGAAGGCATATGGTACAATCCTGGTAAGCTTTTTTTTTGTTTTGTTTTGTTTTTTGAGAGAGAGAGAGAGAATACATGAGCAAGTATAGGGAAGGGGCAGAGAGAGAGCATCTTAAACAGACTCCAAGCCCAGCACAGAGCCCGATGTGGGGCTCGATTTCATGACCATGCAGTCATGACCTGAGCTGAAATCCAGAGTTGGATGCTTAATCGACTGAGCCACCCAAGGGCCCTGAACCCTGGTAAATATTAAGTGCTCCATAGAAATCCACTTTCATTAATAATATGTGTCATCTTAAATAGTAACTATAAGTGATAATAAATATGACAGGTAGTACACAACAAAAAGATGGATTTGGGTGGATTAAAAGGTGTGTATGAGATTGGCTCGTTCCATTACCAATGAGGAAACAGGCTCAGAAGGGGAAGCCAGGGGAAGGGTACCCAGGTTAGTGGCAGAGCTGGGGAAGATCTTGCATCTCTAGATTCCCCTCTGGATGCTGGTTCGCTTTCCTGTATTAAAGAAAAATTATTCAATAACAATTGCAAACACGATGTGGCAGTTTATTCAGGACTCTCACCAGAGGTATAGGGACCACCATGATGGGGATTTTATAGTAGGAAAGACAGACTAGATTCAACTCCAAATACAGTATGGGCAAGAAACAGGGTAGGGTCATTGGATGGAAAAGTACTAAAAGGAGACAACAAGGTGAAGGAAGACTCTGGCCAAACCGACCTGACATGATTCTTCCCTGAAGACAGGTTGGGGTGGTCAGACAACACCTGGGGAATGGTGGAGGGTGAGGAGACTGATCAGATATTGAGGGCTGGGGCTCTGGTTAAACTGACTTAGCAGCATTCTTGCTAAAACTGGGTTTCACAAGGAGGTGCATGGATGGGGCTAGGAGAAGGTTCAGGAAGTTTAAATTTTTATCACCTGCTCAAGTGTTCAAAGGCCAAGTTTAGAAAACTGCATACAAATTGAGGAAAATGCACCAGTTGGTTTAAGCACCATGTGCTGTTTCCAGAGGGACTTCTTCAGAGTAAGAGAGAAATGAATATTGTCTAATGGGTTTCTGATGACCTAGGGCTGCCCTAGAGAAGAGCAAAGTTTGAGAAGGGGGGGCCTAGCCCCCCAAGGCTCCAGTTACACCAGCCAGTCCTTACACACCACCAAGCACTATAGCAATTATTGCCTTTGTTCCTCCATCTCTCACCTTCTCAAAGTTCAGCCCTTACTTCCCAGCCCAGACCCAAGGAACTGGTGAGTTCCCGTTCCTTAATGCTGATACTTGGTCTCCAGAGCCACTATGAATGACTACATAACTGAGCACAAATAGAGTTCCCCTTTCCAATGAGGCTGCAAGAGATTTCTCTGAGCTGGCTCTGACCTGTGATTCATATCTTATCTTTCACCTCTTGCCAACAACTCATAGGCTTGCTTGAGAAGGAAAGACTGAAGGTTTTAGGCTCATTGTTCAAAGAGGAAGAGTTTTAACAGAGTGGCTTGCTACCTGTGTCCTTCAGTATTGACTATTTGGGGCCTGCTTGCAGTGGGAGGTTATGTGGTTCTGTTGGTGTTCTGGCATCATGACAATTCACATGATGCAAAATCATGAGTCATTACACTGTGAATGGAACCATGGTATAAATGGAATAACTCATTTGTTGTCAGCTCTACTGTAGTCTTCAAGGATGGTCATAATTCAGTCAAGAAGTTTAATCAGTAGAGTCCTGTTTCCTACCAGAACTCTATCTCCTATTTCACCTTTTTTAAACTAAATTAAAACTTAACTGAAAGTGGGTGTCCTTCTTATCTGAAGAAGAGGTTTACCGTGTGCAGAGCACACATTTGAAAGCTTTTCTTTTACTCCCCTCCCCCTCTTTTGTTTAACCCTTTCTGGCATAACACATATCAAATGATGATTTAAAGGAGGGATCTGCAGATTATGGCTCCTGGGCCAAATCCTGCCCACCACTTGTTTTATAAATAAAGTTTTATTGGCACACAGCCACATTCATTCGTGTATGTATTTACCATCTATGTCTGCTCTCATACTACTACAGAATTGAGTAGTTGTGACAGAGACCATATGACCAAAGCCTTAAATCTTTATTAGCTAGCCCTTTATAGGAAAAGTGTGCTGATTCCTGATTTAGAGTATGAGTGTTGGGGTCAAACATGCCTAGGTTCAAATGAGCTATTGGTTACTCATTAGTTTGTAACAAGCTAGTTTTGACATGGGAAAAGCTACATGACTTCTCTGAAACCACGGGAATAATAGATAAATACCTACTACCTTGGAGGGTTGGTGTGAGAATTCAGTGACATAGTATATGTAAAAACTACAGCCTGGCACAGAGCAAATGCTCAATAAATAGTAACTATTCCTGAGCATTCATTCCTTTAGCCAACAAATGTATATCTAGTGGTTTCTCTGTGCCACGCCTGGGGTGGGGGCCATAGAAGTGCTTGACGTAGATAGTTCCCCTCTCATAGAGCTCACGTTCTAATAGAGAAGAGAGGCAGCATAAAGAAAACGAACTACAGATTATCATAATGATGAGCGCTATAAATAAAATAAAATAGGATGACGTAGAGGAAAATGATGAGGCAGGGAACAGAAAATTGCTAACCAAGCTAAGACCTAAACATAAGAATGAGTCAGTCGCATGCATATCCAGAGAAGATATGTTCCTGATGGCGGGGACAGTGAGTAAGGAGTCCCTGAGCCAAGGATGAGCTTAGTATGGATGGTCCAGGAAGACAGGTGGCCTCGGGGACTGGGGCGGTGACAGAAAGGGGGATGGCAGAGGTTGGCAGGGGTAACAGCATGTTGACACTTGTGAGTCTTGAGAAGATTTTAGAGGCAGGGGTGCAATCTGAGACCATAATGGAGCAGAAATGAAGTCCTTGGCCTCATTCGACGACCTTTGTTGTAAACATATTATCCTTCCTCTTTGGTCTCTGGCATTTGTTGCTGTTGGAAACTGGAGACGAGAAGGGACCTAGGGGGCCCTGGGCAGAGTGGAAACTTTGGCTGTGGCAAGTCCATCCCACCACCCCGGCTGATCCCGGCCACCTCATTTGGGCTTTTCTCCTTAAAGGACCCCTGACTCACCCAAAAGATCTGGCTGATGCCATTACCTCTTTGAAATCTTTCTTATCAGGAGCCTTTAATGCTTCTCCAGGCAGAGCACTTAAGGTGAAAACCAGTTAATGTAATCCTAAAGCACTCTAATAAATTTCCAGCAACATAAGACCACCAGATAATCACTTTGTCCCTAGGCTCACTCAGACTTCACAGCTCAGATCCCACAATTAGCATTTCTTTTGTGTCTGAATCATTGAACAGGCGTGAAGAGCCCCAGTGATAATATTTTGCCTTTTGGAGGTTTT
The DNA here is from genome assembly GCA_030068075.1 of Paguma larvata. Lineage (NCBI taxonomy): Eukaryota > Metazoa > Chordata > Mammalia > Carnivora > Viverridae > Paguma > Paguma larvata. Next base: position 32,428,093 of record CM057837.1, read on the forward strand.
AAAGAAAGCTGTTGATTTAATCAGTTACCCAAACTGCCTCTAGGGTTGCTAATGGTAACAGCCAGGCAGCGGTCCCCAGTTTCAAAGTCCTGCTGCATACCAAGCTACTTAAAAGTCTACCTTTGGTTTACCTACCTTTGTCTTCTTGGGATGACTCCCCCTGCTCCTCTGCATTCTCTCCTTCTTCATCATCCTCATCATCACCAAAACCCCTTACTGGAAAGTACTTAGCTGGTTGACAGTAATGAATACTTCCTTTACAATGTGCAAATATGTGTTTCTGTCTCCTCTTGCTTTAGGCATTGTTAAAAGAACAAGATTCCAAATGTGGCTGTCTTCCAAGCCACACTTTTAAACACTGATACTGATTCTTAATTTGGGGTCCCTGAATGACCTCACAATGGGGGTTATGAACCTCCTGAAATCAAGTGCAAACTTCTACATGTACCCTTTTTTTTCCTTGGGAGAGAATCTAGAGTTTCATTTGATTCTCAGTGTTCCCTGACTCCAAAAAGTTAGGAACTATGGCTTTCAAGACTTTAGTGACACATCCATAGTATAGTCATTGAAGGAAAACTCTATGCAGATTTGTAAGTGGAAATGGGAAGTTGTTGGGATTGGAGCTGGGGAAGCCTGTGATTCTGAAATACCACACTGATCAATTACGGCCTGTGAAGGCAAGTGGGATTGAAACCTGGATCAAATGAAGCCTCTCTTTTTAGGGGATTCGACACTTTCCCAGAAACTCTTAGGGTAATAGCAAACATTATGTATTGCTTGCTACGTGCCAGGTACAGTCCCAGTGCCTTACATATTTCAACTCTTAATCCTCACAACCACCATATAAAGTAGATATTGTTATTAGTCTTCTTTTACAGATGAGGAAAATGAGGCACAGAGAGATTTAAATCATAGATTGAGTTGCATTCAACATTCCAAGACCCTTCACAGTTCTGGATAATGTAGTTAATCAAGCTGCAATTAATGGTTCAGAATAACGACCATTTTGGATATGGCTGAATGGTGGGCCATGTTGTAATCTTCAAGCCCATGCCTAATTAATAACAGGATTCCCATATGTGCCACCTCTGGTTTTGTGAATAAGAACAGATTGTAGGTCATGTGCAGAGGAGAGCCAGCTGACTACTCTTTTAATTAGAATTTGTCTAAGCATCCTGTGGTTTGTAGGTTACTAGGTTACTGACCTAGTAGATAATTTTATTGTGACTATTATCACCATTAAAAAATTCATGCCATGTATATAAGGCATGCCATGACCCTGTAGAGCTTAAAGTTAACTAAACCTTATTTCTGGGAGGTTAAAATTTCATTCATTCCAGGATTTGATCAATTTATGGGGCTTTAGATATAATCCACCCTTTATCTAGATTATACATATTCAATAGTTAATGAGCAGGTGATCTAGAAGCTTATAGAGTATCCTCTAAAAGCATCATTTATAATTAACTTAGAAAAAACCAACATTGTGAATATTAAGTCTTGTTCAATCCCATCTGTAACCTATAGTGGTTGCTAGGAATTCTACAAAGCATGGATGCATGCTAAAGTTACATACACGTGCCAGTGATTCATAGAGGTAAATTGGGAAGTCTGGACCAGACTGACAGCCTTTGGAAAAAGTAACTATAAAATAATATGATAAAGGAGAAACACGTTTTGCCATTTCCTAAGCAGAATTGGATGTGCAAGAGAGTGCAATGGGTGAGGTGTATGTCACCCTGGGTGAAGGGTTGGGCCCAGTGACCTGCTCAGTCAGTGGTATAACCAAGTGGGGCTATGAGAGGGGATTGTACCCTGTGACTCTGGATTATGGAAAGCCTATTATCCAATATCTTACTTTCATGTTGGAGATCATCCTTGTAATCCATTTCGAATATTTTATGGAATAATATGTTGACTGTCAGAAAAGATTTAGTAATAATCATAGTCAATTGTATTATTATGCTTATTCGGGTTTTGCTTTATACCCCGTAATTTAGATAATTGGAAACTGGGTTAGTAATACTCTTTGAAAACATTTTCTTTTGGGAAATATGTAGGTTAAAAGCTAAGAACAGTTAAAAGGAGTATGTTTAGAGCACTCAGGAGAATACATTTCTAAAGGAAAATCTTGGAACTTCTATGTCCTCCAAAGTAATAAAACTAAATTTCTTTAAAAGTATTCTAAGTCAAGCCTTAATTGAACTTAGATTGATCTTCTTCCTGAGTAGACTTAATAAGTGAAGTTCTAACTTACTTTCTTCTCTTAGAAAAAGAATACTTTAAGTGAAATGTAGTTCTGCTTCTCCTTGCCTTCTTCATGATTTTTTTCTTCCTTTTTGACAATGACTGATTCTGAGAAGAAAAAAAAATCTATCTCCAGCCATGTCTAGCTTTCAAGTATTTTCAAATTTCTTCCTTCAAGGGTACTGGGCACATGTGTGTTTGCCTCTCAGTCTCTGCTTGCCTTGTTCTTAATTGTGACATACTCATCCGTGTCCGACCACCACCCACACTGGTGCCGGTCACGACTGGAGATCCGGGCCCCTATTCTCCCTGGTATTCATAGTGTTCTCTCTCCTGTGACCCAAAGACTGCTTCCTATCTCTCTACCAAGTCTGGATACATGTTTCTCCAAGACCCATAGAATCCTGAGCCCCTAAAACTCTATGGTTCATTTATTCTTCCTTGAATACTTCTACTCTTAAGGTTATGCTTCCCCAGGACTGTTGACGGTTGTAATAGCCATTCACGCTCTCCTTTATTAAATAGTTAATCTCGTACTTAGACATGCAACAAATACCTTGGGTATCTGTTTTGTGCAAGGCACTGTTAGGTGCTAGGAAATCAAGATGGGAATGGGAGAAGTCAAGAATTTAAGAGGGACAGGCAGACATTAAATGGCTAATTCTGCAATGGGGTCTTCAATTATAATTGTGATAGGTCCCATGGGGGAGAAGCAGATGACAAGGGGTTCCGACCTACTCTGAGGATCAATGAAAGTTGTCACGAGGAGGCGAGACTTGAACTGTGTTATGAAGCATGAATTGTAGAGAAAAAAAGGGGGGACGTGGTAGGGACCACTGCCAGCAGAGGAAAAGAAGGGCGGTGCAAGAGAAGGGCAGAGCCATTTTTCTTAAGAAACTGAAAGCAAGCCAGTGTAGCCAAAGTCAGGGAGAAAGGGCGAGTGGGAGGAGATGAGGCGGTAAGGTTAGCAAGATAAGTGTGGTAAGGTTACTTAATACCAGGTATTAGAGGCCATGTTGAAGACATTTTTCTGAAAGTCTCTGTCCTAAAAGTTCAAAGTCTTTGTCCTAAAAACTGCAAGGAACAATTTAAAGGGTTTTAATCACCTGCAGTGGGGATCAGGCAGAGAAATGGGGTGTTCGAAACGCTTAGTGTTGCATTTTCAGATGTCTGCTCTGGAGGATGTGTGGGAAGTTTGGGAGGATCGGGGGTGGGAAGCCGACATGAGGAGTCCAGGTAGTAACTTTTGCGCCCCCCAGGGAAGGTGGTGGTGACCTGCATTAGGACAGTGCAGGTAGAGAGGAGGTAAATGGATGATGGGTTTAAAGTTATTTAGAAGGCAAAGCTGCTAAAAGTTACTGTTGGATTGGATGCAGGAAGAGGTTAAAAATGACTCCTAGGCTCCTGGCTTGCGGAGGAGAATGTAAAGAGAGAGCATGAAGGAGGTCTTCGAGCCAGCAAAAGTTGCCAAGGAAAAACATCTAGGTAGGGAGAAAGAAATCCAGGAGGTGTGGGATTGTGAAAGCCGAGGAAAGGTCTTGCTCCTTCCCCTAGAGCTTGAACTTGCTCAGCAAGCCATCGGTATCCAAGAATCTGACATCAGGTTGAGCAATAGTGGACGGGCTCTGGGTACATCTGGGCACTTATGGTCTCGTCCACATTAGGATTCCTCTTCCAGAGGACAGGCTTCTTTGTTTCCAGCTAGCCTCACAGCCCCACAAACAACCTCGCACAATATCTTCCAAAAACCAAGAGTGATTTTCAGAGAAATGACCTTGAGAAATATTTAGGAACAAAAGGTTTTCCTAACCAACATGCTGTCTTCAGAAATGCACAAAAAGTCACCGTGAAGACAAACTTTTATTATATACAGGGGGAGGGGGGGCGGTCTGGCCTGTCAGGAGCTCCTAAAGCTCTTCATTCCAGATTGGGAACTTGGCTCTATCCAGCCCACCCAGAAGGCTCTCTGAGGTTGTTCTGATAGTCATTAGGGTTGTTCATAAAGGTTTGGTTAGCTTGCTCTGGACACATGATAGGATTACATTTCTTTACCCACTTGCTTTATATGGTGTTTACCTAATGAAATGGGAACAGAAGCGATGTATGGATTACCTGGTTTGCATGCTCTATTCCTGGCCTCAGCGAATAAGGAAGTATGTGTTAAGAGGGAGCTTTACTTAGTGAGCTTTATGAGCAGAGCTCCTATAATAACCTGTAGTTTACATGTATCATAGGCAAGAAATAAACTTTGTTGTCTTAAGACTGAGATGTTTGTTACTGTATCATAACCTAGCCCACGCTGACTGATACAGAGACACCCTTTCCAGAACAAAGTAACCTTAAGAGTACATACGAATTCCAAAGACTTTAGGACAAATTCTTTGCCAGGCAAGCTCAAACAAATAGGATCCCTCTTTTGTCACCTGAGTTTCTGAAAGAGGAGACTATTACCAATCATAGTAATAGCTACTATTTAGTAACTCTTAACCATGCAGCAGGGGCTGTGCTAATTATCTTGCATACATTATTCCATTTTATCTAAAATTAACTCAATAAGGAAGTGGCCACGAGCAAAGCCACTTTAAAAATGAGAGAATTGAAACTCAGAGAGGTTAATTAACTTGCCCAGGGTCACACAGCTGGCAAATGGCGGAACCAAGATTGGAACCCAGATTGGCTCCAAAGTCCTTGTCAAGTTCTCATTCTGCTAGAAAGTTCAGGGTTGGGCTACTGATGTTCTTAAACCAACCTCATCTGAGTGTTTTATAGACTGGGGTTTAACAATTAACATATGCTTTTCAGACATGGGAACTGACTACTCTTAGTTACCAGGCTTTTACCTACGCTGGCTGAAAATATATGTTATGTGTTTTTGCTTTATATGTTTTTAATTTTTTTTAACATTTATTTATTATTGAGAGACAGGGAGAGACAGAGCATAAGCATCGAAGGGGCAGAGAGGAGGAGACACATAATCCAAGGCAGGTTGAGGCTCTGAGCTGTCAGCGCAGAGCCCGATGCAGGAATCAAACTCACAAACCACGAGATCATGACCTGAGCTGAAGTCAGATGTTCAACTGACTGAGTCACTCAGGCGCCCCTGTGTTTGTGCTTTAGAATCAGATAGATGTGAATTCAAATTGGGGTTCTACCAGGTACTAGATTCACCTAAGCTCTTGCTGGGCGTCAGAATCTCCCTCTGAACAATGGGGATAATAATTGTTCCTGGCTCATGGAGCTGTGGGGAGGATGGGCCCCTTGTTTTCCTGTTTGTTCTCAAATCCATTCTCCATCCTTCCCTGCTCCGCTCTATGTCTGGGAGAGGAGTGGACCATGCGAACGCTTTCCTTAGGCTTCTCTACAGTTTGCATCAGCTACTAGAAGGAGCTTGCAGGTGATGGGAGGGCAGAAAGAAAGAGGAAACCAGGGAGGGGGTCCCTCTGGTTTCCAGGTGGCTCCTCCAGCAGTGGCTGCTCTGTGGTTTTGGCTCCTCCTAGGCAGCCCCTCTCTCCTTGGTCTCAGATGTTGCTCTGCTCCTGGTTCTGTTAATATCTTTCTTTGTTGTTCCAGCCCTGGGGAACAATCCACTGTTGCTAATCTCTGGGCTGCCTCATAAGCCCCTTTTGTTCTTTCAGCTCTTCCAAGACATTTCTAAGAAGGATTCTGTATGAAAGTCCCACTTCCGGTGGTCTGGCCTGAGCTGTTTTCCAGATTGTGCCACGGGCTGCTTTAGAGGATTGTTTGAGATAATGCCCGTGAAGTATTCAGAACAGTGCTTGGCACATAAAAGTGCTCAATCAATGGTAGCTTACAAAATGTGCTCACTTTCCTCTTAGGGAGTACTCTGTGGCCAGTTTGCCCCAGGCAGGCCTCTGCCTGCATGATTGCCCCAGGCAGGCCCCTGACTGCGTGCTAGCTTCTGAGTCCATGCCCCTTCCTCCTCCTTCCAGGCTGGCCAGGTCTGTGGACTTGGGCTTCTGTTTCGATTCCTCTGTCTCTAATCTTTACAGAATAAAGGGCATGTGAATTCCTCCATGACATTTTGGACACACATCCCAGTGTTATTTTTAATTTTCAAAACTTCTTACTATGGCTGAAAAAGCACTGCTTTATCTTTGGCTTGCCAACACCTCCCTCTGCCCCATTCCCCCTTGCTCCACTCCAGCCCACGCCGCTCACTGGTGTCTGCCAGCTCTGTCTTCCCGGAGGGCTTTGGCACATGGAGTTCCCCCTTCTGGGAAGGGCCTTTTCTGGGCTCCTTTCAGACAAGGTCCTTCACACACCACAGCCTCAGGATAGCTGCTCCCTCCTTAGAGAGATCCTCCCAGACCAACTTCTCTACTGCTGGTCACCCCTGTTGACCTGTGTGACAGAGACTGTTTGGATCTTCATTGTACTTCCATAACTTGTCTCGTCCCAACATGCGATAGGCCATTAGACTCTTAACCCCACAAGAGCAGGACCTAAATGTGACATCCGCATATCTTCCTCTCGTATCCTCAGAGACTAAAGAAGACTGGTGCTCTTGGTCAGTATGTTATGGAAGAAAAGATGTGGAAAGAATCTCATGTCAAGGGTTCGTAGAAGTCCAAAAGGGATGCTTTGGGGGATTCCCCTCCTCTCCCTGACCCAGGCACCTATGCAGAAAGCTTGGAAGCCAGTCTCCTTCACCATTGCTTCCTGCCCAGGCGCCACGTGGTGTGTGAAGCTCCATTCCCTTCACAACACCCTCGGCCACTGGGATTTACTGAGGTTCCCAAGACTCAACATCCAGCCTTCTCAGTCTCCGTGGTCACTCACTCTCGTCTGCAGACTGGCCGCCTCCAAGGCCCTGCGTGAAGCAATCTCAAATGGTATCCAGAACCAGCACCTTCAACAACTCACCCCTCCTCAGCGCTGGGGCCATGTTGGTCCCCACCCTCTTCTCAGACAACCTCTTCTCACACCACCCAGCTTACTTCCTTCCACAGGAAAAACAAAAGGCCCATTCGAGTTTTGTCTTCTTGGTGGCCAATCCATTCAACAGTTACCAGTTGTTTTGGCTTTCAGTAACAAAAAAGCTGCTAATTGCAATTACTCAGCCTCTCTTAAGGGCTTGGGGAATCTGGGTCTTAAACCAAAGAGCCTGGCTACATTCCTGGGAGAGGGGGACAAATACCTTTCATTTCTTAAGAATGAACTAACAAATTGTAAAAAAGAAAAAAAAAAGACTCGTAAGTAAGCTAATTCTTAATCACCCTGCTCTACTGGTTAGCTGATCCAGTGCCCCAGATCCCCTCTGGAGCTGGTGCCCTGCCCTGAGGCACCGCTAATGGCCGAAACAAAGTCTGGAACCCTACCTAGTTCCTGCTGGCCTTCCTTCTTGGGGGTAGGAGGCTGGCGGTGGGGCTGGGTGGCCCCTCGGGGGTAGGGGTCTGGGTAGCAGTCAGGTAGCTCCCATCCTGTAGGAGATGGCAAGACAGATCTTCCAGAAGCCTGACTGCCTCCTGCTTGGGTCATTTGAAGTTTGTAGCTTAATTTGCTACTAAAGCAGTTTTTAGTTAAATTGAACTCCACATTCTGCCACAAATATGGTAAACTTGAGTCACAGGGGTTCCATTCTCTTCTGGTCTAAGATACTTGTCTAATGGCTGGCTATAAGGTCACTTCCATTGCTACAAGCCCCCATGGGATACACTGGCAGGGACTATTTTTTTAATTTTTATTTTTTAATTTAAATCCAAGTTAATTAATATATAGTGTAATAATGATTTCAGGAATAGAATTTAGTGATTCATCACTTCTGTATATCACCGGTACTCATCCCAAGTGTCCTCCGTAATGCCCCTCCCCCACTTAGCCCATCCCCCACCCCCAACACCCAGCCAGCAACCCTCAGTTTGTTCTATGTGTTTAAGAGTCTCTTATGGTTTGTCTCCCTCTCTGTTTTTATATTATTTTTGCTTCCCTTCCCTTATGTTCACCTGTTTTGTATCTTAAATAGGCAGGGACTATTTCTTAACTCTTTCTCTCTTTTCCCCCCCATATATTTAAGTCATCATAGTGGCTAGAATTGTGCTCAAAATTAAATATGATTCAGGCCTGCATTTGCCTGCAAGTAACAGAAAACAAGATTATAGTAGTTTAAACAGAGATTTAACAAAATGCAGAGGTGTGTGATTGGTGGCGTTGGGTTTGGACCTTAAGTTACAGAACAAATGGGGAAAACAAGTGAAAAGGAAACGTGCCAGCTGCCTGTTCCCTTTTACTAAGAAAGAAAAGCTTCTCTGGAAATCCTCGAATTTGACTTTCTCTTAGGTCTCATTGCCCAGAACTGGGTCACATGACCATCTTGGCTGTAATGGACAGTTAGACGATGTATGTCTTTATTTTGTCTTATTTTTGAAACATATCTATTTGGGGAAAAGAATTCTAGATTGACTGTTTTTTCTTCGAGTACTTTAAAGATGCTGCTTCCCTGACTCATTTGCAAATTTCTGCGCAGACATCTGCTGTCATTTTATCTGTGTCCCTTTGCATAGAGATGCATCTTTTTTTCCCCTCCTCTTTTAAGATTTTCCCTTTTGCACTGGTTTTAAGCAATTCAATGGTGATGTTCCTTGGTATAGTTTTCTTTGTATTTCTACTTACAGTTTGTTGAGTTTCTTGGATTTGTGAGTTTATGGTTTTTGCCAAAATTGGGAAGTTTCCAGAGACTCTTTCTTTGAATTTCTTTCTGTCCATGCTGACCCCTCCTCATTCTCATATTTGCCTCAGGGATTCCGGCTGCATGCATGTTAAGCTCACGGATACTCTGCTTATATTTTCAGTCTTTTTATTCCTTCTATATTTCATTTGGGATAGTTTTTATTGCAATGTTTTCTGGTTCTTTAACCTTTTTTTTTCCCCCAGTAATGTTTAACCTGATAGAAGTGTAGGGGGGTGTGTGTTAAAAATCTCAGACAACGTTCTTATAATTTCTAGGTATTTGCTTTGGGTCTTTTGAAAAGATTTTCCGTGTCTCTACTTCTTGGCCACGTAGAATACACTTCTAATTGTTTTTGTTTTTTTTTTTAATGTCCTAGTTTCCTGATTCTATAATCCCTGTCATTTCTGTGAGTCTTTCAATTGATTGATTTTTCTCCATATATGGACCATTGTTTCCTACTTTTTTTATATGCTGATCATTTTCCATTGGAGGCCAGACATTGTGAATTTTACCCTGTTGGGTGCTGGATATTTCTGATTTCCTTTAAGTACTGTCATGCTTTGTTTTGGGACACTTTGTTCTTGGAAACGGCTTGATCCTTCGGGGGCTGGCATTTAAGATTTGTTAGGTAGGACCAGAGTAGCATTTACCCTAAGGTTATTTTTACTCCACTCTCAAAGGCAAGACTTACTGAATCATAAATTACGAGGTTTCTGATCTGGGTGCCGGAATCAGGTCCTGTTCCTGGGCCTGTATGATCACTGGGTATCTTTCCACTCTTGACTTGTGGGAACAGAACCAGTTCCTTGCCCCATGCAAGCTTTGGTGATTGTTCTCTCTCTCTGTCTAGGTGGCTCTTTCACTGGTCATGGGTAGTTTCCTCCCACTCAGGTGCTAATCAGCCGAAGACTGGATTGAGACATGTAGGTCTTCAAAGCTCCTCCTTACACTTTGTACTTCTCTTCTCTCCAGGTCTCTACTCCCAGCTCCAGCTGTTTGGGCTTTCCTGGTCTCCCAGTTCTGTCTCCTCAGCTCAGCTCTTCCTGGATCAGCTCTCTGCACTGCTGTCTGGCACCTGCCTTAGACAGTAAGCGGAGGTGATCAGGCTGCTCACCTTATTGTCGGCTCTCCCTTATGCACCACTGCTCTGCCCTGTTGCCTCTTTTATTTATTTCTTTAGTCGTTTTAGTAGGAGAGTAAATTCAGTCCATGTTGTGCTACCTCAGCTGGCTAGACTGGATTACTATAAAGTATTATTGTTCTGTTGATAAAACAGATTGCTGAGGGTGTCAGCTGTTTCCAAAACAATTCTCGTTACGTAACCTGAAACACCTTGCGTTGCAATCCACATCTCCTGCAAGTACAGTTCATCCTTGTGCAATGCGTGTTACAGAGAATGCCTCCAAATAAACTCTGTGTAAGAGAATTGAATTTTCCCCTCTGGTTCCATTTTCATTCCTGTGATCTCTATTTCATTTCTCCTTACTTTCTCTTTAGCAGTGACTTCAAACCCTGAGACTTCCTCTGTTTTTTTTCCTCTCTTTTTTTTTCTTTTTCTTTTTGACCGGGGACCAGAAATCTAGACACAAAATGTCATGATGTTTGGGGATTCGAATTCATCGTATTCCAGTCAACATAGGCCTTGAAGACTTAGGTGTGTGCTTGGAGTTAAGCTGTGTGTGGGTTTGAATAAAGACAGGGACTTGGACTTCAAGCAGCTCCGTCTTTTTCCTTTCTTTTCTTTTTAATGCATAGCCACTCTTACAGTTTTGGATTGTTTCAAAAGAAGGACACTCCTGCATTTTGAGATGGATTTAGAAATAGAAGTAGAAAGTTCAAGAAAAGGAATTATTGTTTTTCTTCTTGTTCCTCAGCTTCGAGAGTAGTTACTGAGCGTTTACCATAAAAGAGTGCTGTTGTGTTACCTAAGAGGCTGAGAAAAGTCACTGACATTGATGAGCTCATACTCTTCTGGAAGAATGACACAAATTGATAAAGACCTAGAATGTGGCACCGGGGTAATTCTGTGAGGTTTCACACAAGGGTGTGATTACGGAGGGCTGGAGAGGTTAGGGAAGGCTTGGAGACCTACTTCAGGAAAGAATGACAGAATTTAGAAAAGAGTGGTGTGAGCACCATTAAGAATATGGGAGCCCATGTCTTCACTAGAGGAAACCAGAGAGGTTGAAGTAGGAGCTCCTCCTGGCGACAGTGGGAAAAGTAGAGGTCTTTGTGTTGGAGGCCTTATGTGCCAGGCTCTGGCATTTGGACTGTGGAGAGCTCTGGATGGCTTTTGATGGGTGGGCGTGGAAGACATGTTTCCATGGTATCAGGGTTAATGTGTGTAGAGGAGATGAGGACTGGCAGCAGAGGTGTGAGGCCAGGGACTCTGCTATGTCTTAATCTTCTTTGTATTCCCCTCTGCTGGTTCAAACTTAATGTTTGCTGTTAAGGTGCGTGTAAAAGGTTATCTTTTGCCTTCCAAATTGCTAATGTCTTGATAACCACTGGCCTTGTCAATGGCATGACAAATATTGTGAAAGAACTCCTTTGTGACCCCATGTTGTTTTGTTTGAAGGGTTAGAGGTAGGCAAATTTGGACTCATGCTCTTTCAAGCCTTATTTATGTCTCTTTCAAGTCATTTTCTTCCATTGTAAGGAAAAGGCACTCGGCCACTGTTACAGAAATTACACAACAGGGCTGTTCCCCGTCCCCAGCTCCCCCAACCCCGACAATTTCTGCAGAGTCTTACAAATCTCCTAAGACAGACCACACATGCCCACGTGAACCAAACAGCTCGAGCGAGCACTCCCAAAACAGCGCGGCGGAGGTACAGACGTCCAGATGGGCAGAGTTGGCAGAATGCGGCCTCGGGCGCACGCGCTCGCGCACACGTGACTCTGCGCCTAGGCAGAGTAACCTTTCGATGAGGCGCTCACACTCCCTTATTGGTCCCAACCGGTCCCCTGGGGTGCACACGTTCTGCTGAGATTCGAACGCGTGGCCCGGGCGCCCCCCTGTCCCGGGCCCTACCCCCGCCCCCGCGGTAGCCCCCACCCCCGTCCGAGCTCGGCCGACTCGTAGCGGCTCCGCTCACTCGCGGGCGCCGGTTGCGTCATCGGGACGCGACGTTGCAGCAGCGGCGGCGGAGACTTGAAGTGCCGGCAGCTGCAGCAGCCGCAGCGGGAGCCGGCGGAGCTGCCGGGTGCGGACCGCCAGGGCGAGAGCGGCTGCGGGAGGCTGCTCGGGCCCGGAGCGCCGCGCCAGGTGCGTCGTCGCCCTCTCCGCTGGACCCGGCGCGCCGCCCGCAGGTTGTTCTCTCTCCCAACACCGAGCTCCGGGGTTCCTCCTGAGGAATGGGCCCGGCTCGCGCCGGGCGGGGGTCGGGATGGTTCTCTCCCTGGGAGACCGGGCCGCGGCATGGGCTGCCCTGGGGAGGAGGGAGGTTCCTGTGGACTGACTAGCCTACGCACCTCAAGGCAACTTGGGAGCATTGGCTCTGAGGCCGCTGGGGTGCTCTGCAAGCAGCCGGTGCCGGGAACAATCCGGTGGCACAGGACCATTGATGGCTCCGAGCGTACATCGTGTGTCAGACACTGGGTTAGACGCTTTGTAGGTACAATCCAGCCTTCCCAGCAACCCCAGGAGGTAGGATCTATCACGTTGTGCCCGTTTTCCAGATGGGGAAACCCAGGCATAGAAGTTAACCAACTTATTCAAAGTCACACAGATGGTCAGCAGAGGGGGATTTGAAATCGGATATGTTTGGCTTCAGAGTTGACCCTCCTATCCCTTGTTCTTTTCAAAACGCAGAGTTGGTTCCCCTCAGCCCAGCGTCTGGCGCCTCCAGATTTTGTTTTACTTTTCGACCTTGGATCAACGCTGTAGGGAAGGAGGGGCGAAGTGTGACTTCCTATTGGCACTCCACTCCCTCTTCCACTCCTCCAGCTCTGGGGCCACCAGGGACTTTTTCTCTGGCCGCAACGGGGCTCCCCCTGTTGTAGCTACATTCTGCACGTGAAACTGATAGCTGAATTATTTTATAACCGTGAAGAGCTTTCATGCATTGCTTTCCTAGTCTCTCTCCTGGCCCGTGATGTTAGGTCGATACCATGTTAAATTGTTAAGGACGTATTATAATGGTTGTGCTGAGGACAATAGTTGCCTTAGCAAACCCATATGAGGATTATAACGAAATCAGAATATACCCTCCAAATATAGTCCAGTTACCCTGGACGTGACCTTTCAGAGTTCTAAAGGAATAATCTAAGGCCAGGTGAGAAAGAGCCAAAAGCTGAAGCAATTTGAGAATTATGTTAGGGAGTGTTTATATTTTAGGCTAATATCTGTTTTCTTTAGCAGTGCACTGTTAGTGAACATTTTCCCTTAGGGTATGAAAAGGCTTATTGAAAAGGATGAAAGCTTTTAAGTCAGATATTTCAAGATGGTGCGGTTTTGTTTTAAAGCTTTGTAGATGTATTAAAAGTGCAAATACCATTGCATTTCAGGCAACACGAGAAAATCGAGAACCCTATTCAGTTTAAGTCGGAAATTTGAGAGGTGCTCTCCTTGCCTTACCCATGTTTCCATTGCATAGTATGTGTGAACAAAAATTCCCAGCACATAATGAAAAAAATTATCTACTTGTGTGCATACATGTAACTTATATTTAATTAAAGAAATGTATGACCTCCATTCTCCCAGGAACTATTCAATTATTAATGCAAATAAAATACTTCTTCGTCACCTACCTGAAATAAGCTATTATTTACCCTTGCACATCGATGGCAGTTTTGTTCAAGAAGTCTAAAGATACAAATGTTGATTTAAAAAGAAAATAAGAACGGTCTACCAGAGATGTTGCTGATTTTAAACACATCAAAGTCTGTTTTGACACATTGGCTAAACAGAATGGAAGCCCACCGTAGTTCATTTGACATCCTATGATGGAGCAAAATAATACCAAGGTCAGAATTTTGAGTTTTGGTGTCTACCGTCTGGCTTACTTATTAATTTAAATGGTGTATATATATTTTTTATAGCACATGATTTGGGAGTTACCCCTTGTGACATGGATGAATCCGCACTGACCCTTGGCACAATAGATGTTTCTTACCTGCCAAATTCATCGGAATACAGTGTTGGTCGATGTAAGCATGCGAACGAGGAATGGGTAAGTTGAATAGGGGTTAGAAACATACAACCTAAAGATGGCCGCTTCAATGTTGTTTATAAAGGTGGAGAACTGGAAGCAACATAATATCAAGTAGAGGTTAATAGCTAAAGAAACTTGTAACAGCTATTAGAAGCTATGCCTGTGAAACCTAATATTTAAAAATTCTTACAGTTTTATGTTAATTGGGAAGAGACAATTGGGTAGGATATATAAGCACAGTGGGGGAGGGTGAGTTAAGCAAAATACTTTGCGTAGGAAAAAAAACTAGAAGTTGTGTTGGATGGTGTACTTATAAAGATACTTTCTGTATCTATTTTCCATAATGTCATAAGTATGAATTTTGTAATGGAAATAAAGGGTCTTTTTTTTCCTTTTAAATGGGAAATAAATTTTAGTATGAACCTCAACTCATTTTCTTGTATTTTTTTTTCTGTTTTGACACAAGATGGCATGTTTAAAATATTTCTGGAATACTCTCTGGTTTAAGTAAAAATGGTGTCAGAGTTTTGGTGGGGTTTTTTTTTTTTTTTTGCCAATTTTTGAGAATGTTATATCAGTGGTATTTGAGCAACTAATGAACTCAGCAAAATGTTTAAAACAGAAGAGCAGAATTTGACCCTAAGTGGACACTACAGCTATAATTCAAATTCCACCCAGATAAAGGAATGTTACATAAGTTTACCTTGTTTTTTTATTTAAAGTAAAATATTTCAAGCTGTTTGTAACAACTTTCTTACTATGTAAAGCTTCGTAGTGCTTTCGTGGGAGTCTGTGATAGAAGAGGAATGAGATGAACTGTTCCCTTGTGGACCCAGGAGCCTGGTTTTATTCCTCTGCTACTGTCCTGGGCTGTTTAACCTTGTCTTTGAGCCTCTGAGTGTGCAGACGTCCTTGCTAGCCATTACCATTCTTAGGTGCTCAATTTTTGCTTCTGTCCCAAGTTTTGTTCCAAGTGCTGATGATGGAAGGGAGGGCCATGAAGGAAAATTACTCCGAGAAACTTATACTATCAAGAGAAATCTAAGCCCTAAGTTTCTCTTCTGAAATATCTTCGTGTTAGAGATAAAGTGGACACGTATAGTTTCCTCCCCATTCAGACACTTTTTTCCTTTAACATTTATTAGGGTGAGTGTGGTTTCAGACCTACTGTCTTCAGATCTGCGACCTTAAAATGGAAGGAAAGCCTAATGAGCCGGAAAAGGCCATTTGTTGGAAGATGTTGCTATTCCTGTACTCCCCAGAGCTGGGTAAGAGTGTTACTGCTTGTTAACCTTTAATAAGTAGAGTGAAATCTCAGTGTTGTGTGAATTTTATTACTGGGTAGTCTTAATGGACTTAATTCAGTTTTAGAACTTAGGCCCATGTTTGTAAACCAAATATTTCAAGTGATGATGTCGACTCAGTGTGTCTTTCCATTCATTTATTCAGGAAGTGTTGCTTAAACAGTGGGTGCTAAGTGATAATTTGGTTCATTTTTAGTTTAGTATGACTTTAGGGGAAGAGTAGATCTTACTTTTAGGAAACTAAGAGTTGGTGGGAACCTTCATGTAACTTCTACATGTTGAACTTTTAACTCGATGTTAAAATTCTAGTAAGATGAGCAAGGGATAACAGGAGAGAGTTTTAAAACTAAAGCTATGGCTTTGTCCTGTTTTCCTTTTGGCTAAGTTTCTGTTGGGGGAGGGCAAGTAGGAATGGAGGGTGTATGTTGACTATGATAGTGAAGGATGGTTGCTAAATGTTAGGATGAAGATTTAATTTATTTTTTTGAGAGTGAGAGAGCGCGCAAGCATGTGGGGGAGGGGCAGGGGGAAAGGCAGAGAGGGAATCCCAAGCAGGCTCCATACCCAGCTCAGAGCCCCACATGGGGCTCCCTCTCACCACTGTGAGATCATGACCTGAGCCAAAAGCAAGAGTAAGATACTTAACCTAACCGACAGAGCCACCCAGGCACATTAAGGATGAATATTTTAAATAGAGTGTATATGGGCTTGTCGTTTGTAGTTTGGGGAAAGAGACACAAGTCACGCAAAATCTTCCGTATTACAGTGTAGTATTTGAGAGGTCCAATCGAATGAGAGGTAAGCCTCTGTTGGCAGTTTGCTAGAGGGATGAGTTAGCGCAGGAATTTAGAATCTAGTGTGGCTGTGCTCTCCGGCAGCAGAGGTGCCTTTTAAAAGGTGTGGCTGGATTTTCAGCTCTGTGGGAGGGGCCAGTTGTCAGGACCGAAATTCTGCCATTTAAGTGCCTGTCATTTATAGAGATTGCTTATAATCTGTATAAATATCTAACTGTACAGCGTGAGTGTTCTATTCTGGGTTGGCTTGGCAGGAAGTAGAATTCTGGTATAAAGGGATTTACTAACTTGGAAGAGATTTGTGTGGGACCCAAGCAGTTTATGTAAAGTATTCAGGTCTGCTCAAGAATGTCTTAATTATAAATATTGTTCCTTTTAGAGCAGAAGTGCTGCATTGCAAGAATTTGGTAGAATTGAATATCATGATGATTTGTGGTCCAGGAGTAAGGCCGGTTCAGGTTAACAGGCCAGTAAAAATATAAATTTAAATAGATGATCATGTGGCTTTTGTTTTTAGACCTGGCATCTCATCTAATTCTAACTTCGAATGCTGAAAAGATCAAAATAATACCTTGATGCTAATGTGTTCTTAAGTCAGAAGAGAATATAGGAAATTATTTGGTGGTGGCGGCGGGAGTGGTTTGGGATAGGAACAGGTCAGTAGTATAGTATACGGTTGATTTTTCTTAAATACAGTTCCTGATGGAGCTGAACTTGGTCTTTGAAGTTCTTCCATGGCATGTTTATTTAAAATGATTTTTAAAATAGTTATCAGAGAGAGTGAGAGAATGTGAGTGGGGGAGGGGCAGAGAGAGGAGGAGAGAGAGGGGGAGAGAGGATCCCAAGCAGGCTCCATGCCTTCAATGTGGAGCCTGACATGGGCCTCGATCCCGTGGTGGGTGAGATCATGACCCGAGCCGAAATCCAGAGTCTGATGCTCAACCAACCGAGCCACCCAGGTGTCCCTATTTAAAGTAATTTCAGGGGTGCCTGGGTGGCTCAGTTGGTTAAGCGGCCGACTTCGGCTCAGGTCATGATCTCACTGTCTGTGAGTTCAAGCACATCGGGCTCTGTGCTGACGGCTCAGAGCCTGGAGCCTGCTTCAGATTCTGTGTCTCCCTCTCTCTCTGCCCTTCCCCTGCTCATAGTCTGTCTCTGTGTCTCTCAAAAATAAATAAACGTTAAAAAAAAAAGACTATTAATCTAAAAAAAAGAATAAAGTAATTTCAAATAACTTTCATAATAATTTTTTGATATTTGCTGCCTTTTCTCTGAGATCCTGTTTTTCTGATCTCTAAAGAGAGTCACTTAAATATTTTTATATCTTTTATTGAAGGTACATTATGCTTTCCCAAAGTTTATCTGTGGAACTTACCTTTTCGTCCACACTGATAAAGCTACAGACTTTCTCTTTTGAGCAGAACTCTCTCTGAATCATCCCTTAAGGCTTCCTGTAAAGAGAGTCACCTTCAGCCATACGTTTTCTAGTGAAGTAAACAGTCATTTACAGCAAGATGCAGATATGAATATTAAAACCTCTGTCAGCCTCGGTTTTCCTGTGTGTAAAGTGGGGATAATAATTACTGTGTCGGCATTATTGCCCGACTTCATAATCCAAAGATCACTATGGCACTTAGCATGGTCCTTTTACATTTGGGGAACTCAAATCTCCAGTATTCCTGTCAATGCCTTCAGCTCTCTGTAGCTTCATCTCTTTTGGGTTGGAGGTGGGGAGTGAGGCAGGACAGGGGGCCACTATTTCCTTTGCAAGTTTGTGACCTTCTTTGAAGGCTAAAAGGTACATTTCAATAAAATGTAATTTTTCTTCATCGCTTAGATTTTTGAAGCAATGCCTAAGTTTATACTTGAGTTATAAAAGTTATCGAGAAGTGGTAATGTGTGCTCTTTGCCAGAAATCCAAGCGTATATTTATGTCTACGTTTGTTTTGTTTCATGTAGGATAAATTTTTCAACTCCAGTATTCCATCTTTGGGTTTGCGGAATGTTATTTATATCAATGAAACTCACACAAGGTAAAAAGAAATTTCTTATAGTTCTAATACATCTCAAAAGAAAAACTGTAATAATCATTGGATATACTCAAAGATGAATGTCTTCATGTTTTGAGCTAATAGATTGGAGCTTCTGACACCAGAGCCTTATCTAAAACTTGGAAGCAATGAGAGACCTGTTACTGTTACCACTGTGTAACTATATGGCAACTGTTTCAGGAGAGTGTAGATTTCGCTTATAGCTTTCTCTTTTTATTTGCATATGTATGTATATATATATTTTTTTAGTTTTTTAATGTTTTGTTTTTTGAGCGACAGAGACAGCGTGTGAGCAGGGGAGGGTCAGAGAGAGAGGGAGATACAGAATCCAAAGCAGGCTCTAGACTCTGAGCTGTCAGCGCAGAGCCCGATGTGGGGCTCGAACTCACAAACCATGAGATCATGACCTGAGCTGAAGTCAGACGCTCAACCGACTGAGCTACTCAGGCATCCCATTTGTATATATATTTTTAAAAGTTATTCATTTATTTTGAGAGAGAGTGAGTGGGGGAGGGGCAGAGAGAGGGAGAGAGAATCTCAAGCAGGCAACACGCTGCCCGACATGGGGTTCGATCTCACAGATTGCAAGACCATGACCTGAGCTGAAATCAAGAGTTGGATGCTCAACCAATCCAGGTGCCCATACTGATTTTCTATCTGAAGTGTGACAGAACGTGGTAAAGATTTGTCTGAGGAAAGGGTAGGTTTGAATGTCTTACAATCTATTATGATTATTGTATTCTTAAAAATTGAAATTAGCCCAATCTGTGGCATTTTAGAAGATATTTTCCTGTGTTGAGCAAATGTCCTTTCATTTATTATGAGCTTAAGACTTTCTTTAGAATTCTTTCACACTTCAGACGCATGGGGATGGGCTGTTGGGCCTCTGAGTGAGAGAAAAGAGGCTTTGTTTTAGCGAATCTAGGCTAGGGGATGAGGAGGAGGAAGGGAAGGTTGTGTGAATGTCTGTGAGGCAGGAGAGACGGCAGCCAGAAATGCTACCGGTCCTTATAATTCTAAGAGCAGATGCCTGGGATAGGTCAGCAGTAGGCTCAGGTGATGAGAAGTGCTCGAAATTCTGAGAAAATTTATCTAAGAAGTCAAATACTTAGATTTGAAGGCTTTCTGAAGTTACTAGTCATATTTTGGTGATGAGAGCATAAGTGAGCATGATGATACTTATATATTAAAGGTCTTTTTCTTTTAATAGAACTAAAATCAAGGGACATATTTTTTTTCCCATTCCCATGCTACCCTTCTGTCTGTCTCTGTCTTCGATTTAAAGGAGAGAGGAGAAATTCTGGCCCACTGATTTTTTTCCCCCTTTTTGACTTGATTAAGATCCTAAGAAAAGGGATCTCAGAGAGCCTCTTCTTGTTTATATAAGTAGACATTTTATGTATAAAGTCAGAGGTTTCATTTGTTGCCTCCTGTTGGAGGCAGTTAAGAAAAAGCAAAGCGTGTCCCATATTGACTGCGTGACATGAAACCGTTCGGGGTGCTAGACTGCCTGTGCGGCTGCACTGGCCGTTCAGCTCCTCTGCGTGTGACACGAAGTGAAGTGCAGACACTTTTACACACACACACACACACACACACACACACACAGCTTTCAGTCAGTTGCAGAAGGATTTCATCGAGAGCTGAGACTTTGTACATTCCAATAACAATTCTGAAAGTATTCACTCAAGGAAGAATTTAGAATTAAATACTTAATATATTGGACCAAATTTGCAGACAACCGAGACGCACGAAAGGAGGTAGAAAAAGAGAATGTCAGGAAAAAAGATGAAGGAATGAGTGATTCAGCAGTTCTTCCTCAAATTTCTTCTTCTCAACCAAAGGCTTTTCAGAATTTATGAATTTATATTTGAAATCTGGCTGTTTGAATGTCCTTAAAAGGGAAATGATAATGAGGCATTATATAATCATTACAAATGCATATGAAAGTTTCTAACCTTATTCTGAGGTCTCTGTCCCCAGGCCCCCTTATAAATGACACATAGGTACCAACATTGGTGTGAATATGTCCTATCCATTAGAAATGTCCACTGTGGGGGAAGAAACAGGGCAAGAGCTTCTGGCTTCATGAGCCCAGCATACAGATGTTCAGACCATACTTGAGTTATCCTTGACTTCCCTCAACTAATTAGCCTTGCCAACTCAATTTGAGAGTTAACAATTACTTAGAAGAGTTACTGTCATAAAAAAAAATAGCCCTTCATGGTAGGAAAAGACTATCAAATTATCTCTTTATAGCCCACAGCCATAAGCTATATTGCTTATATATATATATGTAAGCATATATATATAAGCATATATATAAGCAAGTATAAACATACTTTTAAAAAATCTGTTAATAAAGTAAGGCATTTTTCTTTTTATATTTGGTTTGTTTTTTGCAGAGTAACACTATTGAAGTATTTTAGTATACAAATTCCAAGTTTGAACTTTAATTCAGAGTTCTTAAAAGAAAGTATGAATGACATTGATTGCCACAGATATCTTGAAATGCTAAGGAGAATTTGCTATAGGAGAACAAGAGATTTCAGGACTAGGGGAAGTGAGGCTTTGTTTTTACAGCAGGGAAACAAGCGTACAATTTAAACAATCCATTCCAGGTGTTCCTAGAGTACTTCTCTGCTAAGTCTTTTTTTTTTTTTCTTTCATGTTGTAGGCACCGAGGATGGCTTGCAAGACGTCTTTCTTATGTGCTTTTTGTTCAAGAGCGGGATGTCCATAAAGGCATGTTTGCCACCAACGTGACTGAAAATGTCCTGAACAGCAGTAGGTAAGGGCAGGGATGCTGTTGTAAAGGGAAGAGGCAGGGGAGTGGGGGGTGGAGCAGTAATTGCCTTTATTAACCTTGAGTTTCTCTGGGACTCTGTCTCAAGAGGAGTTTCCATTTCCAAATGTCAGATATTAAACTCCAAAGGAAAGCAAGGAAAGGCAGGAGAACAGATGGTTTTGGTGAGCAGTGCCGTGTGGGAATAGGCAGTCTTCTTTTATGCATTAACAATTGAGTAAACGGGCCTCTAATATATGAGAGGAAGACTTGGAATTCAGAGATGCACATATTTCCAGTTCTCTGTTTTCTATAATACCAATGGTTGGGACCTTGTGTTTTCCTATTTTATGTTCTTTGTTTTTTTAAACTTGCTACTTTTTAAAAAACTATTTTAATGTTTATTTATTTTTGAGAGACAGAGAATGCAAATGAGGGAGGGGCAGAGAGAGGGAGACACAGAATCCAAAGCAGGCTCCAGGCTCTGAGCTGTCAGCACAGAGCCCGACGCAGGGCTTGAACTCATGAACCGTGAGATCATGACCTGAGCCAGCATCAGGTGCTTAACCAACTGAGCCACCCAGGCGCTCCTTATGTTTCCTATTTCATACCCAAAAGAGAGGCATGTTTGATCTTTCCATCAAATAATTATTGAGTATGTAGGTACAAATTCTTGAACTAGAAACTTAAGAGGATAAGGATCTGTCCTTGCTCTCAGAGGAGCTTGCTCGCAAAATAGCATTTACTTGAATTCAGATGGAACAGGGAAGTAAGTCATTCTCAAGTTTAGGCATTAGAATACGGAGTCAGTCTCTACGCTACCTCATCGGTGTGGCCCGTGGCAGACATCTACCTGGATTTGGGGAGCCAGAGACTAGAATGGTTTGAAAGACTGCTTAGAAATGCAGACCCTGTAGTGTGGTTATTAAGGCCCGAACAGTAGTGGTACATAGTAGGTACTCAATAAGTATTTACCGAATGAATGAGTAAATAAGTTGATAATGGAGATTTAATTATCTTGTCAATTAATTGTAAAAACCTTCCTGGCCAGATTGAAATAAAGATATTGAAGGAATAGACCTAGGGTACATCAGTGTCCTGTGGAATCGGTCTTTTGTGTCCATGAGTTATTGGGCTATGTGGAGCCTTGCTCTGTGCTAGTCTAAAATCAGTAGCAACAGTGGGAGAAAACGGAATTGTTTGAAACTCCTTGGGTTATTATATACTCTTTTCTAGGTAAAAACCTCCAAGTATGTTTCATTCCACCCAGGTGTTTTGATTAGTAACTAGAATATTAAAAGTGATTTAAGGAAGTTTAACCTCATATGTTCTTCCCTAAATCACGTGGAAGAATTACACAACTGGATTAAATCTCACCTCTTAACTTCACTGCTTATTGCTCTGTTGTTTTATCTTGAGCGGTGCCTTTCTTATATTACTGGTTTGAAATGGAAAACACTTATAAATATTTATGCCCCTCTTTGATCCCTCCTAGAGAGTTTTACATATAGTTCTAATAAAGGCACAGTATAAGTGAGTAATAAATTAGATCTTCAAAAGAAAAATCACACATTGCTTTGGCAGTGGGCTTTGGATACCTCTGAATTACATGCCTAAAGGAATGACCTTTCTTTCTCTCCCCTCTGCTAGAGTGCAACTTTGTGTCCCTCACAGCATACCCAGAACTTTCAAACTGATGTAGTTGTTACCCCATGAATTTGAGGTAAATTCTTAAATCTGCCTTCCAGATTCCTCAGGGACTCATTGATTCAGGAATATAATGTCCCTAATATTTAGTAGGTAGCCAAACAAAACACATCTAACTTGAGCTTGTTCCTGTGTTAATCACATATTAAAGAGAAGATAGGTTTTGTTTTGGGATTTATAGCCCTGACTTAGAAAACACGGAAGGCAGGATGTAGCCTAGAACCAGTTACATTGTCTGCTTTCGATTCAGAGTACAGGAGGCAATTGCAGAAGTGGCGGCTGAATTAAATCCTGGTGGTTCCGCCCAGCAGCAGTCAAAAGCCATCAATAAAGTGAAAAAGAAAGCCAAAAGGATCCTTCAAGAAATGGTTGCCACTGTCTCACCCACGATGATCAGGTATTAAAAGGCAAAGCAAAAAGGTTCCAGTGAGAGCCGTTTTGAGCAAACTGAACCATTGGGCTTCCCTAGGACAGTGGTTTTGGTCCAAAAGAAATTTGGACATAATCTGACATGAAAACTAACTCCTTTTTATATTTATATTTGTATATAATTTGTGTGGGTAGTAGCACTGGGGTAGGTTTTAAGGTTCCTTTGTTAACTAATAACAGTCACTGAATTACTGCTGACTTCTCTCTAGGCTTGGGAGCCAGGTTTCACACCCACATATCTTAAAGGGAGTGGTTTTGTATGGCATTCTGCTCACTTAAATGTTCATTTGATGATTTGCTTCTGATGTGTACCGTGTGCTGTTTGAGTGAAATGAACATTTTAGTCTAATAAATAGATAAATGAAAATAGAAGATTTTAGTGTATAATAAGTGTATGTATGTTTGAGTATATATGTAAAAGTTCAGATACAGACACACACTAAGTCGCTTACACACACTTTTAGGTTGTAGGTTCAGAAACTTGAATACACAAGAGTCAGCCTCTATATAAATGTATGCATACACGTTTAAATTCCTTTTTTTTTTCCCACTTAGACTGACGGGATGGGTGTTGCTAAAACTCTTCAACAGCTTCTTTTGGAATATTCAGATTCACAAAGGCCAACTCGAGATGGTTAAAGCTGCAACCGAGGCAAGAATTTTTGTGACCTGTCTTTCCATTTCCCCAATGTTTATGGTGCGATCTTAGAGTTCTTTTGCCTGGAAATGTTATTTTGTGTGCTGTGTGTATTCCAACCCATTCGGAAGATTCTCCCACTGAGAGATGGACCCCAGGTAGCATTTGGTGAGGGGCTGAGGGGCAGGTACATCCTGCCAGCTATTCTCAGGAATCCTTTGGTGAGTTACCTTGCAACAGCTCCGGAATCAAGTAGAAGAATCCCTATTTATAAATGAAGAAATAAAAGCACAGATAGATTAAGATGCCCCAGTCATGACTGGTAAGCGACTGCCCACGATTTCGAGCCAAACCAGGCTTGCCTCTATGCCCTCTTGCTTTTTTTTTTTTTTTAAAAACATGATCAGGGCTGCCTCTCAGGAGACAGATAGAGTCCACTTGAACTCTCCATTGTGCTTCTCCTTCCTCAGCTCTTTTTCATTGCGGCTCTGCTGGTTTTCAGCCAGGGAGGTATTGGACTGCAAGAAGTTCACGTTACTGGAAAATGTTTTTAAAGGATGAGTCCTTGCTTAGCCAATGTTTGAGTGATTCTAACCGAATATGAAGTTGCAAAGTGTGATTCCAGTTCATATTTGAATTTGAAATTTGGCATTTTTTTCTTTTACTAGATGAATTTGCCACTTCTGTTTCTGCCAGTTCACAGATCACACATTGATTACCTGCTGCTCACGTTCATTCTCTTCTGCCACAACATCAAAGCGCCGTACATCGCTTCCGGCAACAATCTTAACATTCCCATCTTCAGGTAAGATCAGCTCAGTTTGAAATTTAAGGTATGAAAAAGATTATATTTTGAATTTTTGTTTTTTCTTTTTATGTTTTGAAACATGTTACTGTAAAGATGACGTGAGCTTTTTTGTTTTCATTATAAAAATTTATTGTGGACAATTTGAAAAGTACAAAAAAATTGTAAGACTATCCCCATTATTTCTGTGTTTTATATGGAATACTTGGTGAGCTGTGAATACCTCAGCTTCATGGGCAGTATTTATCAAATGGCTAAAAGGCAATTAGACGGCATAGCAAATTACTGTATCTCAGGTTTGGCAGTAGGGAAGGTGGGGGTGGGGTGGTGGTGTTGGTACAACGTAGGTAAGAAGAACCATACCTGTTAACTTTGACCTCCTATTTAGTAGCACTAGAAATATGTAATGATTATAATATGACGGAAAAGGTTTATTTTAGAAGTTTTCAGGGGAATGCAGTGGGTTCCATTCGGAGGAAATAGGATGTGAAGACGCAGAAAGGTTCAGGTGGATGGTATGGTTAGGAGATGGCAGACAGGTCAGTAGGGTTAGAATGCAGGGTGCAGTGGGAAGGGTGAGAGGCCAGAAGTGGCCATTGTGTAGGGAGTGAGAGTTGGAGCAGAACAAGTTTTAAGCCGAGAGTTTAGAGTGTTTCCTGTAGTTGAGAAGTGGTCAGATTTGCATTTTGAAAAGTCACTCTCGATTAGAGGGAGTTAGAACGACTCTGACTGTGTTGCAAGAGTTCAGGCAAAATATAATGAAGGCTTAAATTAAAATTTGTAGTGGTGCTCTTGGAGAGGAGGGCATAGATTTGAAAAGTATTTAGTGAGGTGAATCTGTAAGACCACATGCCAGTCCAGCGTGGGAGAGGGGTTGATGAGGGATCTTTGCCACCAGGGAACTAGGTACATAGTGCAGCCGGTCACCAATGGGGAATGAACGAGGAGGAGGTTTAGTTGGTTTGGGATATCGAAAGCTCAAATTTCAAAGCATAGAGCATCCCTGAGGTCAGCTCTGAGCAGCGGGGAGTATGAAGAAGATGGACTTACAGTAACAGGAAGGGAAGGTGGGTTGTACACACAGGGCCTCACAAAGTGGCAGTCATCGCCTTTGCGTGCTGTGAAGTCTGATCCTCAGCCTCACAGTCCAGAGTTCTGTGGCTAACCAGACTCATGGGAATGGTTGAAGGGAAGCCATTCATTCATGCAGTCAGCTATTCTTACCCAGCTATACTTCAGACAAGAGCGAAGAAGTTCTATAGCCCTTGCCTTCAAATAGTTCGTAATTTACTGGGGAATGTAGACACACAGCTGTAATACAATGTGATACACCTGTATGGGGCAGACATGCTTCTCTGGGGACTGGAATATCTGTTTACTCTTCTGAGCACCTCTTCCCAGTATTGAGGAACCTGGGAAGTTGCATTAGAAAGTCATCAGAAGGTTGAGGTGTCTGGGTGGCTCAGTCGGTTAAGCATCCAACTCTTGATCTCAACTCAGGTCTTAATCTCAGGGTTGTGAGTTCAAGTCCCATGTTGGACTTCGCACTGGGCATGAGGCCCCCTGGAGGGGAAAAAGGTCATCAGAAAGTTGTTGGCAGGCATAGATCTAGAGCCAAAGGGAGTGTTCCCTTCGGGCTCCAGGGAGGCCCTGCCCTATAACAGTTTGCCTTTCCTATAATCGGAATACCTCCTGTAATCATTCCCTCCAGGCTCTCAGCTTGGAAGTGCTCCTGGAAGGATCCCATGGAAATGCGTGTTAAGAATTGATAATTTCTCATAATCCACCTTTTCTTTTCACGAACTCTATGCTAGTCATTGCTTAGCTCGTCATTCCTTCAGACGCGACAGCCGGTCAGTGACCTGGCCTTTTGATTCGCAGCTTTTTGGTTATGTGCCAGGCTATACATTCACAAGTCACTTTTTGGGGAGGGTTGTTCTGTGGGTGGTTCATCTCATTCGTTGTGAACTTCTCTGCAGTCCTGTTCTCAGAGAGTGATATTAAGCTCTGGGGATATCTTACCGTTGCCTCCTTTTACTGACTATAGAAGATACTGGAAATAGATGTTGATATTGATATTTTAATATCACTCCGGTAGAGAAGAACAGGAAGAGGTTCTGAGTTTGGAAAAGTGGGCTTAAGTATTATAAAATTTCATGTTAATGTAAAAATCCATCAGTGTTGTAGAAGAAACATGGGATTGAGAAAAATGGGCTTCGTGTACAGTCACACAGGGATAAAGCGATTCTTTTCTCGATCCCGTGTTGCTTTATCGCTTTGTAACTGTACATGAAGCACATTTTTGTTTCTCATTTTGGAAAATTGGTTATGCTTGGTTTGGGTGTGATAAAATTACCATGGTCTCACAGAGACACTCTCTAAGCAGTACTTTCTTGAGAAGATTTCCCCAAAGGAGCTTTTGTAACCTCACATTCATTTTGTAGTTCATGTGCCAAAAGCACATTTCAGGATGCCTAACGGTTGGTGTCCTGAGACCCTTTGATAGGGTTTTAAAATTTAGCAGTATTTCATAATTCTCTTAAAATCTGTAACACCACCTTTTCAGGGTAATATTTCGTAGAAACTTCTTTTGGTCTGGAACAGACGTTAATAGAGCGTCAGTATACGAAGTGATGTTCTGAAGGCTGATGAACGATGTAAGTGACTGAAGCATGTCATTCATGTGGAGAGTGGAGAAATGTCCGCTCAGATAACACGTGGTTTATGTTCCTATGGTGTGTGTTTTCAAGTAACTTGGGATTTGAGTGTTTGTATGTTTTTCTATATAAATAATTAATGCATTCTTCAACATATAGTACCTTGATCCATAAGCTTGGGGGCTTTTTCATACGACGAAGGCTAGATGAGACGCCAGATGGACGGAAGGATATTCTCTACAGAGCTTTGCTCCATGGGGTATGTGTGCTGTCTCTTTGTCCTTAAAGCGGTTATAATAGTTATTTCACAGTAGAAGGAAAAAGAGACTTGACTGATACTAAAAACAAAATTGTCCGTGTAATTATTTAAGTGGTTATTGTTTGGGTATGGGTTTGGTGATTATTTTTGTGATCACCGAAAGAGAGCACTGGAGAAGCTGGCTTGCTATTAACTATGTAAGGAAAACAATTGGTCGGTGGTGAAGTTCTAGGTGTTGTTTGTTTGAAGATTTACCTTTGCTGAGCCTGTTCTGAGTGGGGTGGTCTTGATTTCATGTTTCCATTCTCCTTATATTCCAGCATATAGTTGAACTGCTTCGACAGCAGCAGTTCTTAGAGATTTTTCTGGAAGGCACACGCTCTAGGAGTGGAAAAACCTCCTGCGCTCGGGCAGGACTTTTGTCAGTTGTGGTTGATACGCTGTCTACCAATACCATCCCAGACATCTTGATCATACCTGTTGGAATCTCCTACGATCGCATTATCGAAGGTCACTACAATGGTGAACAGCTGGTAAGAGGATTGCCCGCGCAGAAGCCTTCTTCGCTTTCAAGTCTTTTGCTTTTAGATAAGTGCTTTTGGAATTAATTCCAAGTGTTTCTGGTACTGCTTAAAGCAGGAAACATGGCAGAGTGGGCATGATGAGTAGCTTTCATCTTTTGTGCCCGTCTGATGGGTAGTGCCAATGTGGCGCTTCCCTGCGCTGGAGGGAGTGACGTGGCTGGATGCGTCAGTGCTGGCCTTGATCGCACACTGGGAAATGGAAGAACACCTGGCATCGTGTTGCCGTCTCTGCCTGGAGGGTTGTGTGTCGTTCTCCCCAGGGTTTTAGTTGATGTGTAAATTGTAAGTTCAGCCTGAAGAAATGCTGGGATCATGTTGGTAAAGCAATTATAATAAATTAATTTGATAAGTGGCAGCAACTTTTTAGTAAACTTTTATTGCAGTGAGTATAATAAGTTGCAGAAGAATGCACAGATCATAAGCCTGTGGCTCGAATTATCCCAAAGTGAATACGCCCGTGTACTCAGCACACACAGCAAGGGACAATATTATTAGGTCCCTAGGAGCCCCCCCTTGTGCCCCTCTCTTCACTGTCCCCTCAAGTGTAACCACTTGTCTTGACTTTTTACAGAATAGATTGGTTTTGCCTATTTTTGGACACTTACCTAAATGAAGTTGTGTAGTGTGTGGTCTTATTACTTCTGGTTTTCCTTGCTCAAGCAGGTGTTGGTGGGATTCATCCATATTGTTGCATATAGTTAGAGTGTGTTCATTCTCATAGCCACGTAGGATTCCAATGTATGCGTGTACTGTGGTTTATTCGGTTGAAAACAGTTTGGTTTCTAGTTTTTGACCAGTTTGGTCAATCTTGTATATTTCTCTTGATGAACACAGGTGTGCATTTCGTTAGGTATATGCCTAGGAGTGGAAATCGTTGGGTCATAAAGTATACATATGTTCAGCTTTAGTAGATACTAACAGTTTTCCAGGATGCTTTTACCAGCTTACCATTCCTGCTTGCACTGCGAGAGTTCCAGAGGGGTTTCGTTTTGCTCTTATTTAGTGTGGACGTCTTGGACAAAGTACTTGTTTTAAGCTTACTGCTCCAAGCATGCCAGAAGCTCAAGGACACTAGATAATTAGAGGCTCTACAAATCAAGCGATAGCACTGAACTATTATCTGAGTTTCTCTTAGGAGACCCCTCCTTGTGTCTATTTGTCACCGCTCACTCTGTCTCATGAGGCCATATCATAGTCCTGTGTCCATTATATGCTCGTCATTGTGCCTTATGTAAATTAACGTCCAGGAAATGTTACTAAATGAATAACAGGGTTAAAGGCCACCGTGGGGCTGGATTTGGCCTTCAGTTGCCTAATGTTAGATATTTAGACTCTGGTGATCATCAGACTTCATATAAGTGGCTTCTTTGAGGTCGTCTTTTTCTCTGAGAACTGCAGAATGGTTCTCCATCCTGTTGCATCAATTTTATCTTTCGTTAATTCGCAGGTTTTTTTTCTTTTTTAAGTTTTAAATTTTAATTCCCCTACAGTTACATACAGTGTTATATTTAGTTTCAGGTGTTCAGTATAGTGATTCAGCAATTCTATACGCTACTCAGTGCTCCTCGTAAGTGCCCTCTTCGTCCCCTTCACCTGTTTCCCCTATCCCCCCACTCCCCTTTGATAACCATCTGTTCTCTATAGTTTTGATTTTGTTTCTTGGTTTCCCTCTCTTTCTCTCTTTTCCTTTGTTCATTTGTTTTGTTTCTTGAATTCCACATATGAGTGAAATCATATGGTATTTGTGTTTCTCTGATTGGTTTATTTTGCTTAGCATTATACACTCTACTTCTGTCCATGTCGCTGCAAATGGCAAGATTTCATACTTTTTGTGGCCCAGTCATATTCCATTATGTACATCAACACCACATCTGTATCCATTCATCTATTGATGGACACTTGGGCTCCTTCCATAATTTGGCTGTTGTAAATACTGCAATAAAATAGGGGTGCGTGTATCCCTTTGAATTCTTTTCTTCCTTCCTTCCTTCCTTCCTTCCTTCCTTCCTTCCTTCCTTCCATCCAGTAGTTCGATTCCTGGATCATAGGGTAGTTCTGTTTTTAACTTTTTAAGGAACCTCCATACCATTTTCCACAGTGGCTGCACCAGTTTGCATTCCCACCAGCAGTGCACGAGGGATCCTTTTTCTCCACATCCTTGCCAACACTTGTTATTTCTTGTGTTTTTGATTTTAGCCATTCTGACCAGTGTAAGGTGGTATCTCATTGGAGTTTTGATTTGCATTTCCCTGATGACGAGTGATGTTGAGCGTTTTTTCATGTGTCTGTTGGCGATCTGTAAGTCTTCTTTGGAGACTTATCTGTTCACGTCTTCTGCCCATTTTTTAATTGGATTATTTATGTTTTTGGTGTTGAGTTGTGTCAGTTCTTTGTATGTTTTGAATACTAACCTTTTATCACGTCCGTTGTTTGCAAATATCTTCTCCCATTCAGTAGAATGTCTTTTAGTTTTGTTGAATGTTTCCTTTGCGATGCAGAAGCTTTTCATTTTGATGTAGTCACAATAGTGACTTTTATTTCTCTTGCGTCAGGAGACATATCTAGAAAAATGTTGCTATGACTGATGTCAGAGAAATTACTTGTGCTCTCTTCAAAGACTTATGGTTTCAGGTGTCACATTTAGGTCTTTAATTCATTTTGTGTTTATTTTTGTGTCTGGTGAAAGAATCTGGTTCCTTTTCATTCTTTTGCATGCTGCTGTCCAGTTTTCCCAGCACCGTTTATTGAAGAGGCTGTCTTTTTCCCATTGCATATTCTTGCCTCCTTTGTCAAAGATTAATTGACCATATAATCGTGGGTTTATTTCTGGACTTTCCACTCTGTTCCATTGATCTATGTGTTTATTTTTGTGCCAGCACCATAGTTTGCAGTGATGTTTTTGTGACTGGTGTAAACAGTGTACTAAATGAATTAGTTTTAAGTGTTCTGTTTTTCATTGACCAAACTGCCTCTCCTAATGAAAGGATTACATCTTTTAGCATCTTTGCATGCTGACCATTTTCTGACAGGTCTCAGTCAAGGAATACTTACTTTCCCTCTTTATTCATTGTTGTCCTTTTCAATACAAACCTCCAGTTTCCATAAAGAAAAATAACTGGTAGTTTTTAGATAGCAGAATACCTGCTAGCTTTCTCTCTTATCATGCTATTCTTTCAAAATTGGAATTTAGGGAAAACCGAAGAAGAACGAGAGCCTTTGGAGCGTCGCTAGAGGCGTTATCAGAATGTTACGAAAAAACTATGGATGTGTCAGAGTGGATTTTGCTCAACCATTTTCCTTAAAGGTGAGTGTTGGAATGAGGCTCTGTTAAAGCATTGCCGTAGCTCCGAGTCGGAAGATGTGGCCTCTGCCCCTGCCTTTGTTGCCTCCTCTACGTGTGACTTCAGTTTCTTCTCTTGTAAAATGAGGACTATGTCAAGAATGGCATTTCCTAAATTATCCCACCAAAGTGTGCCTGTTGACAGGGTAGTAAATGTCTATCTTTGGGAAATAGCGGGGTCTGGATTTATTATTATTATTATTATTAGTTCCTGGGAATTTTGCATGTTGCTTCATAATATATGTTGCTATTTTATATTATGTTTTAAAATCGCCTTTAGAGGAAAATTTTCAAAACCTAACCCCTAAAGTAGGATAAAATCGAGTCTAGGATGAGGTTCTGTTCTACTGAGTGGAATCTGGCCGCCGCTCATTCACACATTCAAAGGGACGGTGGCATTCTTGTGGAAGGGCCTGGAGCCGGTGGGTCCCTGGGGTCCTGGCAGCTTTAAATTCCTAAGATTTTCAAATGGGTAAAGAAGGAGAAGGATGAGTAAGGAAATCGGGAGCCCAAGGATAAGGAACGGAAGTCCTGCTTTTCCTTTTGTTCTGTTCTTACCTTTAGTTTAAAGACTCTAACTGCCGGGCTGGACGCTTTCTGGCCACGCAGGCTTCCACCTTCTAGGAGCCTTGCCGTTTCTCACCACTTGCTCTTTTTCAAAACCATTGCACATCTTCTCTGTGTTGTTAGGATTTGCTTTTGGATGGAGAGGTTCTTTTGAATATCACATGACCCTCAGGTTGTCAGATATCCTTTAAAAAGAGTGGTTGTGTTGATTATCACTAGTAATAATATTGGGGATGTCAGATAATTTTATGCAGATGTGAGAAAAGTTAAGTGTTTCCCTTTAACTCTTAAATAATTTTGCTTAAGCCTCACTGTCCCATCCTTTGTATCATCAGTCTTTCGATTTCATGCTTGCCAACTTTCTGGGGTGAGTCTGCACTTCTGAAGGTACTTGAGTGTGGAGAAAGTACTTCTGCCCTGTAGCATGGCTCATTTTATAAACTACTCCCTTTTTACTTTTTGAAGAGCAAGTTATATATTATATATGCTTATGTAAGCAAGACAATGAGAGTTAACGATGGTGTTGTATTCCCCTACCGCGCCAGGAGTATTTAGAAAGCCAGAGTCAGAAACCTGTATCCGCTCCACTCTCCCTGGAGCAGGCACTGTTGCCAGCGATACTTCCTTTAAGGTAAGATTCATGGAAATGTTTCACGCTAACTAAACTGTCAAATATCTGTTAGTTCCTGCATGGCCTAGAAAACAGGTTATGCTTCCGAAGAATGTGCACCTTCTCGTTTTCACTTCCTCACCTTGGGTGAGGAACTTTTCTCTTGGTTTATAAAGGATAGTGAAGTGATGGGTTTTCATATTAGTCTGGAGATTTTCGATTGTTTGCTTTATAATCTTTTTGGGTGTATGAATCAGGTAGGCATTCTTATTCAATTAATGCTTTTGAATGTGGTAACTGAATTTCTTTTAGTAGTAGCTTAGGTTATGTATATTGCTAGTGCAGAGTATGAAAGAGTTTGCCTATGTCAATTTTCCAGAATTCAAATTGAATTGTAACTTAGACAAATTAAATATCGAGCCCTTCCCTTAATGTGTTCAAGTGTCGAAGTTTTAGAAATGATTTAAATGAAGTATCAGGGGGGTACCTGGGTGGCTCAGTCGGTTAAGCGGCAGACTCTTGATTTCGGCTCAGGTCATGATCTCATGGTCTGTGAGATTGAGCCCTACATTGGGATCTGTGCTGATAGCACGGAGCCTGCTTGAGATTCTCTCTCTCTCCCCTCTCTCTGCCCCTCCCCCACTTGCTCTCTCTCTGTCTCAAAATAAATAAATAAACACTTTTAAAAGATTAAAAAAATAATAAAATGAGGTATCAGGGCACCTGGGTGGTGTCTGACTCTTGATTTTGGCTCAGGTCATGATCTCACAGTTGTGGGGTTGAGCTTCACATTGGGCTCTGCACTGGGCATGGAGCCTGCTTGGAATTCTCTCTCTCCATCTCTTCCTCTGACCCTCCCCTGCCTGTGTTCTTCCTCGCTCTCCCAAAAATTAAAAATGAGATATCTTGCTTTATGCAGTTTTTGTCAGCCAGTGGATTTTCGGGGTGATGTACCAGTAGACTAGTCATAACTCAACAAAATCTTTTGGTCAAGAGAGTGTATTAAACACAATAAACTATATTATGGAGGAAAACAACACCCAGAAATAATATCTGGGTGGTTTAAATGTAGACTATAATGGCTGGAAGTATCTATTACATGTAATGGTTTTCTTATAAAAGAGTGTGGTTGTAGAGTCTAATTGAAAAACACCTTTTCAGACCCAGTGATGCTGCTGATGAAGGTGCAGACACATCCGTTAACGAGTCCAGAAATGCAACAGATGAATCGTTCCGAAGAAGGTTGATTGCAAATCTGGCTGAGCACATTCTGTTCAGTAAGTACGATACCAAACCCTTAACTTCTGCCCTGCAGACTCCGCACGGTGCAGGGCACACCACACTGGGTTTGGAAACTGCCGCAGTTAGGCTATGCTTCTGGTGCCGTCACCTACTACTGGGGTGGTGATGGCAAGTTATCAGTAAGGTGATGCTGTGGGCATTTGTAGGTAATTAGTAGGTGCTCTTGTGGTAGGTCTTTTGCTTTTTAAAAAATAGTGCTGTCAGAAGGATTTGTTGCCTCTTTTGCTCATGAACTTGTTTCTTTGCACTAACTAGCGGTTTGGCATCTAGTTTTATAGTTGCATGTCCCTTTCCTGCTGACCCCATGCTTATTTTCAGCAAATATCGAGGGGCCATTGTGTATGCGTAAAGTTCTGTTTTCATCGTGTATGCATAAAGCTGTGGGGAGTACAAATTGAATGATGAGTAGTTCTGTACGAGCTTATGCTGTTCCTGGTGGCATAGTTGTGCACAAATAATTCAAGTGGGAATGAGCTGGGGCAGAGCGAGCCGAGTACAGAGGCAGCCTTCTCTGAGTCCCAAATGGCAACGTGTGTCACGTTGTAGAATCTGCTTGACAGTCCTGTGGCAGTGGTGTGGTCCCATGGTGCACAGCCCAGGCAGGCTGTCCCTGCCCTTCCCCGAGCCTCACCCTGAGTCAGGCCCTGACTCTCGGCACCTCTCGGCAGCGCCACTGTGGGGACTTTCCCGCCAGCTCTCGCTCCTGCTCTCCTGCTTCTTCACATGAGGTCGGAGTCTTCTTTCTTAATCACGTCTGTCTGTGTCTGTGTCTCTCTCCTGCTTAAATTCCATGTGCTCAAAATAATACATCCATAATGTTGAAAAGTTGGAAGCTAAAGATAAAACCCACTGCCCAGATAACCAGGGATGTTGCCGTCTAGTCTTTAAAAATACTTTTACAGGTTTGTATTGTGCTGTTTTCCAATTATAACACAAATATTTATGTTTTAAAAAACTCTTTAGAAATACTCTTTTTAATGGCAATAAATATGGTACTTGGTACGTTGTTTTTTAAACACTGGAGACAACACTATGAGTGGAGTTTTCATGAATTGGTTATCTCAGAAAATTCACAAATGGTGAGTTTATTTCAGAATATTCCATAGATATTTTCATATTTGATTTACAGGATTATAGTTTTCTACAAACTCAGAGTAGTGGGTTATGGGCTGTAGGAATTCTCAGATGTACTTCTGTCCTCTCCCTCCCTCCGACCAGCGGGTTGATCATACATCCTCAGCCCAGTAGACGTGGTGCGTTTTCATCTTAGCAATGAGGAAGCTGTGGCATGGGAGTTGAAGTAATTTCCCCCAAGT
This sequence comes from Paguma larvata, assembly GCA_030068075.1. Taxonomy (NCBI): domain Eukaryota; kingdom Metazoa; phylum Chordata; class Mammalia; order Carnivora; family Viverridae; genus Paguma; species Paguma larvata. Next base: position 32,463,331 of record CM057837.1, read on the forward strand.
TATGAAATTAGTGTAGAAATTAGGATTTGAACGCAGATTTTCTGACTTCAGATCTACTCCCCCTTTTCCCACTGCACCTCTCTGTTAATGTGACGGTGAATTCGCCTGCGTGAGGAGAGCAGTAGAGGTGCAGTTCTTCGTGGGCTGCAGCCGGGGACAGGGCCAGAAGCACAAATGGGGATGCCCCGTAGAGCCGCCAGAGCAGGCACATACTCAGGGTCTTGGTATTTCCATAAAGGTGTCTCTTGGTCACTCAGGAACTAAGTTCTGCTGGCCTGTTTGGAATATGAAGCCGTCTGAGGCTAGATTCTGGTCTACGATAACAGTGATCTCTAATGAGATTCTCTTGGCCCAGAACATGGTATAATGCTATAATTTCCCTTTAGTAAATTATAGTTACGGGAAATGTAGTAGACGTAGAGGTACTTAAGTTTAGGTACTTTTAGGGGCACCAGGGTGGCTTAGTTGGTTAAGTGTCCAACTCTTGACTATGGTTCAGGTCATGATCTCATGGTTCGTGGGATCGAGCCCTGTGTCAGGCTCTGTGCTGACGGTGCAAAGCCTGCTTGGGATTCCTTCTTTCCTTCTCTCTATCTGCCCTTCCCCTGCTGACCTGCGCTCACTCTGTCTTTCAAAATGAATAAAATAAACTTCAAAGATTTAGGTACTTTTAGACACTTCAGCTATATTCAAAGAAAAGGGAACCTAAAGGTTTGTGTTTGCCTTCCAGCTGCTAGCAAGTCCTGTGCCATTATGTCAACACACATCGTGGCCTGCCTGCTCCTCTACAGACACAGGCAGGTATGTCTGCAGTGTTACTGGAGTTAAGGAGAAAGCATGAGAGTACTTGGTCAGCTGTCCAGATACTCATTTGCTAATAGATCTGGCTCAGTCCCGGCTTGTGCTTGTGAGACATGCAGCAAAATAAGCTAAGCATCCTGCCCACAGGAGCTTGCAACTCTGTTGGAAGAAGTCCATGTGAAAAAACCTCAGAGACTGCATAATATATATGACAGTAAGGCATTCTTTGAGTAATACAGTTCACGTAAATAAGGCCTATTGCGTTGATGTGCAGTAAGGGCTCTGACAGCTGATGGTTTCCAAGCTATTTGATTTGTATCTAGGACCATATTCCCTTAATGCGTGTGTCTAAGTAGTATGATGCAAGGGTGTGTCCCATTCACAGTCATTTCTCAACACCACACATAGTGCTTGTGTGTGTGTGTGTGTGTGTGTGTGTGTACATATGCACCAAACAAGTAGTCGTCAGGTAAACATTTAAAATGAGGGAAGTGACTGCTAAGAAATAAGCACTGCTTACTTTTAGATGGCTGCTGCTTCCCTTGGTCACCTTACACGCTCCTATCACGTGTTGTGGCCAGAGTGTTCTCTGGATGTGAAGATCTTGGCTTTCTGGAGGACCGGCCTTTTCACCGGTTTTCTGACCTCCTCTGCACTGATATTCTGGCCCTTTTCCTGTATGTGCTGACAGCAGGCTGCAGGAAAGCCAAGGCAAGAAAAAACTCCTTGGAATGGCCTCGTGGCTTTTTGGGAAGTAGGTTTTCCACTGGTGTGAGACCATTTCTGTCTGTTTCTCTAGGGAATTGATCTCTCCACGTTGGTGGAGGACTTCTTTGTGATGAAGGAGGAAGTCCTGGCTCGAGATTTTGACCTGGGGTTCTCAGGAAACTCAGAAGACGTAGTTATGCACGCCATCCAGCTGCTGGGAAATTGCGTCACAATCACTCACACCAGCAGGAACGATGAGTTTTTTATTACTCCTAGCACAACTGTCCCGTCAGTCTTTGAACTCAACTTCTACAGCAACGGGGTACTCCACGTCTTCATCATGGAGGCCATCATAGGTATGGCCGGCCTCGAGGGAGCCTCACGGGCAGTAAAAGGGCCTAAAGCACGTAGCTCTGTTTGTTGATTTGAATGGTAGCCTCTTGTTTGAGGGAATGTGTTGCTGTAGTTTTAGTTTTCAAATCAAAATGTAATCTGCTCTATCGCTATAGTTTATTCTTATATTTATTAACAAGTAGTTACTGAACTACTGTTTGCATAGTATTATACTTACTCCTGCGGAGGAAAGGGGAGGTGTTTTGCCATCAGGAGCTGAAAACCTGACTGAGACAGAGCTACACGTGGCAGAGAAATGAGTGTACAGGGCTCATTTGCGATCAGGAGGGGTCAGAGGAGAAGGAGAGCTGGAGGACTGTTGGCTTATCGATGCATGTCTTTCCTCAGCCTGCAGCCTTTACGCAGTTCTGCACAAGAGGGGCTCCGGAGTGTCTGGCGGCACGTCCCCTAACCTGATCAGCCAGGAGCAGCTGGTGCGCAAGGCCGCCAGCCTGTGCTACCTTCTCTCCAACGAGGGCACCATATCTCTCGTAAGTGAAGACTTTTTAGTGTTGCCTGTTCTCTTTTTTTTTTTTTTTTGAGCATTTTTATGAAAACACGAGCCACCTTTATTTTTCTCTCAGAGGATGTTTGTTCTCTCATTAAATCTTTACGCTCTACTCCTGGGTCTCAGTGACCACAGGTCAGTATGTTGTGGACTACCTTTGTTTGCTATTGGGGTCTACGCTCCAGTGAAGCCTTCACGTAGCTAGGAGGCATGATAGGACATTCTCCATCCGTCAGATCCAGAGTTACTGAGCTCTTACTGTACATAAGGCGCTGGTCAGAGGTTTGTAAATTATTAACATGCCCAGAAGAGAAGAGCTAGAAACAGTCTTAAAAATCATCTTTTCAAGCCCTTGTCATTTTACAAATGGGAAAACTAAGAGCCGGCAGTACCGATGAGCATTTACGTTATGTTCAAGCACTGTTAGACATTCATAATGAGACATACATATCAGCAATAGACTCTTTTTCCTCAAAATCATCAACAAAGAGAACTCATATTCTGTTTAAAGTCTAACACTCCCACTCATCTGAATGTGTCTTGGAAGATTTATGAGGACATGCGTTGTGAGTACAGCCCGCCTCCAGAGCAGCGTTCTTGGTGTGGTGTATTGTCGCCCCGCCGGGGAATCTGTTTTGCATGAGCCTTGGATGGCAGGATGGAATGGGGTAGATCAAGCTCCCAGGATTGACCTTGTCCTTTTCCTGGGTCATTTTGGAGCTATTTGAATATTGTGTTTCCTCATCTACCACCTTTATGTATGATATTTATTGGAAGGTAGCATTTGAAGAGAAATTGTCTTATAAAAAAAAAGAAATATGTGATAGGGCCCGGTAGGCAGCCCTGTTGAGGACTTGCTCCACTGTGGGAAACCTTGAGCTCAGGGCACCCTTGGCAGGTGGTGCCCCCCTGGGTGCTCTGCCAGAGAACGAGGGCCCTTCTTGGGCTTTGCCCTTGACCATTCATTTATCAAGAGGGTGGGCATCGGGAACCTTAGGAGAAGCATTTGGCAGTTACCTTGTACTGTGCTTCTGTCTTTAAAAAAGTCAGGGACATTTATATTTAAATGCCTTTTCTTTTCAGCCCTGCCAGACATTTTACCAAATTTGCCACGAAACAGTAGGCAGGTTTATCCAGTACGGCATTCTCATCGTGGCAGAGGTAAGAGGAGTGGCTTTGCTCTCTTTGCCTTTATTTAGATTCTTGCTCTTCCTTCTCTTTTCTACCAATTATTTTAACCAATGTTATGAGCAATTATTTCAGCCGATAATTACATTTGATATATAGTCAAGTCCATATGAAAAGTAAGAATAGGGAGAGTAAACATCTTTTGAGATCGTTTTTAGTGTTTTGGTTTCTTTTGTGTAACTGGTCTTGTCTAGAACCTATCTCGACTTGACTCCGTGACACCTGGAAGTTTTCATTCCCAGATGAGATGTTTTACATATCAGTAATCATACATATGGTAGCTTGCACACACACACTTTTCTCTTTTGAGATTTTAATTTTTGTGAATTTAGGACAGCAGGTATGGCCTGGGAAAGTAGAAACCAAGTTAGAGGAGGTGAGGGTATTTTTATTTGCTCTGTCTGGTAGCTTCCCCCGCTGCCTCTTTCTTCTTTCCTTCCCTGCTCTCTCCCAAGTGATTCTGAGTTTGGAGACGAAGGCGAGTGGATGCTGCGAATGGCTGACAGGGGCGGGGAGGGCAGTGAGAGAGGATGCTGTGTCTGACGTCCAGCCAGGCAGATGTCTGTGTGCCCACGCATGTTTATTTCCTGTTCGTCATCTCTTTGGCTTAGCAAGATGACCAGGAAGATATTAGTCCTGGTCTTGCTGAGCAGCAGTGGGACAAGAAGCTTCCGGAGCCTTTGTCTTGGAGAAGCGATGAAGAAGATGAAGACAGTGATTTTGGTGAGGAGCAGCGAGATTGCTACCTGAAGGTACTTCCATGAAGAATTCTGGTGGACATCACAGTGGAGTTGGGGTTTATGTTGCCCCTCGTTAGTGAGGTTCTTATAAACGGGACTCTGGTGACTTACTCCTGTCTGTAGCACCCATAAACTAGCCACAGCGCTTTCTGCCTGATAAAGACACTCAGATGTTTGAGGTGAATGAATACCACCCCCCGCCCCCCAGTTGCTCAGTTTGGGTGTAGGGAATGGATAAGGACACAAAAGTGCAACTTCAGGGAGACGAACATTGTTAAGTGACCCATCACAACCGTCTCATCAGAATGCACAGGTGCGAACGTGTTTCCCCACACCTGTGCTCGCTCCTGAAGAGGGAGGACTCTCGCTCAGTCATCAGTAAAGCAAGGCAGTGCTGGGAGTGGGGGAAGGATTTCTTTTTTTTTTTTTAACTTTTATTTATTTTTGAGAGACAGAGGAAGACAGAGTGCAAGTGGGGGTGGTGGGGAGCAGAGAGAGAGGGAGACAAAGAATCCAAAGCAGGCTCCAGGCTCTGAGCACAGAACCTGACGTGGGGCTCGAACTCATGAGCCACGAGATCATGACCTGAGCCGAAGTCAGAAGCTTAACCGACTGAGCCACCCAGGTGCCTTCTATTCAGCTCTCACTGGCCGGTGATCTTTTTGAGTCACTCTCAGTCTTGCTAGCCCTCCCAGAATTTTATATGAACTTAAAACAAATCCCATCATAGGAGAAAATTTAGATTTTTAAGAGATTGATTGACCCTGATTTGTAATCTTATAAGTTAATAATGATTCATTTTTCTGAGTATTTTAAGTGGATTGCTCTTTAAAAAAATTTTTTTTAATGTTTATTCTTGAGAGAGAGAGAGACAGTGTGAGCAGAGGAGGGGCAGAGAGAGAGAGGGAGACACAGAATCCGAACCAGGCTCCAGGCTCTGAGCTGTCAGCACAGAGCCTGATACGGGCCTCGAACTCAAGATGCGAGATCATGACCTGAGCCAGAGTTGGCCACTTAACCAGCTGAGCCACCCAGACACCCTGGCACTAAGTAGATTACTTTTTGCAGTGGTAATTTACCACTACACCATTACACCTCTAATTTACACGTGCGTGCGCGCGCACACACACACGCATCCCACAGACTCAGAAGGTGTAGCTTTTGGAGAGTCCAAATGACCTGTAGGAGTTTTTCCATTTTGAGTGTTAATGGTTTTAAGGTGGGGAGTGGTCTGGTCGGTCAGTGCACTGCAGGGGACTTATCCGAGCATGCCTGTTTGGGGTGGGTGCAGTGAGAGTCCCCTCTGCCACATGGCACTCGTCACCACTGCTGTCATCCCCCGCTGTGCTGCGATGTGGGCCCGAGGCCACTCAGGGGTGGCAGCCAGTGCAGGCTGGGAAGGACCGAGGTGACCTTGGTGGTCTTGCCAGGTGCCTTCTTTCGCACCGAGTGCTGTTGAGCTGGGCTTCGAACCTTGGAGGGCCCAGCTTTGGGACCAGCTATTTTCAGTGATGACGAAATGTCATAATTATGTCATTCAAGGATGACAGGTTCTTCCACGCAGCTGTTCGGTGAATGTAAATCTCAAGTACTGCAGAAAAAATGACTACAGGAAAGAACCCCTTTCAAATCTAGAATCGTTTCCGGCAGAGGCTCTGTGCCCCCGGAGCAGCGGGCTGCTTCTAGGAGGTGACTAGCCAGAGGCTACCTTCTCACTTACCGCCTCAGGAAGTCCCTGTGTCTGCCCGCTTGTTTCCCCTCTCCCTCCGCCTGACTTCACTGCCTGCTCTCCCTCTCGCACTCCCAGGTGAGCCAGTCCAAGGAGCACCAGCAGTTCCTCGCCTTCCTGCAGAGGCTCCTGGGGCCCCTGCTGGAGGCCTACAGCTCCGCCGCCATCTTCGTCCACAACTTCAGTGGCCCGGTGCCGGAGCCCGAGTATCTGCAGAAGCTGCACAAATACCTGCTCACCAGAACGGAAAGAAGCGTTGCGGTGTATGGTATGTGTGCCGCTACTGTGGCTTCTTTCAAAAGCTGTGCCTTTTTTGATTACAGGAATCTGCTAATTGTATACAATTAGGAAAAATGCACAGTTAACCTGACCTCCGACTTCGTAGATTACTGTTATTATCAGTTTTGGTATGTTCTATAAATGGAGGTACAGCTATATAGTCTGACGTCTGGCTTTTTTCACCCAACATTGAAGTGAGATTCACACATGTTACTGCATGGGACTGGGTGTTCATTCTTGCTGCTTTATAGTCCTCCATCATATAAATATTTCTTGCATGCAGTTTATACCCGTCATTGATGGCTTGTTGGGTTGTCTGCACTTCGGAGCTACTGTGACAGGTGCCACTGCGCACGTGTTCGACCACGTCCTGGGTGAACACACGCTTGTACGCTGGTGCATCCGGGAGTCCTCTGCCATAGCTTCAGTAGGCCCTGCCGCTGGCTCCCGGGGGGTTGTGCCCATTTGCCCTCCAGCAGCCTCGTGTTTCCGGTGCTCCACACCCGGCCAATCGCTGCTGGCTTCTGTATAAGAGGCGTGATCGGGCGGGAATAGCGTTTTGTAGAGTTAACGGCTTAGGACTGCAGCTGCTTGGAATCGATACGTTTTAGAGCCAGAAGGGATCTAGAGATAATTTCTCTCTAGACATCTCTCTCTCTCCATATCCATATAGATGAATATCTAGAGATAGAGTCACCTGCTTTCTAGATGAGGAAACTATCCTAGATCACATAGCCGGTTAATGGGCAAACCTGGTCCGGAATTCTCTTCTAACCCCTAGATTTGTGCTCGTTCTGGTCTCACTGCTGTACGCATCGCCTGTGCGCCACTGTGCAGGTTAACGGAATTTCTACACACTGTCTTGTCTGCTTCTCTCAAAAACCCTTCAAGATGGTTGTGGTTGGTGTTTCTCCTTCTCTTCCTTTTCCCTCTCGTTTCCTCCCTCCCTTTCTGTCTTTCTCTCTTCTTGCTGTTTTTTCCTTAAAAGATGACAGAGCAGGTTTAAAGAAACAGCAGATCCTTTGAGACCTCACAGGTTGCCAGCAGCAGAAACAGAGCTTGACCCCAGTCTGCCAACGTGCCCAAGCCCCCCAGCGCCTCCCACACTTTCTTACCGTGGATGTTGGCGTTTTTGTGTTTGCCGAACTTTTGACAAGGTCTTATCCTTTCTCTGTAGCTGAGAGTGCCACTTACTGCCTTGTGAAGAATGCTGTGAAAATGTTCAAGGATATTGGGGTGAGTGCCCACCACTTATAGTACGAAGTCATGTCTTAACTTCTGTTCGCTTTCCGCCCAGAACTATTCGATCTGAGCTACTTTCGTTTGGGGTGGGCCCTGGGAAAAGCAATTTCCGCTGGACTAATCCTGACAGCGTTTCTGGGGATTGGGAGAGGGCGGGGTATGTTGAAGGTGAGGCCCATCAGTACAGACTTATCTGAACGTTCCAGAACTTTCCTGGTTTTCATCTTTAACCCCAAACCGTTTATATATAATAGGTGTCAGGGCATTTCAAGCTGCTAGTACAGTTTTGGTAGGGATGTTAATTATGCCATGGGATTTTCAGTTATTATGTTTTTACTGGTATTGCTAGAAGTACGGTCCAGTGTACTTTACCTTCCTGTGAGACATGAGTTCCATGGAGGTACTAGTAGCCTTTGTAAGGGACTTATTTGTGACTTTTTTCTAATACAAATTTCAAAGTGTACTGATTGGACTCTGCCCAAGAACACCATACCCACGTCCATAACCTCCCCACTCCGTACTCGCAAACGTACCCCCATGTACATTTACCTAAAGCCAGGATATGGTTTTATGTGCCTTCCTGCCTCTTGGGGGCTAGGACAGAGGTCAGGGTTGGTGCCAGAAATGTCTCCTCTCTGGTTTGTCTTTAATTTAAACTTTCTCTCCAGGTTTTCAAAGAGACCAAACAAAAGAGAGTGTCTGTTTTAGAACTCAGCAGCACGTTTCTACCTCAGTGCAACCGGCAAAAACTCCTAGAATACATTCTGAGTTTCGTGGTGCTGTAGGTGACTCCTGGCACCTGTGGCAAGTGAAGGGCACGGGACGCATCCCTCATAGGCTCCAGCCTCTGGCTCGAGAGTTGAAGGTGCCGGCGTGTGGTCAGGCCTGACCTGTCCTGGTGTGACCTGCAGGAAGACAAGTGCCTTCCCCTCTGTGGGCCTGTGCCTCTCCGCCCCCTGAGATGACACGGCCGCCCACGTACAGATGACACTTGGGGGCCTCTGCCTCCACTTGCAAGTCATCAGTAGATGAAGAAATGAAATCTCAAAAAATCATTTTGGAGTTTATTAAAGATTTACCTTTAAGTATAACTGTTAAGAACTAATTACTGTGATGGGCACAAACATGTAGATTGATTCTAGAACCGAATCTTGTGTAGTATACTTACTACTGTCGAATAATGTGTCGATATATTTTCTGATTAACGGTTAATGCTTCCTTTAAACATGATCGAGTCATCCATTCACTGTGTTTTTTTTTTTTTTTTTCCAGTTTTATCTTTGTCGATAGTAGCTAAATTTTAAAGGGGACACCTTTCATCCCAAAGTGCTTTACAAATGAGCGGGCTGATCTATATCACATCCAGGCATCACTGTGCTGTCCTTTGCAGTCAGGATTAGAAAGCATTTTAAGAACTACATGAAAACATAATTTGAGGTTAGGTCAGAAAAAGAGCTAATGTGATCAAACAGTTAACATCAGGAAGTAAATTTGGCTGGCAAAATTCAAGGTAACCTTTGCCAGAACACTGACTTTGGAAACTTTTGCCCATATAAAAAGTGCCATTGAGTTTTAAAAGACCAGCAAGTACTTAGGAACACCTCCTGTTTTATGTCTGCACCACTTCCCTCCCCTCTGGTGGCACCTGCCTCTCACAGGTGCAGCTACTTCTTAGGGATCCTTCAGCTAAATAGCAGCTGGCCTAACTTGATGAGCTTGGCTTGTGGACTGTGATAGCGTTAGGTACTGGGGCTCTAGGCTGCTGATCCGGGGCTCTCATGTACTGTGCACAGGTTGTGCACTGCCCCAGTCCAGGTGACTGGTACCCACTCAGGTTGTGTGGTGTACGGTGTGTGCGATACACACGGTGGCCCCATTGACGGGCAAATGGTTGAAGGCATTTATGGATTTTTAGCTATGAGGAAAAACCATGGATTTTTTAAAAACATATATGGGTTATATGCCGAAACCCCGAGGCCACATAGTGGCAAATTATTCTCAAAAATTGTCTGTTCATAATGGGTAGGTGCCTTCTTATGAGCAGGAGCATATAATTGTTCGTTGTGGTAATTATGGTGATTTCATAAAGATCATGTGATATTAAAACATTTTCTAACAGCTTATTGTTCTTTCTGTTCATGGTATTATGGAATTAGGAATTTTTTCTGATGAATGTTGCATATAGTCTTTGAATCTAAAGGTACTGAGAATTAAGTTTGTACTTTTATAAGCTTGGACTTTAAACACTAATAGTATCTCATGAATATGCTGTGAGTGTCGGGAGAGGGAAGGGTACCGGTTGGTGTTTCACAGTGCACGAAGTATCTCGTTTGAAACTCCTAGCAATAACGCTGTGCTGTCGCGATCTTTTTCAAGTCTTCTCAGATTCCTTGTTTAAAATCTGTTTGTTCTCCGTAGGAACTCATGTACCCTTAAGCCATTGTCAGTGTCGTAGCGGCTCTGGTGTGGAGCCGGGTCTTACTCGCAGCACTCCGTCTCACTAACCGGGAGAGAGGAACGTGTCTTCTTTGGGCTGGAGCCGTGCACGTGGGCAGCACCCACGGGGGCTTCTTTATTCCCGTGAGCGTCCCCTTACTAGCAGGCAGGCATTGCACTAGTCTCTCTCATTCCCCTTCTAAATTATAGATCAAGGATTACTCAGACTCTCTCTTAGTCACCTGGAAGGTCAAGGTTGGGACCGACCATGAGGGGAATTGGCTGCACTGCCTGTGACTTCTGCTAAGAGCTCCCGCCACGCCAGCCCGAGCAGGGAACAATGGCTTCTCTGGGTTCATTTTCCTTTTCTGTTGGTTTGTCTTCTAGAAATCTAATCAGATGCTTTGGGGAATGCAACATTTGATTTGCTAGCTCTCCTGCAACTTAACTCACTGTGAGAATAAATATGCATGCTTTTTGTAATTCACTGGTGCTTTGAAAACCTTCTTTAAGGAAGAAAAATCTCAACCAAAGTTATGCTCATCCAGACAAGCTGACCCTGAGTTAATTTTAGCACAACTCATTCTTCAGTGCCTCATTACTGAAAAAAACATACATCATCACAATAAGGCTTCCAGATAGCACTGTTTTGCTTAAAGATTTATTCTCACTGTTTTCCAAAAGCGAATGGCTTCCATGTAAGATTAAACAAACTAGGTGCTTGTAAATAATTTATTACAGTTTACTGCATTTCTATAAAAAACTGAAATGCATGCCCTCCAGGGGAAGACTGTGAGTCAAATTAAAAAAACAAAATCCGATAATAAGCAATACGAAACTGCACGCTTTCAAATTAAGAATGTCCTAAGTGATTTCAGAAAAGGGGAAGGAATTTCTGCTCCCTTAACTTTTAAGAAAACCAAAGGGAAAGCAAAGTGTGAACACCGAAGTGTGAACCACATAGCACTAGCAGCAGAGAACGTATTCCGAATCTTCCCTCTCGGATTTGTTGAGTCTCTCGAAGTCGGAAAGGTGAGCAGATTGAGATGATGAGTGTGAACGCAGATGGTGGAACATGCAGTCGCCCGAAGGGGAAGAGCGCGCCCGCGGTTCTCCGTGTCGTCCGAGTGCTCTGTGAGCTGTTCATCGGTGTTTTGTAGAAGTGTAGCTGGTAAAATAAAAGTGTACGTGAATCCTCTTTCTTTAGAAGCTCGCAGTGTGCTCTAGGGCAGCAAGGGCTCGGGTGTGCCGGTCCCAAGCCTGTTTAACCCAGCATTTCCAGACTATTGTGACCCCAGGGTCTTTCCCCCCCCTGCACCCCTATGAACCTCCATGAAGCCATGGAAAACGTTTTGGGAAGCACTACGTTCAACAGTAACAGCAGGGAGGCAGAATTTGCATGCATTTTGTATAATCTAATGTTCTAGTTAGCAGGCGTGCGTTTCCTCCCCTGGAGACAATGAGCACACAAAACTGTAAAGTAGGTAGTCAGATATCTTTCCTTTGATGGAAAGATCAGCTGTCAATGATCCTGGGTTTTTCCCTGAAAGTAGCAAAATTAACACAAGGATTAACTAGGGTAAATAATGAAGATTTTAATTCAGATCTAGAAGAAAATATTGCACAATTGAATGCAGATTTTTATCCACAGATCAAGTTCTAGTGTTTAGAAATGATAAGACCTATCACTGAAGTTTATAAGACCTAATTTGGATGTAAATCTGTTTTTTAAAACACTTTTTAGGAACTTGAGACTTGGCATCTGGCATTCTAGTTTAATACAAACGAATGATCGCCTTCGAAAGAATCTTGACTTTATTTCTAAACATCTAAAGCTCTGAAATGCCTTGATGGAAGGTGTTATTTTCCTGTTGTACAAAGAAATGTTAAATTGCTGTAAAAAGGATTACTACAAAGTACTGTGAAATGATACTGTGTGATTTTGTGAACGAAACTTATTTGGAAATGTCGATTGATTTTTATGCCTCATAATGTACTGTCAGAAGCACAGAAGTGTAGTTTTGTTTTAATAAACCAAAAAATGAATATATTCTTGGTATCTCAAATTCGTGGTTAAAAGTTCCCTGCATAATTTATTGTACAAACAGTTGCTCTTGTTTGACTTTACACAGGACTTTATTAAAATGCTTACAGGAAATCTGGCATAAATTTATGGACCTCCAGTGGATGGTTTTATCACTGACGCGGGGCTCTCCAGATTTGATCAAGCATTGTCTCTCCTTAGTAAATATTCATATCACAGAGATCTACTTTGAGTTTCTGTGAAGATTCCTTTAAACCTGGTGCTTCTATCATATCTTTATGTACTGAAGTGTTAGGTTTTTTCCCACCAGTTCATAATAGTCGCTCAAAAATTACTTTTTTGACAAGTAAGGCCAAGTATTTTCTTAGAGCACTATTTTCTGTGGATCCTTCGAAAGCACTCAAGTGCAGCCTTCTCAAGAGCGTGCCCTCCAGAAAGGGGGGCGAGCACGTGCCTGGCCCTGCCGTCCATGCCCTTTGGGTGCATGACAGGGCTGTGAACCTGACACCCCAGACCATGAACCCTGCTCTCCACCAGACCCTTTATCTGCACTTGGTACTTTGCCCCCTCTGCTTTGCTCTGGAAGGTTCTTGCCAGGACTATATCCTTGCCCTCTGGTGCATCCGTTCCTTGCATCGGCCACTTCCTTGCTGTGGCCCCATGTGACCTTCCCCTTATCATACAAAAATTCCATTTTTCACAACCACTTACTCCAAATGGATGTTAAATTGATTTTGAAGGCTCATCTTTAATGTTCAGTTCTGTGCTCACTCATTTTAGTCCTGTTTATTCCCCTTTTTAACACCTTGCAGTCTGTCCTCACACATGTCTAGTAAAATTCTAATGTCTCTCCTTGACGAATACAAAGACATTTTCCTACTTCTTGTCTGCGACATATGTCTGTGCCACAGCCTGGCCTCTCACTGAGATGCTCTCTTGTTCTTCCAGTTTCCATGGCCCTCTGGTCTTCTATCTCTTCAGGATTCCACTCTTCACCTCTTCCTTGCCTCCCACCCTTTATCAGATGGTCCTGGTATTGTTGCCAGAGCCTCTGAGTTAAAAAAAAAAAAGTCAATTTTGTCTGATATTTTTACTGTTTTTTAAAATATGAAAGCACTCAGTTTTTACATGTTGGTGCAACAAACTATATGGATGACGTACACTGCCTCAGGGGACCGCTTAGGTCTTGTCAGCCGCCAGTTCACACCTTCTGGTCAGTGGGAAAGCAGTTGCGAAAGCGCCGGTTCCAGATGCCCCTTCCAAGGGCTGGAGGGCAATCCGTTGTTTGGGAGAAGGTTGACCTTGCTCATCTGAGTTAGGCAGGGATGAAGTCTCAAAGCAAGGCTTTGATGATGACCACTGGGTAATGTTTAACCAGGCAGGCAATGGGCGTCTGAGTCAGCCTTTGATGTCAGGCTCATTTCCATGCCCACATCAAGGAAAGTGCATGTCCGAACAAGTCAATGTTACCGCTGGCAGTGGCTTGGTGCTAGTGCAAAAGCTACTTCTGACAGGAAGTCAGTAGAATAAATGCACAGGCTCAATTTCCAGCCTTCCGGGAAAACGTCTTGCCACCTTCGCATTGCAGGTCAGTTGAAAATTAGAAGGAAAAGAATCCAGACAGATGCCCTCTGAAACACTTGCCGAAAGTCCTCAAGTTGCGTAGCCAAGATAGAGAACTCAGTGAGGTGCCCGCATACGCCAAGAAAAGACGTAGATAACCTTGCCCTTTGCCTCCTTTGGGGTTCTTTATTGGTGAGCTGATCCCAGACCTAGAAGCCCGTTTGCCTGCTGCGGTCCCTTCCTAACTATTAGTAATGTCCTTTTGACTCTCAGAAGAGGTTAAGTGCAGATAATAGATCAGGTGGTCACTGTATCCGTGGGGATATGCCTCTGCCAGTCAGTGACAGGATCCTCCTGCTAGACTAGAGACTGCTCCTTTTTCGGGGATACCAGTAGTTTATTATAAAAGACACGGACATTTACATGATGAAAGATTTCACTGGAATGGGCAGCTTCGTTTGATAATAAATAATGATTTATCTTGGTCTGTGTACTCTCTGATATTGTCTCCCTCTCTAAGAAATAATCCGTGCCATCCAGAACTACTTTGGTGCCTCTGTATTCTAGGAGAAGAACTATCTCCAACGTTCATGCTCACTGGTTGAATCTCTCCACCGTTTGCTTTTGAGTCTGATTCACTCGAGCGGTTTTGCTCTCACTCTTGCTTGCAATATTTTTCCTTGGGATTTTTCTGGAAGCATGAGGTCTCCATTCGTTACAGTTTTGGCTGCACTCTTTTTAACTAAAACTCAGTCAGAGAGGGAAGAAACTTTTTAAAAATTTTTTTAACAATTTGTTTTAAAGAGAGCACAAGATGAGGAGAGGGGCAGAGGGAGAAGGAGAGAAAAACTTAAGCAAGCTCCAGTGCCCAGCAGTCTGTTTTAACAAACCTTCAGTGATTTGAGAAGCTCTTTTTGAGAGCTTCGAGAAGCTCTAGACACACTGCCTTGGCAAAAATTGAAGTTTCACGCTTCCACACATATATTAATCAGGAAGTAGAAACAAGGGGACAGAGATGGGTAATAAATAACCTTTCCCGAAGGGCTTCTTCTCAGGAAGTATGAAAGCCATCAAGGAAACTTGACTGAATTGGGCTGTGGGATAACGGGCTTGGACTCTATGCATGTTGAGGGACACCTATTGGGAAACGGTAATACTGAGCCTGGTCATTGCTTAGCCATCTTACCTGGCTTAGCCAGGTGAGGACAGGCATACCTCCTGCCTTTGCGACTTGTCATCTGGGTGGTTCTCAGCCCTCAATTTACGAAAAGAAAGGCATGCCCAAGTTTTGTTCTGTGTACGAATTTCATAGAGCCCTTCGAGTTGGTTTTTATTTAATAAAAATTATTATTTTTAATAAAATGTCTCACGCATTGTTTTTGCGGGAGCCAATCAACTTCCTTCTAGTTTCACATCTTCATGTAATTTTCCAAGTTCCACCCTAAATGGATGAATTGTCTCTACACGGCTGCGTGGCAGTTTGATCATTTTACTGATCCCTCCCTTTGGCTGGTGGTCAAACACAACATCCCTTGTGTTCCGGATTCTATCATCGACTTACTGTGTGAGTGCGGGCATTTTCTCCTCCGTAGAACTTGGCGGCTGAAAGCTAGGTGACTCCTAATTTCCCTTCTAGAGCCAAACCTTCTGTCCTGAATTGGAAATATTGAAAAGCAAATACCACCCAATTGCAACCCTTTAAAATTTACAAAGCACTTCCACATGCACTCCAATGAATTGCTTCTTCAAGCATCCATTGTGCGGTTGTCCTCATACCATAGAGAGGACAGCCATGTTCCCTGAGGCGATGCGACTTGCCCGGAGGATTTCGCAGAAGCCCTCTTCTACTGCGCTGTTTGTAACAGAGTTGAACAGGAGGAGAGCTTTTGCAGTCGAAGATACCCGGAACTGGCTACCATTTATTGAGTGTTTGTTACGGTGCAGAGCCAAAACTCAGCAGTGATTACCATGTGTGCTGGAGGAGGTTATGGAGAGAACGTGACCTCTAGTTGACCCGCAAGCTGCACCCGGGCAGGGGGAGGTCCTCACCCTCTCCCCCATCCGTGTTATGTACATTTCACCCATTGTTCCGGCACTAACGGCCATTTCAAGGAGGTAGCGTTGGGAGAGGAAGTTGTTCAGACCTTCTAGAAGGATTCTGTGGCTGATCCCAATTAGGGTCTGTGTGTGGACTTTTACGATCCTGACACGAGGGTGCAGAAATCTACCTCTCGCAGCTGCTCGGGATAAGCCTCGTAAGTAAGTTTCCTTGCTTATTTAAGCTCGCCGCCTACCAGCCGGGACTGGTCTGCCTGTTTCTTCGGTGTCTCCTTGCCCTTTGTGTACAACGGCCAGTTTGTGAACCGATCATTTGATAGTCTTTTTATTATCATGTGTGTCCAGCACCAGGCGGATCACTTGGTGGTGGTCCAACAGACCCTAAGGGGAAACCGAATGTAAGCAATGACTCAAGGTCACGTTGCTGGTAGGCCGTGAGTCTTGTTTTCAGACTTGATCTTCAGCTCTGTGTTTTACAAACGCCCGTGGAGACAGCCTCCCTGGTGGGTCTATGTCTGGAAGAGAGAACAAATAACACTGAAAAGGAATCCGCAGATGGCGTTTATTTGGGAGGGGTTTTGAGCACAAGGCAGGCTTTGGTTGGGCTCACTCTGAAGTCGTCCACTGTGTTCACTGGGTTGGAAAAGTCACGGTCTCTCACGTGGTGGGAGGAGGTGGCACTTCCACCCTGTCCTCCCCCACTGCAGTCTGTAGTTCTGACCCCTCCTTCTGGGGTCAGGAGGTAGCCCCTCCCCTACAAAGCACTGAATAAAACACTTCTAAATCTGCACTCCAGTAATGATATTAACAGGGTCATGGCTGCCTAATGGTGTGAGGCTCAAAACCGCAAGTCATTTTTTTATAGAAAGTTTGTTTCTCTCTCTGGATTGGGAAGTTTCACAGAATCTGTTTTGTAGGGGCCTTCCAGCCTCATTAACTTTTCCCCACTGAAGTGCCCTCTCACCGTGAGCACAGAGCAGGCAAATTAATTTGCAAAGAATGTCTCAGATGGGCCGTGGAACGCAGCCATTGTCTTTGATCAGGAAGAAACTTAATTTTTATTGGCAACAACCTTCCATTTGCGTCCTCAATGAAAATTCATGGCGCTCTCTAATCTGTTGTACCAGGAGCATCAGCATAAATGGTGTGTCCGTGGTGGCTGTTTTAATTCAATTTTATTAACAATAAAATCCTGTCGGTGCCCAGAAAATAGTTTTACGTAAATAAAGGTGAAGTGTAGAGATTGAAAGAGGACTTGTCAGAAAGGGCGTCCGGGTCTCATGACACTGGAAGGGGCCAGAATGCGGCAGCCACTGAATATGGGGGCTCCTGTGGCCGAGACGACCCACGAGCCCACAATGACAGATGACACTGAGAACCAGGCAAATTCCTGAAAAGACGTGAGAAAGTAAACTTTAACAATTATAAAATCGTTTGGAAGGCTGAAATGCTCCGGGGTGTGAAGTAACCTCCTGGCAAGGTCTTTAGTGATAGAAAGTTCATCAAGTCTGCAAATTAGAGTCAGTAACTTTATATCCATCTGGGCAAATGGTTGATTTCTCCCCTTTGTAAATTACAGCAAAGGGAAATGACCCCGTGCCTATTATGAGAAACCGAAATGAGCCGGTGGGCGATGCTTTCAAAGTCTAATTTATTCTCTCAGGGTCACGGACCTGTGTTTTCTGGAGGCAAAATTCCTTTTAGTAGATTTTCTAGGACTCTGCCGATACCCTCTTGGCCACACGGGCGTCACCAAGGACATTCCTGCACCCCTTGTTGGCCTGGATCTCCCTGCTGAGGGCTTTCTCTGACTGGGAAGCATGGGTGGGGCATAGAGCAAGCCAGAAGTGAGTGGCATGAATGACCCATGAGTGACCGTCAACCAAGAAGGAGTTGGGCCCAGGGGATAAAGAGTTGGCTTTTTTTGCCCCTCGTTGGCACAATCCAGAGGATCCCCAGTGGGATTAAGCTCCAACTGGCCATGGCAGTCACCCACTCGTCATACTTTTTTCTTGGCTTTTCCTCTTCCCTGTGTCTCTCTGGTTGCCCCCGCTTCTTGGCGTCAGCTCACACATAAATGATGTGGAGACAAATTCTTATCTCAGGAGCTGCTTTTAGGGGAACCCAAACTAAGATAGCCCTCGTGACTATTAGCTAGATGTTGAGCTACAAACAATGTTAAGAATGTTTCCAAAGACTGAAGTTGGACCTACAAATGCACGGACAGACCTGCTGGCAGAACAATTAGAGAAGGAGAGAGGACCTAAGGTCTCTAATTCCCAGTTCGAGATCAACGATGGTGAGGAGGAATGATCTATAAACATCACCTCGCCTCCTTTGCTGGTTGCCAGTGAGGAAGATCCACAGGGTGTTTGGAGAGATCAGAATTCAGGGTGGTAAATGCTCAGGTAGTGGTATTGTTATCGGTAGCCAACACTGACAGGGTTTAATAGGCAGGAGACAGGATACAAAGTGTCAAGTGTGGTGTTTGTCTCCTAGGGGACACAGGACTTTTCCCTACAAAAGTTACCTGGAGGCAAATACAGAAAGGGCTGTCAGATATCCCGGTGGTGACTGCGTGGGATACTGGTAATCGGCCTTCAGCTGGGCCTGGAAGGAAGGGTTAGAACCAGGTGGTGGCAACAGGAATCCTTGCAAAATCTCACTTGAAAATTAAATTTCATTGAACTGTTTTTTATTACTTTTTTAGTGTTTATTTATTTTTGAGAGAGATAGAGAGAGTGTGTGCAAGCGGGGTAGAGGCAGAGAGGGGAGGACAGAGGATCCAAGGCGGGCTCTGTGCTGACAGCAGAGAG
Source organism: Paguma larvata (assembly GCA_030068075.1). Classification (NCBI taxonomy): domain Eukaryota; kingdom Metazoa; phylum Chordata; class Mammalia; order Carnivora; family Viverridae; genus Paguma; species Paguma larvata. The sequence continues at coordinate 32,481,836 of CM057837.1, forward strand.
CCCGATGTGAGGCTGCAACTCGCGAACCACTAGAGCATGTCCTGAGCCGAACTCCGACGCTCAACCGACCGAGCCTCCCAGGTGCCCCCAATTTCACTGAATTATGAAGTGCGCATGTGCGAGCCCCGCGCACACGTGTGTCCTGTAGGCTTCATTCAGCCCACAGCCCTGCCTCGTTTGGTAACTTTGAAGTGCTGAACAAATGGAGTCGGCGTTTAACGTATCAAAAGATTTCTAATTCTAAAATTCGAGTAAAATTGTAGCTTTTCTTCAGATTACTAGAAGATCTGGCAGCACCCGGTCTGCATTCTACCAGGAACAGGGGGTTGAGAATGAGCAGAGGTCATTTAGATGAGGCCTGTGCCTTTTAGTTTGCTACAGCTGCCCGCGCCACACCCCCGCACCCGATTGTCCGGTGCCAGGGTCAGGGGTCAGGGGTCACTGAATCGCTGGGCTTGCAGTTTTTAACTCCCCCCCCTCCCGCCCCGTAGAGAGCAATGTCTCCAAACGCATGTCTATGCTTAAAATGACAAAAAAGAAAGCCATCTGAATGTGCAGATGGGAAATTTGTTATTTTCAGGGGAGAAAAAGTGGTACATATGGAGCACGAACTAATTGCCAGTCGCTAACAGATTTACAGGCACAAACCAGCCGCCCCCCATTTTACAGATGAAGAAGTGGAGGCCTGAATGTCTCAGGAAACGCCTCAAGGTTCTTAAGGGAAGCGTGGCCAGCCTGGTCCTCAAACCTCTGCTCTTTCCGCCAAACGCTGGGGCTTCCTTGACGGTGAGCTTCCTCCTGAGTGTTTGAATATCATGACCTGGGTGTGGTAAGTCTGTCACCACATTCGGGGCTGGGGTAGGGATGAGGGCAGTGGGAAGGGGAGAAGGGTGATGCACTCGGAGGTGGGGTCTTAGGGTCGCCCCCAGGATTTGAAGCCCACCTCCCAGGACCCGGACGTCTGCCTCAGGGGGTAAACCCGCTCACTCAGGGACAGAGGCTGCAGCTGTTGCTGGTGGGGGGGGGTTGGGAGGGTGGGACGTGAGGGCTGGTGTTGAGTGTGACAGATGGGTCAACTCCAAGTCTGGGGCCTTTGGGTGAGGAAAAGAAGGCCGTGACCAGGAAGTCATGGGTGATTCCATTTTCACGGCTTGCTTCGGGTACAGAGCTGAGACCTGTCAGCATAGTTTTGAGCAGGTAGAGTCCCCTGCAGGTGTGTGGGGGTTTCTGGGTTAACTGTCTTCGAGACGTGACTGCTGCTGCGGCATTCATAGCTTTGTGATTCCGTCTGTGCCTAGAATCTGCCCAGGCTCCCTGGGTTCCAATCCTAGCTCCCTCCTCCCCAGCCCAGAGATCTTGCAGTTATTCCTTGATGAACGGCCTCCGCCCATCGGGATATAATGAAAGAACAGAGGTTCAGGAAGCACTTAGCATCAAATCTGGCATATAGAAAATGCGTTATATGTGTTAGCTCTGTAAAGAGTCTGTCCCTTTCCAGGTGACTCTGAAACCTTCCTGCGGACCCTCTGCTTTTTCTATTTCCACCAGCCCACTCTCTCCCCTCAGCCAGCAGGCTCTGAAATACTCTGACAAAGGCTATGCCAGCCACATGCAGGGACAGCCGTGTTCAGGAGTGGTGCTTCCCTGGCCTCCTTGGCCTTCCTGAGGTCATGAAGTTTCAGAGGCCAGTTTGCCTGAATCTGGTCCCACCTGTTTGGGGATGCCGGCTATGGCCGCGCTGCGCATTCCAGATGTGTCCACCAGGTGGTGCTAGAACTTCATCTAGGGCTCCCAGACCCGGGGCTGAAAAAAGTAGAGCCACCGCCCAGACTGCAGGACTATAGTATGTGCTTCCGGGAGGGCTTTGAGAAGCTCCTTGTGCACTTTAGCAACGACTGCCACAGAGACCTCAGGATGGATCCTCCGAGGGGAGGAAAGGGAAGGGAAGAGACAGAAATGGGGAGGGGTGGGATATAAGGAGCAGCACTGGGTGTGGTTCCTGCAGCCCTTGGTCTCTTGTCTCTTTTTTGTCTCCTGATCGTTCCTTCTTCTGAAGCCTCATTGCACCTCTCCCATGGCACTGGACACTCTCATCCTTTCATTCTGGTATTCGCCGAGCACCTACTATATGCAGCAAGGTGCCGGGGAATACGATGGTGAACGGCACTGACATACCGGCCCTCACGGAGCTTACATTCCAGTCGCTGAGATGGGTCGGAAAGGAGTAAAGGGGAGTGCAGGCTAGGATGAACGCAGTGACCCAAGCTAACCGGGGGCCGTGAGAGGGTGTAATTGCAGAGCGTGGACTCAGGGAGTCTTTTCTGAGCAAGTTGACAGTTAGGCTGAAACACTTAAGGCTGACAAAGAGCCAGCTTTGCAAGGGGTTCAGGAGTGGGTCGTTCCTGCCAAGGGGACAGCACACATAGGGCCCCCGGACACGCAGATACTGGGCTGTAGAGAAGCTGGAGAAAGGCTGGAACCCAGCACTAGAGCACAAGGTAGGAAGCCACTGAAGGGAAACCAACAGGGTTTAAGAGTTTTCATCTACTTCTCTTTTGTTTAATGTTTATTTGAGAGAGAGAGAGAGAGAGAGAGAGAGTGCAAGCCAGGGAGAGGCGGGGGTGTGGGGGGCACAGAGGATCTGAAGTAGGTTCTGTACTGACAGCGCAGAGCCCGACGTGAGGCTTGAACTCACAAATCATGAGATCATGACCTGGGCCGAAGTCGGAAGCTTAACCAACTGAGCCACCCAGGCACTCCTCAAGGTTTAAGACTTTTTTTTAAATTTGTAACATTTATTAATTTTTGAGAGACAGAAACAGAGCACAGGCAGGACAGGGGCAGAGAGAGAGAGGGAGACCCAGAATCTGAAGCAGGCTCCAGGCTCTAGGCTGTCAGCACATAGCCTGACGCAGGGCTTGAACTCACGAACCATGAGATCATGACCTGAGCTAAAGTCAGACGCTTCACCAGCTGAGCCATCCAGCGTCCCTAAGGTTTAAGACTTTTTTTTTCAAGTTCATATTTTATTTCTGTGCATATTTATTTATTTTTAATAATTTATTGTCAAATTGGTTTCCATACAACACCCAGTGCTTATCCCAACAAGTGCCCTCCTCTGTGCCCATCACCCACTCTCCCCCCTCCCACACCCCCCTGACCCCTCAGTTTGTTCTTAGTGGTTTAAGACTTTTAAAGTGTGCTGTTGCTGCTGGGTGGGTCTGGGGGGAAGGGGAAGAAGTGAAGCCACAGTGCACGGAAGATGATGGTGTCCGGGACAAGGTGGGGAGGCGGTGAGGAAGTGGGTGGACTGGGCATGCTCTTCCCAGTCACAAAGGGATGGGGTCTGGTGTCAGGTTGAATGGCGACTCCAATGGCGCCGGTTGGGGTGGAGGAGTCATCGCCTCTCAGGGTTCCGGGAGGGAAGGGTTCCAAGGCTGTTTGTAGTCTGAGAGGCAAAGCGTGACGTAATGGAGCAGCCAGCCCTGGGGCGAGTGCGGGAGGGCAGTGCGGCCTGGAAAAAGGATGATGTGACATTTGATTCATAGACTCAGAACTTCCAGAAGACAGGAACTGTGCTTGATTAATTGTTGTGTTCCCAAAAGCATTTCCTGGGGTGGCCTCCGTTTGCCAAAACAAGCATAAATATTTGATACTATTGGGGATACGGGTGCCAATGGGGCTGAAGCAGGGTCCCCATCTCTGCTTGCCACTAGCTGGCCAAGGAATGCTTGGAATGGCTGCAGATCTAGTGAGGAGCCAGGCCGGGCCATCTCTTGTCCCCTTTGCTCTGTGCCCACTTGGCCCTCACTGCTATTGCTTAAGCAGCGAGCTCCAGAGCCCTCCTAGTCTCCGTTGTGGCCCACCTGCATGCTTCTTCACCTCCAGAAAGTGGGGCGCTTCAGGAGCCCTACAGTGCAGAAGGTTCTGCAGAAGGGGACAGTGGGTGTCCCCCATGCCGCCCAGAAACCCATTCTGGGTGCCTGAATCTTATCAGAACCTCACTCCTAACAAAGATTTCGCTGGCTCTAATAAACTGCCTTCCTCCTGAGAAGGCCACCCTGTTAGGTCTTATTTACAGTGTAAATTTTGCACCTTAGTCAACTTCAGATCCACAGAGCAAGCTGCAAGGGGGGTAGGGAGGAAGTGTTACTTTGTGTCTGGGACTGCAGGAAGATGCGCAAACGCTGAGCAGGGGCGGAGAGGGACTGGGGGGCCCGGAAGGCTAGTGTGCCACACTTCAGTTTTGCTCTGGTCCTGCCCCGCTGGGACCTTGAACGTGAACCTTCCCCTGCCGCTGGAGACCGTAGGTGCGGTCGAATAGGACCGGCGGCACTTCCACCGCTAGAGGGCGCCGGCCCCCGTCAGTGTGGCCTGGAGTTGCCCCGCGGTGACTTAAAGACAGCTGACGGTGGGAGAGTTTTGGGGTGTCTTGGGGACCTCAGTATGGAAATACTGTAGGGCCTGGAACTGCTGTCTCGCATCCTCTGGACCCCCTCCTCCACTCCGGTGCTCAGACGTGGCTGCTGCTTCCTTGGGCCTCTCGGGGACCAGCTCTGGCCCCACAATTGGCCACGTGAGCCCTGGAGCCGGGACCCCTGGCCAGGGCTCCGGAAGCTTTGGGCTGCTGCGGTGAACATTAGAAGGGCTCCCCGAGTTGGGCCCAGTGTGTGTAGTCGTGTCCGCCTGTCCAGGAGCCTGTGAGTGTCTCTGGCCTCCTCCCTACAGAGTGAGTTTCCTGGGGGGGAACCTGCCTTGGGCCTGTCTGTCGCCGCTCCCACCCCCACGCCTGCCCTTTAGGCCTCGCTGGCTGCAGCACTCAGTAGGAGCTCATCAAATGCACTAGACCTGTGCGTCTGCACGGGTCCTCTCCAGCACACTGCTGGCTGGGTCGAGGGCAATGCCTTGGGAAGCAATGAGTGGGTGAGATGGCGGTGTGGCTGGGGCTCCTCGGGTCCTGCAGGGTGAGGCTCAGAAGCAGCTGGGGACTGAGTAAGGGAGGAGGAGCAGCAGGAAGGAGGGGGAGGCTGGACCACAGCACCTAGAGGAGGCAGGGGAGGGCGGTGAGTGCTCTTGGAAGCACGAGGGCGGGGGGGGGGGGGGAGGATTCAGACAGGCAGGGAGGATCTATATCTACAGAAGGTTTGGCCCGGTGGCCACCCTGGCCTGTCACTGTTTGAGAATCAACCCATGAAACAGGCTCTGCTTCCGCTTCCGAAGATGTTTCCTCCAGGCTGCTCTGCACTGAGGAACCCGAGGGGGGGGGGAGGGGGATATTTTCCTTATTCTGCCCTGGCCTTTAACCACAGGCTCCAGCTCTCTGGAGGACCCAGGGAGACCCACCATCCAAGGCTGCCTTTGTGCCCCACAAGGTCCACTGAGGGCTTGACAGCTGTGGGCACAGGTGTTAAGTCTGCAGTGGTTTTGGTTGGTGTGACTCTTGCTGCCGGCGTCTCTGAACATTGCCAACCGGGTATGGTGTTGCATAAAGTTCTTGGATCTCCCGCCTTCACAGTGTGGGCTGTAGGCACCCTGGGCAGGCGGCATTTCCTGCCCGCCCCCCCAGCGGATATGGCTTCCACTCTGGCAGTTGGAGGACAATGCTTATTTGCCAGTCTCTAGCAGCCATTTCTCGGGTCTGAAAATAAACCTCACTGTGTCTAGGGCTTGTCTGAAATGTTAATATATTTGATTTTAAATGTCTTTGGTGGATGACTTACATCCTCAAGAGAGCCTTGGCAATGGAAATTGTCCAGAGCCTGAGGACTCGTGTGCAGTCTGGTTAGAACATGATGGAGTCTAATGAAGGGAAGGCCAGGAAGGGTCGGAGGTGATGATGCTTCTGAAGGCAAAGATGGATAGAGGGGTTGTGTTAGCAATGCGGGTTCACCAGAAACCAGGAGGCGGTGAGCCACGGCCAGATTTCCATTAATCCTGTGTTGCAATGTGATTGTAGTGTGACTTTGTTAGAGGAGAGACTCAGAGAGGTTTAGATTCTTGCCTAGGGCCACACAGCAAAGAGGAGACAGAGCAAGGCTCAGAATGCAGATTTCTGCCTCCAGATCTTCAGAGTTCTTTCTGCAAAAAGAGACACCAAAACGTAGTTGGTTTCATTCATTCGGTTGATCCAATAATCTTCACCAAGTGCTGAAGATAGCTCAGGGTCTGATGGGGGGTGCGGACAAGTGGATGGGCCATTACCACGTAAGGATGATGGGTATGCAGTGTGGGAAGCCCAGACAGGGTGTCAGGGCGACTCAGAGGAAGGACTCACCTTGGCTGAGTCGGGTACCAAGCAAGACTTCTTAGAGGCAATGAAAGAGAGTTGAGCTCTGTTGGAGGGTAATCCAGGAATTAGACACCCCATTGAGAATGTCCCAAGAGAAACAGAGAGTAAACACTGACCAAAAGACAAGGAAGTAGCAGAAATAACTGATGAGATGGTGCTTTTACTAGAGACTGGTCCCGCAAAGCAGGAATCCACACCCTGAAGGGACTGACTTGTGAGGGGGCAGCTGGGAGTGGCCAGGGGACTCCAGCTGGTCAGTGGCAGGGCTGGGAGTCTGCTGAGTGGGGGCCTTTTTCTTTCATTTAAAAAAAAATTCCTGTTCATCGTGGAAAATTGCAAACACATATGACCGTGGAGAAACTCGTGCAACAAAGCCCCACGCTCACATCAGCCAGCTTCAACAATTGCCAACTTCGGGCCAATTCTGTTTCATCTGTTTCCTTCCTGCTCCCCCAGCTCGGGATTATTTCAAAGCAAATCCCTGACATCGGATCATTTTCCCCATAAATATTTCAGCAGGCAGCTCTAAAGGATAATGACTCTTTAAAAAACATAATCACAATAGCATTATCACACCTAAAAACAGCAGTCATTCCACTTGGTGTTCGATGTTCAATTGCCTCAAAAAAAATTGTTTTTTTAACAGTTGGTTTGTTCAAGTCAGGATCCAAGTAAGAGCCACACATAGCAAGCAATGAGGTCTTTTAAGTTTCTTTTGAGCTGTACTTTTTCTCTCGTTTTTTTCCTCCTCACAATGAATGTGTTAAGACATTGGGTGCATTATTCTGTGGTTTCCCACCTGCCTCTTGGCATCCTCGGGGTCCTGCCGAACATGTTCCTCTGTCCCCTGTATTTCCTGTAATCTCGGAAATCTGGAACTTGGATCTGAAGGCTTGATCCCATATAGGTGCAATTTTGGTGTCTCTGGTATTCTTAAAGCACAAAATCGAAAGGCAGCCTGCTGAGCAGTATGTGTGTGTGTGTGTGTGTGTGTGTGTACGCGCGCGCACGCGTGTGTGTGTGTGTGTTGGTGTATGTGTTTGTCAGCGTGTAAACACACATGTGCATTTACCTGTGGGCCACTTTCTTCCCCCTTTGGCCCCTTCCCAGAAGCCACTGTTTTTCCAATGTTCACAGGCTCCTGTCAAGGTTGCAAAAGTGCTTCCAGGCGACTTGCCAAAGAGAAGGCCAGGAACCGTAGAAGATATCCCCTTTCTCAAAGTCAGTCCCTGGAATGCTACCTCAAAAAAGCCTTCTTCAGTGGGGACACAGTTCTTTGTGATGTCTGCACTCTAGTTCGCTCCTGCTGCCTTCTTCTGTGGCTCCCATTTCGACTTAGAGTCCTTCCGGTCAGGGGCCTAAAAGCTCTGAGGATCCAGCTTTCTCCTCCGGCTTCCCCCACCCCATCATTCAGTGCCAGCTCTTTGCCAAAGTTGAGAAGTTAGACGTGAGCCTCTGCTTCTGGCCCAAAGGTCTCATGGGCTGATGCGGCAGAGATGGCGTGAAAGCTGAAGTGACAGCGATCACCCCAACACCCAGGGTGCCCTGGAAAGGAGGAGGGCAGGAGGGAAGGTCAGGGAGCACGGGTCTACTCTCTCTCCCACGGGATGGAAACCCTCATGTAATCCAAAGACGGAGCCTGGAGGTGACAGCTGCAAAGTGGAGGAAGAGACCTCATGCTCACCTCTAGGATTCCTGTCCTGGGAACAGAACTGTTTGCTCTGTGAGCCATCCACCAACCCACGGGAGTTAGGGAAGAAATACCCATGGGAAGAAAGTGTCGTTTTATATCTTCAGAGTGTGTCTGGTCCAGTGGCCAAGCAGTGGGGAGACAGTCTCGATCCCTCTCCTTTGTCCCTCATATCCCCTCATCCATGGCCAACAGTGTCAACTCAACCTCCCAAACAGAGGTAGAATTCGTCTCCTCCAGCCCCGCCCCCACCTCCATCACCTCCCCACTGCTCCTCAGACCCCCGCTTTTGCTCTTTCCCACCTAATCCATTCCTCAGACAGCAGCCAGAGTCATAGGTCTGAAACATAGCTCCCATCGTACTCACCCCCCGGCCTCAAATCTTGTAGTGCGTTGCCCGATTTCCCCGAAACTCACATCCACCTGGGACCTCAGAATGTGACCTTACTTGGAAATAGATTCTTTGCATGTGTGATTTAAATAAGGTCTTACTGGGTGAAGGTGGGCCGTAAACCCAATGACTGGCATCCTTAAAGGAAGAGGAGAGGTCTTCTCTGGCTCTGTGTAGAAGACAGGCAGACCAGAGTGATGTGTACAAGCCAAGGAACGGCAAAGGTGGCCGGGCATACCAGAAGCTGGGAGAAACCATGGAAGGATTCTTCCCTAGAGCGTTCAGAGGGAGCACGGCCCTGCCGACTTCTAGAGTTCGGGATCGTAGCCTCCAGAACTGTGAGAGAATAAATGTCAGCGGTTTTAAGCCAGTTTGTGGTACTTTGTTATGATGGCCCCAGGCAACTCATACAAACCCTTAATAAATGGCATTCAAAATTGTACCTAGAATAAGGTGGACCATCGTGTCCTGTAGCCAGGGCCATGCCCCTCCTTACAAGTGGAACAGGCTTCCCTTCAAGTGTCAGTTCTCAGAGTGGGCTTCCCAGGACAGCACCGCTCCCCCAGCCCCGTGCTAATCAACATTAGCACCTGTCAGCCTCTCTCGTATCTTTCTGTTGTAACTTCCTTCTTAGCACTTATTGCAAGTTATAATTTATTAAAAAATTTTTAATGGTTTATTTACATTTAGAGAGAGAGAGCGAAAACGAGACAGAGCACGAGTTGGGGAGGGGCAGAGAGAGAGGGAGACACAAGCTGTCAGCACAGAGCCCAATGCAGGGCTCGAACCATGAAATCATGACCTGAGCCGAAGTCGGGTGCTTAACCGACTGAGCCACCCAGGCGCCCCACAAGTTATAATTTCAATAGACCGTGATGCTGACCAGACCAGACCCCGACCGGATCGCCAGGCATGCGTGTCTGTCTTTTGGTCCTATATCCCCAGCTCTTCATTCTGGGCCTGACACCTTGCAAGTGTTTCATAAATATTTGTGGAGTAAATGAACCCAGCATACACAAGTGAAAGTATTTCACGGGAGGAGGCCGGACGCAGGGTCAGTCAGTGAGGCAGGGAGAGGAGGGGAGCCTGCGGGTCTGGGGGAGGTCAGGAATGACCCAGTGCACGGTCCCTGGGGAGGACATACCGATGATGGTGGCCCGTGCCAGCTGTCTAGGTTTCATTGTGAACTCCGGGGTACCACGTGCCTGTCACGATGTGCCAGATTCCTCTGCCAAATGGACAGAACTTGGCCCTGCTTGCTGGTGAGGAGCGCCCTGAGTCTGAGCAGGGAAGGCCTGTCAGCCCCGTGGGCTGTGATTTTTGGGCCCCAGACAAAGGGCAGGTGACCATGATTCACGGGAGCCACAGACCCTTTGGGGCAGCGACTGCAGTGAATTGCATCACCCAACAGAGGAGACTTATGGCCCAGGCAAGACACTCGGCCTCCAGGAGCAGCTGCTCCGACTCCAAGTTTACAGCTGGGTCCACTGAGGCCCCAAGAAGGCACGTGACTCGCTCAGGGTCAGATAGGGGCACCCTCCTGGGGCAGGGCAGGACTGGAACCCAGCTGTCCTTGGAGTATCCCGGACTCCCCTGAGGACTTTCCTCGGGAAAAGAGTCAAAACCAAGTAGAAAACCGTCCCCGTCCCCCATGCTCGCTGGGAGGCTGACATTTAAATCACTTGACCTGGCCCAGCTTTCACTTAACGATAATAAAGGTGACAGTTCTATTTTATTTAAAAGTTAAGTTTTTTAAAACTTCCTAGTTTTTCCACCAGTGGAGCCAATGCTGATAGGTCACGGCTGTTCGTCCGCAGCCTCCGACTCTGCCTTCGCTGCCCTTTTGATGCTTTGATGTCTGGGAGCCGGAGACAGACGTGGGTGGAGGGGGCCGAGTGTCACCAGCACAGAGGAGGCCTGCGACCTCATTCACCTGTCCTGATTTCTCAGGAGACTACCCACCCCATCCAAGTGGGCCTGAAAACCTGGCTTTGTGTTGGGCACACAGTGGTGCCCCATTAAGGTGGATGGATGCAATAAACAGCCAGGGGTGGCTTGAGTACCCGCAGTCCAGGTGATCCCTTTTGTGGTTTCCCCATCCTCTGCATTATCACCGTCTTCCCCTCTTGGAGCAAGGAAGCCTCTCCGAGCTAAGGGGGCCTGGGAGCCCATTTCACCCACCTGCTCAGGTCAGAAACCCGTTAATCGTTCTTGAGGCTTTCCTTTGCACCCCTCCACATGGCATCTGTCTGCAAGAGCTGCGGGCTCCGTCTCTACAGCGCGTCTCGAATGCCCCTCTGCTCTCCGTGACCGCAGCCACCCCCGCCCAGCTCCCAAAAGACACCTTCCCCTGGTCCCTGCTGCCACCCTGGTCTCCCACGTAGTTCGTGTTTCACAAAGCGCCTTTATGAGGGGCCATGCTTTTAAGACAAAACACAGGGCACCTGGGTGGCTCAGTTGGTCAAGCGCCCGACTTCAGCTCAGGTCATGATCTCACAGTTTGTGGGTTCGAGCCCCGGATCAAGCTCTGTGCTGACAACTCAGAGCCTGGAGCCAGCTTCGGATTCTGTGTCTCCCTCTCTCTCCGTCCCTCCCCTGCTCATGCTCTGTCTCTCTCAAAAATAAATATTAAAAAAAAAAAAAAGCTGAAACACAGTCAAATCATGTTAATGCTCTGCTTAAAACTGTCAATGGCTTTCTGTTGCACTTGGAGTAAAATTCTGACTCTTTGGAGAGCCCACAGGGAGGGCCCGCGCAGGTGGGTCCCCCCTGGTGCCAACAGCCCTGTTAGCCCTGCACCAGCCTTTCTCCGCTGTTGTGTCGTCTCCACGCTTGGCCCACAGCCCGTCCCTGCCCTGGGTTCCCTCTGCAGGGAGGCTCTGTCCTCTTGCTTTACGTGGCTGGCCGCTCCTCACCCTTCAAGACTTAACTTACACATGACCCTCTTTGGGACATCCCCTCGACCTTCCTACCCCCATGCCTCATGCTCGGGGGTCACCAAGCTCCGTGGCCCAAATCTGACTGCAGCCCGATTTCATAAATGAAGTTTATTGGAACACAGCCGCACCTGTTCCTTTACCTGTGTGGCTGCCTTGGGGTCCTAAGGGCAGAGCCAAGAGGTTGAGACACAAGGCCGTATGGTTCACAAAGCATACGATATTTACCATCTGGCCCTTTTTAGAAAACACACACACACACACACACACACACACACACACACACACACACACAAAACTTACTCCTGCTCTAGCTCGGCCTTTTGTTTACTTTTTGCCGTTTTTCACAGGAAAGAATCACTTTACCTATTTTCATGTTTACTTTTGTTTTGGCCTATCTCCCTATAAAAGTTTAAATTCCCGAGAGTAGGGGCATTATATGAGCTAGAGGGTACATACATGCCCTGTCTCAACATGGGGGTGGGCATACAGGAGGCATCCAATTATTATTTGACCAAAAGAATCATGATGTTGTCCAATATTTCTTAGGACTGATCAAGTCATTAATTACTGGTCAGATTAGTATTTTTGGATTCTGTTGAGCCTACTTGCTCCAAACACGTGTACACACCCCCGGGGAGAGGCAGCTGAATGTCCAGTATGTGTTAATATCCCTCTTGCCACACCTGAGCCCAGACTCTTCCATTTCTCTCCCCCACCCGATTGGCCTTCTGGATAATTTTTGGGAATAAATTGTTTACAAATGGTAAAAAAAAAAAAAATGGATAAAACGTTTTCTTTCCAAGGAGTAAACAGGATGGAGGTTAGACATAGACAACGGGCTGGTTTCTGGAAGAAGGAGACTGAGCCCAGCATCATGTTCTAGTCTTGATGCCATGAACTTGGGAATGGCCTCAATTTCTTTGGAAGGAGGTAAATTATCAATTATAGCGAACTATCTATGAGAATATGTTCTCTCCGGGTCACAGTGTCTTCATCCGGACAATGGTTTCTGAAGAGTACAGATTACTCTTTAATTTCCCGGGCTCTCATGTTAGAGTCAGGTTCCCCATGTGCGACCAGGTTGTTTTGACTCATAGCCCGACCCACTCGATTAAAAGGAGTCTGGATTTTCTCCCATAACTCCTATTCTTTTTTAGAATTTTTAAAATGTTTATTCTTTGAGAGAAAGAGGGAAGAAGAGAGAGAGCAAGATGGGGAGGGGCAGAGAGAGAGAGAGAGAAAGAGAGAGGCAAGATAAATTCAAAGCAGGTTCTGTGCTTTCAGCACCAAACCCGATGTGGGGCTCGAACACGCAAACTGTGAGATCATGACCTGTGGCGAAACCAAGAGTTGGATGCTTAACCGACTGAACCACCCAGGCAACACCCCCCCAACCCCCATATCTCCTATTCTTGATACTAACTTCTGGTTCAGGTTTTCCCATAAACATTTGCTTGGTGTCTTTGAGCAAGATGCTGCATGTCTCTCAGCCTGTCTCTTAATCTGGTAGGATCATATTTTTAAAATATTAACTGATTGTTATTTCTTTTTCCCTCTTGTCTCTTCCTCCCATCCCATTAGTGGAGTCCTGTGTTTCTCCATATGCCTTCCCATGAGAGCAGAAAGGAGAAGGGAAAATTCTCTTTTCCTGGCTTTTGAATTTCAAAAACCTTTAAAGGACTCCTGTTAGAGCAAGGCTCTCTTTCCACCCCTGTCTCTGACCAGAAAGACTCTCCGGCCTGCAGGTAGGGAGGCAACTTGGAAGGGAGGCAGGCGAGGAGTAGATATGGAGAGACCTCACTAGGGCTTGGCTTCCTGCTCCCCAGGCTGAGCCCTGGAAAAGGGGCCACCTTGCCAGATGTGTCTAAGGGCAGAGGAGACTTGTGTCTGTCTTGCACAGAGGAGCATGACCTAGGGGGAAATGACACTTTAATGAGTCTTGATAAAGAATTCCTTGAATTGCCTCTGTTTATCCCCAACCTAAAATGAAAAAGGAGCAGATTATTCCAGAAGGGTCAAGGCCAACCGGAGCCTCAGGGGCAGGGATGGGGATGACAGTGGTAACCTGCAAGGAAGATGATGTCAAAATCCTCCCTCTACCACCTCAGCTTTGCATCAGCCTTCCAGAAACTCCTATGCAACTTCATGGCAATAGGAGCGGAGGCCTGAATTGGCCGGTGTGATTCTGCCACCATAATCAGGCGAATAAGCGTATTTTCCCTCCTGGCTGATCCAAATTTGAAGTTGGGCTTGAAAATGGGGACAACATAGGATATGGGGTTTTAAACTAATGAAAAGTTTGGCGCGGAATAAAAATGCAGAGGGAGCAGGGGAGAGAGAGAAAGAGGGAGCAGGGAGAGGGCTTGAAAAATCAATCCCCCAGCCGCCAGCAGCCCAGCTGGTAGGCAGCAGATGGGGAAGCGATGATGTGCGGATCAGGTGCCGTTAACAAGGCTGATGGCAACCACGAGGAACCACCTGCAGCCGGCTTTGTGGAAAACCTGGCTCCCGAGCAAGGGGCTTTGGGTAATCCGTGTTGGGAGCCGCTGAGCCATGAACTTGTTAACCGGAGACCTGATCATCTTACACTCAGCTGCAGACGGTGGTAGCATCTCTGCCCCTGGAAGGCCTGATGGCGCGAATGGGCGTGGTGGTCCCGCGGTCCTGCCGCAGCGACTACACACGGCAGCAGGCGTCTGGGTCGGCAGCTCCTGGGTCAGCTGAACTCATGTTGCTGGCACTCCCAGAGCATTGGAGAGGTGCATCTGTTCACTACGTGAATGCCATTTGCTTCCTTCCAATGGCCACTCTCCTCTGACCAGCCTCTGCCCTTCTGCTCCGGCGGTACCTGGTGCTTGTGCTTAGTTCCTTCTCTATGGGGTCCAGCTGGTCACAATGAGGAATGGAGGCTGCTGGAAGCCTCCACTGAAAGCTTGGATGGAAGCTTCCAATCCAAGGAGGGGAAGGATGGTGGAGCATTGTGGGTGCCAGAGATCTGGGGTTAGATGAACTTGGACCCTAATCCTGGCTCCGCCCCGATCTGTGGGACTATGGGCAAGTGACTCAAAGCACTGTTAGCCTCATTTCCTTCCTCTGTCAAAGGAGGTACCTACCTCATGCGATAGATACAAGGATTAAATGGAGTAATGTAAACAGAGTGCTTAGGTCAGTACCTGACACCCAGTACCTATCCAGTCAGTATAACTTGGAGACCCAGCCAACCACATTCATGCGGGGCTTGCATGGCTCTTGATGCATAATGGCCCCTTGGGCACCAGCACAGCACAGAGTCCCCGCACAGGGGCCAGGTGCTCGCTTTCCTTGTGAGACCGTCACTCTCCCAGACCTTGGTAATCTGGTCTTTTAATCCTGTTTTCCCCACTCCTCCTGGAATGTGCTCATTTTCCTTCTCCCCGGGGCAGGCCTTGCAAGAGTCCCAGCTGCCCGTGATGGTGGAAGCTGACTCTTCCCAGGCAGAATTGTATTAGAGGCTTCCATTTCCTGAAACCCGGCCCAGCGGAGATAGCCTGTTTCCAATTACTGTACCTATCCGTAATTAGATGAGAGCAAACTGAAAAAATGGCTTTCGTGGGAGCTACTGGCACGGGATTGGCTACAAAGCTTTCAGCCTCATTATTAATAATAAACATTTTGGTGATGACCTTTTGACCAGGGACTCATTGAACATCTTTCCTCATAAGCAGGCTTTACTGGAGAAGCACGCGGTGCATGTGGCGGAAAGGGACCGCCCTTGAAATTGGAAGGTTGGAGTTAAGGTCTTTGGTTGTGTTTGAAAACTCAGTTCCTCACTCTGTGCCTCAGTTTCCTCAACTGTAACATGATAGGGTTGTATGACCTCTCAGGTAAAACTGCTTTTTAGAGCTTCAACTCTGGAGGGAAAAAACCCACCAAGACCCAGAGTAAGAAGCTCAGAGTGGCAGTGACTAATCAGTGGTTTTTAAAAATTACTTCTCCAGAAATAAACTTCAGGGAGTGACAATGCTCTGGGACCCTTTATGAGGGAAATGTTGGGAAATGATGCTGGATTGACAGTTTTCATGACAATAATTATTTATTCTGAGGGTGCTCTGCTCCACATTAATCATGTCTTTCTAAGTAGTGCTTGACCTTGGCTTTTCCTTGGAGTTATCTGGGGAGATTTTCAGCATTTCGATGCTCAGACCACACCTCAGGACAATTAGGGCAGAATCTCTGGGAGTGAGATGAGGCCTCAATACTTTGTAAAACTTGCCTGTGTGATTTCATTGTGTGGGTGAGATTGAGAATCACTGTGTAAGAATAGGACATCTCAAACTTTTATGCGGACATGAATCACGGGGGATTTTGAGAAAATGCAGATTTTGATTCTGTGGTGGGGCCTGGGGTCTAATAAGCTCCCAGGTGATACGTGCTGTGGGTTCCAGGACCATCCTTTGTGTAGCAGGACTTGAAAGGCTTAGAGGCCTGGCTTTGCTGTTGGAAGTTTCGAATCTGTGAGAGACTAAGGCTGCAGGCAGTCATCTGGGAAACTTCTCTCCCTGTCCTCACCAGCAGAATGAGATAGAAAAGTGTGGGTGCCCTCGTCAGGCTAATAGTTTGGCCCGTCTTCAAATGGATAGTTTAAATATTTAACTTTTTTTTTTTTATATATTGGAAAAGGTTTTAAAAATTGTGACTGGAATGTTCTGTCTGCCCCAAGGAGAATGGGCAACTCACTTTTAGAGCTGGACAACATCAAAAGCTTCTTCTTTTCCTTTGGGAGTGGTCCATGGGTCATCCCACTAGGCAGCCATTCATGGAAACTGATGGAGCAGCCCAGCAAGGACCTTGCTTGCCCTTGGCTTGGAAAATTGGGTGCTTCTGTCTCAGGCTTTGACTTGAGTAAGGTTGTGGCTCAAAGACACAAGAGCAGTTAGAGCTGACCAACTAGCGTGAACATACCCAGGTGTGGGGGTGGTGGTGACAACAATGGTGACCCACGTTCGGCAGTGATGGCGGTTGTTACTGTCCTGTGGTTTGACCTGAGCTGAGATTCTGGCCATCCAGTATTGCTTGGTTCCAGGTATCCCAGTGCTTTTGTGAGCTACTCAATACCCTTTCAATAAATGCATATTCTGCTTAAATAGGATTGATTTCTAATGTGTGAACTCAAGATTCCTGACTGATACAGAGGGTTGTTGCTGGATTAAATGACACAATCCGTGTAGAGAGCTTACAGTTCTTCCCAACATGTAGAAAACTACTGGTCAGTGTGAGTTATGTTGATGGAGAAGAAGAGGAAGAAGAAGGTATGGGGGAGGGGAGAGGAGGAGAAAACAGCCAGGAAGCTGAGAGGGACAATACTGAGGGGACTTGCTTTCAGTAGAGAGGTCAAGAAGACCCCTGTAGGACATGCCATAAAAGTTCAGACTTGAAAAATGAAAAGACAGCCCCTCTGCAAAATTAGGTCACCCCAAGTTTGTCTTGGGGGTGGAGCGTCCACCTCCTTGGATGGGTTCCCCTCACGCAGGCTCAAATGCTCACTACATTCATCTGCCTGGCTGTGGAGGTCTTTCTTCAGAAGACATTTCCATTAGTCAGTATAGGATAGGCTATGCTATAGTAACAAATCCCCCTGAATCGCAGTGACTGAACACGGTAGATGTGGGTCCAGCAAGTCTCCAGGGCAGCTGTTCTTTATGCAGTAACTCAGCGATTCTGGAGGCTTTGATCTTGTGGTGCATCAGATTCTCATAAAGCTTCTTGGTCACAGAGGCCAGAGATGGCAGATGGAGGGTCAAGTACCAGCTTATAAGTCAGTCACAGCCCATTGGCAAAGACTGGTCATATGGCCTTACTTACATGCAAGAAAGCTGAGAGTGCATGGAGTGTTTGGGGAGTATGACCAGTTCTGTCACCACCTGTCACTTAATCTAGTTGAGTTTCTTACTTTAAGAGAAATTGGCATTAAAGGACAACACGTTATACTTGTTGCTGTATCTTAATTAAACCTCACCATAACCATATGAGACTAAGGATTGATATCATCTCCACTGTAATATGAAGAAACAGAGGCTTGGCAAGTGTCCTTACTGAGGAACTGTGGTTGCTAATGTTAAGAATTCAGGTCCAATTGGCATAGGCAAATAGGAATTTATTTGTATAAGAAATTCTAAGGCTTCAGACACAGGTGTACCTAGGGTCTTAATGATGTCATCAGGACTCCACTCGTTCTCTTGGTTGTGTTTTCTGTTGTGTCCGTGGGCTTTCTTGGTGCAGTAGCCCCAGCAGCTTCAGGTATATGTCTTCTCAGTTTGAAATATAGTAAAGGAGAGAGAGAGAGAGAGAGAGCGTGCACATGAGCAAGTTTTTTCCTTCTCAGAGATCCCAACTCCAAATCCCAGGATTGAGTGTCTTTGGTTTAACCGTGGTCATGGGCCATGCTGATTTGATTGCTGTGGCTGAAGGGATGGTACTGACTTCCTGGGCCACACATCTACCTCTGGAGCTAGGGATGGAATGAATACCTTCAGCCTGGAGGAAAATCATGGTTCTGTTACCTGGAGAAGAATCGATGCTGCACAGGCAAACCAAGAAAGTAGGCATGCACTTCAATGAATTTCAGTACTCTGCATAGATTTTTTATAGCTGTTAAGTGGCAGCCACAGAATTTGCACGAAGGCTCATAGTTCTCCCGGCTGCCACTCTAGCACTGCGTGACTGCCGTGTGCCCTCCTGGGTACACATCCGGTGTGGCCTCCACCAGTCAGCCATGGGGAGCCATGCTCCTTTAGTGGCAGGGAAGTTATTCCTGCTGATCTGCCTATTCCACTTTTGCAGAGCGCTGATGCGGAGTGAAAGGTGCTTTCTTCTTCTTAAGGGGAACAGCTTTCAGTCCCAATGTTCCCTTCCACGGGGACGGCTACAGTGTAATCCTGGCTCTAGGCATGGTGTGCAAGGAAGGCCCTCCGCTGAAGAAACTGGGGGAGATCACCGTGGAGGGGAGGGCAGAGGACGCGGGCATCCTTGAGGCCCTGCGATTTAGAGCATGTCTGTGTCTCCTGCCTGCGCCTGGGGTATGAATCTCCAGGAGCTTCCTAAAGTCCAGACTGGGATCAGGAAGGCTGCTGCAAGCAGGGAGGGGCAAACAGAAACAAAGCCTAGTCCTCTCTCTCCATACACACCTGCCTTGGTAACATCGTGTCTGACTTCGATTCATGTGGCTTTGTCCATAGGTTTAGGGTTTTGCATTGCCTTCCTCATAGAGGCTTCTCTTCTTTCTGCAGATTTAAAAATCCCTTGAGGGCAGGGACTGTGATTTCTATTTCCAGCAAGCTATGGGTTACTTTAGAGACCCCATCTCTGAAAGCGACTTGAGCAGGTAAGCCTGGGGGAGGAGAAGAGTAGGGGTTGAGCCCTGTGTGCTGTCATTATTAAGACTGTGTGTGTGTATGTGTGCATGTGTATGTATTTGTGTCTGTGTGCATGTTGTGTATAAATATGTGAGTGTGTATATATGTATCTCTGTGTGTGCATGTGTATGCATGTTTCTCTGTGTACATGTGTGTATGTGCGTGTCTCTGTATATGTGTCTGTTGTGTATCTGTGAGTATTCCTGTGTGTATGTATGTTTGTATATTTGTGCGTTGATGAATCTTTGTGCAAGGCTGTCCTGTCCACTGTAGGAGGTTAAGCAGCAGGGCTGGCCTCCACCCACTAGGTGCTGGTAGCAGCCCCCAACTCTCACTTGGCACAATCAGAAATGTCCCCCGACACTGTCGATTGTCCCCTGGAGCAAAATTGTCCCTGGTTGAGAACCATTGCCATAGACAGTGCTTTCACTTGGGACTTGCAGTCACATGCTTTGATCAACACAAAGGGGTTATAGAAAAGAGGGGTTCACATCAGCACTGAGGCAAAGATGCCTCTAAATGAAGCCCACCCACATGGTGGGGTGTCTTTTGAACCTGGCAACAGCTTGAGAGAGACACAAGTCTCTCAAGTGGGAGGTTGGGGAGCATCGTAGCAGCACTTAACTCACTCCCTCACAGGACAGGGGGGCCCACCAACTTCCCTCAACTCCTGAGAAGCCATGTGGCCATCATGAGCTAGGATCCAGCAGGCTGCTTTGCTGTGTTGGAAAGTCAGCCTCCTAATAATGAATGTTTATCAGGCATTTGCTTTATGCAGAACACTGTGCTGAGTTCTTTGCATAGATTATCATTTTTGATATTCCCAGCAACCTTATGATGTGGCTTCTGTTATTATCCCTATTAAACAAACAAGAAAAGCGTGTGTTAAATCATGTGTCCAAATGGTTGGCCTGGGATTTGAACGCGGACAATCTGACTCCGGAGACCACATTGTGAACCACTGTGCTGCATATCTATGCGTGTTTCTTCTCATTTCCTGCAAAATACACCCCAGTCCTGCCCAAATGCCAGGGAAGTACTATTTTAGGTGAAAACAAATTATAATAGGCATTAAGGAGTGCTTTTTGAGCTAAGCCACCCTGACGGAGGACCAGGATACCTCAACCTGTTGGGAGCAGATTAGGAATAAAGTCTCACCCAGGGTGTGTGGCCGGGCATGTCCTTTGTCCATGTTCCCACCGGTTCTAAAAGTTTCGGAGTGCCAGCGAGTGCAGAGGAGCAGTGGGGGAGGTGGCAGTGAAGACGAGGGCCTGAGGACCCTGAGTAGGGCTCAGACACAGACCCACCTACCCCACTGGGAGGTTTTTGGCTAAGTTCTTTGTGAAGTTTTACAAACACCACCAGCAAGCCCCATGGGATAATAGGAGATTTGGGTTGGACGGTGCTGGGTTGGTTCCCACTGTGCCTGGCTTTATTCCCTGAAGATTAGCAAGTAGGGGAAAAGCGAAGGCATCATTTAGAATGGTTTCGCGTCTGCTAATGAGCACATTGCTAGAGTAGTTACAAACCCCTTAATTTAGATGTGGATTGGAAATCGAGAAAAGCAAAGAGAAGTGGAGGAGGAGGCCAGTGTACCTGCAGAGCGCCCATGAGCTAGGGATGCCTTGTGAGATGCTGCCACACAGTGATCAG
This sequence comes from Paguma larvata, assembly GCA_030068075.1. Taxonomy (NCBI): domain Eukaryota; kingdom Metazoa; phylum Chordata; class Mammalia; order Carnivora; family Viverridae; genus Paguma; species Paguma larvata. Next base: position 32,502,189 of record CM057837.1, read on the forward strand.
CGTGTCAAGGTTATCGTGTGGTGGCAGAAGGTGCACTTGAGTAGATCGTGTTAAAGGATCAGGATGGTGACCGCTTGGGTCCTGCGCTGTCGTGGGGCAGGTTACAAATCGTCACAAGAGAGGAGAGCGGCAGCCATCATCACGGGCAAGTCAGTGGGGAAGACAGTGGCATGTTTAGTGGAACACGACAGTATTCGCCTTGTCCGTACATCAGGAAAGTGTAGTCAAGGCACAGACGGGTGTTCAGAGAGTAGCCCTGGTACTGAAGGGGTACATGTGGATTGGATGGTGATTGTGGAAAAACAATTCTAAGTCATGTGCCCATTGGGAGTTTTGTTTGCAAGTAACAGAAATTCAATTTAAACTGATTTAAGCAAAACACAAAACAAAGCAGAAAACAAGAGTGAGTGTGTGAAGGTCATTAATTAACCTAATGGAAAATTCCAGAGGTAGTTTATTTCAGGCACAGAGTGTCCATAAGCTCAAAGGATAGGAGTGGGTACCTTTTTCTCTGTCTTTTGACAACACTTTCCTCTGTTGGTCACTCTCACAGGTGGGTTCCCTGCAGGATGGGCCAGGCATGCCTGGCTTCAAGTCCTGAGAATGAAAAGTCTTCTCTTTCTCATCCCTCCAAAGCTAACGCCCTTACTCGAGTCTCAGGGGCCAATCCTGGGTTCCAGGCTTCCCTCAATGAGGGGTATAGGCCAGTCCTCACTCAAAGTAGGGGTGTGGGGGAGCCTCACAGGCTCTTGATGGAATCAGATGCTCAGTGTGATCTCTTTCATTCCATGTGGAACAGTGAGAGCTACAGCCTCAAGCTTGCTGATCAGGTAGGGGTCACACCAAGTATTCCTGCCCCCCAATTTCCCATCTGTTCTATAATAAGCTTGGCTGGCAATTTTATTTCATCGATAGTCATATCCACAGGAGGGCACAAATTGAACAAATGGCGAAGGTGCCCACTTGGCAAAGCCTCAGCTGGAGTCTCCCTGCTTGCTGGAACTCTAATGGGGCTCTTAATTCCCTTCTCTCTGGAAGCCCAAGAACATAATTTTCCATCCACTATTCATCTTGACTACATCTTCCAATGTCTCCCCTGAAATCACTCATGGTACTTTCAGGTCCTATTGATAATATAGGGACCTTCTAGACTCCTTGACTTTATATAGTTTTTTATGTTCTCAGAAGATAGTTTTTACTTCGATGTGTGTGTGGGAGAATGTCTGAATCACATTCTAGAACTTTAAGCTTCAAAAAGCCATGGACGGGGCGCCTGAGTGGCTCAGTCAGTTAAGCGTCTGACTTTGGCTCAGGTCATGATCTCCTGGTCCATGAGTTTGAGCCCCATGTCGGGCTCTGTGCGGACAGCTCAGAGCCTGCAGCCTGCTTCGGATTCTGTGTCTTCCTCTCTCTCTGCCCCTCCCCTGCTCAGTCTCTGTCTCTCTCTCTCTCAAAAATAAATAAAAATTAAAAAAAAAAAGCCATGGACATCATTAGTCAGAAGGGAAATATAAATCAAAACCATAATAAGATGCCACTTAACAATCACTGGGATGGCTAAAGTAAGAAAGATGGACAATAATAAGTGTTGGTGAGGATTCAGAGAAAGCAGAAACCTCAAACACTTCCGGTGGGAATGGAACTTGGTGCAATGACTTGGAAAATAGTCTTGCTGTTCCTCAAAAGGTAAAACATAGAGTTACCATGGAGCGCAGCAATTCTACTCCTGGGGATATACATTAAAAAGAAATAAAGACATGTCTACACAAGTATTTGTGTGTGAATGTTCATAGCAACTTTATTGATAATAGACAAAAATTGGAAACCACCCAAGTGCCTATCAACTATACATGGATAAGCAAATGAGGATGAACCTTAAAAACATGATGCTAGGTGAGAGAAGCTTGTTACAAAAGACTATATATTGTATAATTTCATTTCTGTGGGGTTTCTTTGTGGGCTGATGAAATGTTCTGGTATTGGATAGTGGTGGCGGTTGCACAAGTCAGTGAGCATGCCCAAAACCATTGACTTGCACATTTTAAATGGGTGAATTGAATGATATATGAATTATACTTTAAACATATATATAATACAATTATATATGAATATAAAATACAATTATATATGTATATAATACAATTATATACGATTATATGTGTGTGTACACACATACATATATATGTATATATACACAGATATACACACACATGTATATATATATATACATATATATATATATATATATATATATATACACACACACACACCCACATAGAGAGAGAGTCAGAAAAACTAGCTGTGTCTGACAGCAAGGGTGTTCTAATGACAGAATTCTCTGATAGGAGTAGAAAGTAGTCAAAGAAAATATTCAGTATTTAAGTTACTTAAATATTCAGTATTAAAATAATAATGGTAGAATGTCTTTCTCCCTGTAAGCCAGACTAATCACTTCTGGTCATGTGTTAGGCCTCTAATTCCTTATACTAATTCATGACAGTTCCTGTTATTGAGCTGAAAGATAAAAAGTTCTTAATTTTAAGGACAAATATATAAATCCTAACTTTGATGGGGTTGTTGTACGAGACCGTGTTTGCTGTGGGAAATGGCCAGCGCCTTCTGATTATGAAGTAATGGGGAAGCATCTCACAGCTCCAAATGAAAGGGAACAAATGAGACTCTTGAAAGAAGTACAATTTCTCTCTCACTTAAGGATGGAAATGTTATATTTATAAGAGCAATCCAAAGTGTTTTATTCATCTCAGGTTTCTCCTCGTGTGATGACTTATGGGAGCTCTGTTCTCCCCGTGCTGTGCTGTCTTTGGATTTAATGTTCGGGACGGACCTAGAGGGGCTACTTCAGAGGCTGGTTCCAGGAGACTAGAGGGGGTCTCTTTTCACCAGAGTCAGAATCCATGTCCTTAGCCAACCAAGAGGACAATACTGGAGCCACAGTTGGCCATAAGCAACTTGAAATTAGAAACCGGGCCTGGCCAACTGGATCTCTTTAGGACCCAGCATTGCATCTGACATACAGTAGGCATTTAATATTATTTTCTTGAATGTTAAATGTTAACAAGAATACAATGGGCAACATAGACACAGGCCCTTACAGAAGTAACAAGGGACACGTTAATCAAATAATCACATACAGATGCAATTATAAACTGTGAAATACCTTAAGGCAAAAACATGCAAGGGCATGTAGAATTATCGATTACTGAATGTCCATGTGACAGACTTGAAAACTTCACCTCTGGCACACTTTAGGTCTCTATAAGTGGATGTGTTTAGACAGAGGAGAAATTAGTTTACTTATCAGTCACCAGGGCTCAGATGGTCAGGACCCATTTCCTCACAGGAAAACTGTTTATGCCAGCCTGTCTCCTTGTTGAAGGAGGGAGGGGCAAATGGGTAGGGCCCCCTTGCAGGTAACAGTTGGTGTCCTGGGTCCCCAGTCAGGGACTGAACTCCACCAGGAAGCCAGAGGGCAGCTGGTCCCCTAGGAGGAGGAGGAGGAGACTCTGTGTTGCCGCCATGTGGTGAAAGTAGAGAGTGCACCTTGTGCGGCTGCCTCCCATTCCTTAGGTGTATGGCACCATCTACACTGGCCCATCAGAGAACCCAAGGTGTCCTTTCCCATTGCTTATTACCTTTATTATTCTTTTAAGTGCATGGTGTAAGGGCTTCTGACCATACATCCGTCAGCCTATTGCATATGTATCTACTAAGAAGTCCCATAGAAATATGATATTTAAAATATCTGAAAATGAACTTATTACCTCTCTTCTTCTGTACTCCATAACCTGGGAAACAGCATCATTCAGTCCTCCTCCTCTCCCTCTACCCAGGGCTAAGCAATCACATTCCTATTCACCAAGACTGTGTATCTTTCACTGAATTTATCCTCTCTTTCCCATCCCCATGCTGTTATGTGAGTGATTAAGTTTTTTGTTCAGGAAGCCTATACAGAGTATGCAGGCTTGTTGTTTTATTAAAAGGTTATTATTTGATTTGCTGTTTGTTGGGGGTAATTGTTCTTGTCCAGAGCAAACGCTTTCCTAAATATAAAGGACACTGGCCTATTTGGTTGAAAATGGGCCCCCTTCTAGGAACATTACCAATTATTTGCTTCATTTAGCTATAAATAAGATGTAAACAAAATGACCCCACCATCTATTCACTTTCTGGTGGAGTTGTAAATTTAATCAGAAAAAGACAAAAGACTTCATTGCCTGGAAATAATAATGTGTACCTTCTGTAAATGCCATCCGCATCTATCTTTGAGTTCAGAGGAATGTGTTTTAAAGGTAAATCAAACAGGGCAAATGCACATCTCGCGGACGTGTATAATTGCATGGAGGTTTCCTGATTAGTGCTGTAAGTCACAATTTGCCATTTAGTCCAAAATGCCTTGAGTACCCCTCACTATTTATCAATCGATAGGTTAAAAAAATAATAAACAGGCAATTAAAAAAATTTTTTTAACATTTATTTATTTTTGAGAGACATAGAGACAGAGTATGAGCAGGGGAAGGGCAGAGAGAGAGGGAGATACAGAATCTGAAGCAGGCTCCAAGCTCTGAGCCATCAGCACAGAGCCCGATGCGGGGCTTGAACTCACAGACCGTGAGATCATGACCTGAGCCGAAGTCGGCCGCTTAACCAACTGAGCCACCCAGGCGCCCCTAAACAGGCAATTTTTATGAAATATTTATTATGTTTTCTCTTGCCTGGAGAAACTTTTATTATTTAGTTTGTGATTCTATAATCTATGATCCTAACAGTGATTTGACTCTTTTTAATTCTCAAGCGTATGTCATCTGAATGGAAAGCATGGACAGTGAAATTTATTTCACTAGAGGTGTTTGGCCTGAGAGTATAGATCACTTGATCACTAAAGGCTTCCTACTGGTTTGGTTTTACAAAGAATTGGAATGAGAAAATAAAAATCAGTCTTTCTTTTGGTGAAAATATTCCAGATTTCTTAGTGTTTCCATTGCTTGGGTACTATCTGTTGCTCTTGTTTCTATTAATCTTAGATATCCACCGTTGCAGAATCATAGAATATTAGCTCAGCATAGTACTTTGAGATCATCCTCACATAGAAGCTTCTGGAAAGATTCACAGTTTATTTTAATCTTCTATGTACGAAGATGGAGATACTCGGGCCTGACTTTGGTCTGGGTAGCCCAATGCATATTTTCTTCCTTTCCTTTGCCCCTTCCCATGCCTTTCTTCTGTAAGCAATACCAAAGGGATTATTAGTGACCTCTCACTCATTCTGCCGGTGCCCTTGAAAAGGCGCAACAATCATGAATTCTACTGAGACATGCTGTATTTCCCAGGTGTCTCTAGTAAATAGTGCTGCATGTGTGGTGAACTGAAGCAAATGAATTTATCTGCTGGCACAAAGCTGATGGCACGGAACCACTTTTGTTTTATTGAGTTATCTGTCTTGTTTGGCATTGTAAGTTATGTTGAAATTCTTCCCACTTCTCTGCCTTTTTTAGTTTAAAATTTGTGGGTTTTAATGAGGGCGGTGCTTAGGATAGATGTTAATATGAGGTGCAATTATCTCTGTCATGTTCAGTTAGATTTAAGCACCTATTTTGGTCCATAATGGGGTGAGTCAGCAGAAGACTATGCCCTTTGCTGGAGAGTCCTACGTTGAGTAATCTCGCATTAACTTCATGAATTATTTGTAATTCCGGGCAACATTGAAACTACAAACTTCAGAAACAAACTCCATTCCTATTCCCCTTGAAATTACTTGAAAAGCTAGCGTCCCACCACATGACCAGAGTCTGCTCTTTGGTTCGATTTCTCTTTTTCCTTCTTTTACCATTGCTTTGCTGTGTCGTGTAAATCCGATTTCTGCCTCAGCATTTCCAACCTCTGATGACAGCGGATCCTTGGCATTTGAAGATTTCCAAACTCATGGGGTTGCCTATATTCTAAAGGCCCTGTAGTTCTTTGTACTTTTACAGAAATAAGAATTAGAATTTTACCTGTCATAGGCTGGTAAGCTGGAGAGAGGCCCTTTGCTAATAAATACACTTCACCTACCCCCAAACATTAGCAAGGAATCACTTCTCCATCATGGAAGTTTCCAGCTGCCTCTGGGTAACTTACTCTTTATTCATCTAGATTTATGGACTAAATTATAGACTATAGATGTATATGTGGATTTGGAGTTTTGTGATGATTTAGGACACTGTGTCTCAAGCTTTTAAACAATTGCTAATGCCTGGGAAACATCCCTAGAAATTCTGATTCATTGTTCTGAGGTGGGTCCCAAAGATATGTATTTTTAGAAATTTCCTCAGGCAATTCTCATGTGCAAACAGGGTTGGGGGCCAGTGGACTAGGAGGTACTTTGATCCTTCATAAACCACAAGCTCCAGTTTAAAAAAAACTTTTTTTTTTTTAGCGTTTTTATTTCATTTTTGAGAGACATAGAGACAGAGTGTGAGCAAGGGAAGGGCAGAGAGAGAGGGAGATACAGAATCTGAAGCAGGCTCCAGGCTCTGAGCCGTCAGCACAGAGCCCGAAGCGGGGCTCGAACTCACAGACCGTGAGATGAAGTTGACCGCTTAACCGACTGAGCCACCCAGGCGCCCCCACAAGCTCCAGTTTAAAAGAGTTAAGTGGTCCAACCCCTTCAATGTCTCCTAAATGAAAGTTTCTTATGATTTGGACTCTGCATTTCTACTGTAGCCTCCTCTGGTGCCACGCTCATTTCCTATGTATGTATCTTAGCCTCTGGTATGCACCCCACTCCTTCCTTCCATGACCTTCGGATATGCCCTTTCCTTTGCTGGAAAGCTCTTTTTACCTCCCCCGCCCCCGTGGACTCCTGTGCATCCTACAGATCTTAGCCCAACCAAGTGTTCTCAGGGAAGCCCCTACTTAGCCCTTTTCCCCACCCTTGCTCACTCTCTCACTTTCTTGCAACTTACAGTAGTGATTTACATCTCCCCAACAGTGGCCATAATGGGGTGAGTCAGCAGAAGACTGCGCCCGTGGAAGGTGAGCTCCACGAGGGCAGGTCCATGTTTTCTTTGCTCTAGACCCCTCTTTACAGCATGGTGCTTGCATATAATTGGAGTTTAAGACAGTCACTGAGTAAGTGAATATAAGGTTCACAGAATTCATCTGTCATATTGGCTATTTCACCATCAGGATAGAAATGGATTCCTTCATTTAGAACTAAATGAAGTTGGGGCGCCTAGGTGGCTTAGTCAATTAAGCGTCTGACTTTGGCTCAGGTCATGATCTTGCAGTTCATAAGTTTGAGCCCTATGCTGGGCTCGGTGCTGATAGCTTGGAGCCTGGGAACCTGCTCCTGGTTCTATATCTCCCTCTCTCTCTTCCCCATGCTCTCTCTCTCTCTCTCAAAAATAAATGAACATTAAAAAAATTAGAACTAAATGAGGTTGATTAGTTGCTGATTAAGTACTATTTAGGACATTGTTTTAAGCCAGGTTTTCTCAGCCTGGGTGCTCTTGACATTTGGGGTTGGATAATTTGTTCTGGGGGTAGGGGGAGGGCTGTCCCATACATGGAAGATACTGAACAGCGTACCCACTAGATAGCAGTAGAACCTCCCCAGTTGTGCCAAACAAAAATGTCTACAGACACTGCCAAAGTCTCCTGGTGTCAAAAACCAACCTTCATTGTTCTAGGCAACCAAGGCAGAGAGACCAGGGTCTCTCCTTTGGTGACTACCATGAGTACCTATGGTGGTGGACTCCATCACACTTCCCTGTTACTCTTTGAGTTGTTGGTGAAGGAGGAAATTGGTCTTTGCTCAGGTCATCACAAACTAATAAGTGAGAAAAATTTAAAAAAAGAAAGAAAAGAAGAAGAATTCGAAACGTAGAGTCCTACTGGAGAGCTTTCTTCTATGTGCCCTTGGCAAATTTGGATTTAAGATAAAAAAAAAAAAGACTGATGACAATTGATAATGACTCATTTTTGTGGACCACCAGGGTCCTCGTAGTGAAGTACGGGCAGTGGTATGTGCCTGAGGTTCGTGCCCCTGTGAGCCCTCCCAAGACACAGTCCTTGCTTCCTGTGGTTTTGGCAATGTCTGGTTCCTCAAAAGTTTTCTGCTTAGCTGATTTTAAAACTTCGCCAGTCAACAAAATGATAGGAGAGCCTTCTAGAGGTAGACATGTCTAGCCCTCTTCTGTGGAGATTCGGAGTCAGAACAGGAATCTGAAATTTCGAAGGGCTCCCTCAGTGCTCCTGATGATCCTCCGTAGGTGAGAGGTGCTCCCCTGAAGCCCTGGGCTCCTCAGTTATCCCAATGATCTTCCGTAGGTGAGAGGTGCTCCCCTGAAGCCCAGGCCTTGCCTGGAGCCAAGACTTGAGCAGCTAACCTGCTTTAGCGTCGGTGAGTAGCTGGGAGTCAAGCTCTATGCCGAAGAGTCAGGGTTTGGGGTGTATGTGTGTGGAGGCTTCTGGAAGGCTGCAGGATGGGCCAACATTCTGTGAAAAGGCCCAGTGAGAGGAAATGGACAGTGGTCTATGGAAGTAGGAGCATATGACCTGCCCGAAACAGGGAAGGGCTGAAGGGAATATTTAGATCAGGGACAATATCTGTAGCACCAGAGAACTCAAATCCTTTGATTACTGAAATCCATTTGGTTGCCAAGAGGGGGGTTCTCATTTTTAAAAAAAAATTTTAATCTTTATTTATTTTTGAGAGAGAGAGAGGAGGAGCAGGGGAGGGGCAGAGAGAGAGAGGGAGACACAGAATCTGAAGCAGGCTCTAGGCTCTGAGCTGTCTGCACAGAGCCTGGCGTGGGGCTCAGAATCACGGACCACAAGATCATGACCTGAGCGGAAGTCGGACACTTAACCAACTGAGCCACCCAGGCAGAGGGGTTCTCATTTTTAATCTCCCTCCCTCCCTTTTTCTCCCTCAATGAAATAAGGCTTCCAGCATTTTTCTAATATTTATATTTAGGGGAAAGAGAAGGAAGATGTGAGAAAGATGATGTAAGTGTTTTGCAACAGGCAAAATTTCCCTCTACCTTGAAAACCTTGAGAAGTCCAGGAACTGCTCACCAAATAGCATTCTGCCGGAGCTGGACCACTCAGGGAAGTGACCGTGGACACAGGGTGTGCACAGGTCCTCTGGGCATGTCCAACTTTACCTGGGAACTTCCTTGTGGTCCAAGAGGGGAGCGGGCAGGGTGGGGGCAAGAGCTCCTGTTCTCTGAGTGGCTGGGTCGATGCAGGAAGGACTTCTTCACACATTCCAAGTAGCACTTACAGACTGTAACGAGTTCAGTTTGTAAGAATCTGCTTAAAAGATGTCAACAGACACACATCCAAAAAAAAAAAAAAAAAAAACCCAGAAAACAAAACAAAACAAAAAATAACCAACAAAACAAAACCCTGTTCTCCCAGGGAAGGAGTTAGGCAGGTTTCTTATTGCAGACAATTTGGAGGAATGGGGTTTGGATTACAGGACATGAATGCAGTACAAATGTAATTGTTTGGAGGTAATTTGAAGCAAAATGAAGTGCGCTTGTGCTGGGAGTTCAAGCACATCCAACAGTCTTTATATGATGGAGTTTGGGGTGAAAGTTCTCTTGGAAATTATAGTCTGAGTCCCGAGCTGTCAGTCCAGGGACTCGGTCCTCCACTGCAGATGAACTCCCAGCACCCCAAGGGGAAAGCAGCTATTCTAAAAATTCCTCACCATTCAGAGGCATCTCTTGCGGTTCTATGTAAGCAGGCACTTTAATATTTAGCACTTCTTATTTCTTGCCACAGCACACAATCCCGCGGACATGCTTTGTGAGACTGTTGGGGCCTGAGCTTCCACGACAACAGTGTTGCGTTAGGTAGAAGTGAGGCTGGCTTCCCCCTTCTGTCAGCTCCAGCTTTTGGACTAGCTGACTAAGGTGTAAATGAGTGCTTCTTGATGTGGCACTGAACAGATATTTGCATAATAAGTAGGAGGTTTAAGTTGGAAGGAAAATACCTGGGGAGCTCAAACCAGAACCACCGAATCTGGACATCCAGGAGTGTGAACAGCTACCTGAGTATGGAGTAGTTAGAACTCAGGGCTCAAATCCTGGGCTCCAATCCAGCCCCAGAATCTTTAGCTGTGGTAGATTAATGGCTTCCCCAAATCCTCTGCAATGTGTCTGTGCTCCTCCCCTTAAGGAGCGGAGTCTGTCTCCTGCCTCATGGATTTGAGCTAGGCTGTGACTTGCTCCGGTCAACAGAATGCAGGCAAAGTGATATTGTGTCAATTCCAAGGCTAGGCCTGAAGAGTTTTTACATACTTCCACTTGTACTTGGAGCACTGCTTCTGCCCTGCGAGCAGAGACCACGCGGAGGCTAGTGGAGGCTCCTCAGCCAACAGCCAGCCGACCGCCAGAAACAGAGATACCTAGAAACATCCAGAAACATCAACACGCAGTAGATGACAAAACAGAAGGGGCATAGCCAAGAGGAGAAGAAACGCATATTTGACCCTTGCTTAAATTTTGAGGGACTTTTGGTGATTTTTCTCACAGCAATAGCGAATGGCTATATTAGTGACAAGATCACAGACACGTTGCTTAATTTTTTCTGTATGTGTTACTTTGACTATAAAAATGGGTATAGTAGTGTTCTCTCAGAACAATGTTCCTGAAGATCTTACCCAGTGCCTTGTGCGTGGTAAGTGGTGATAAGAGTCAGTCACTATTCTTATGGGCAGATGTGCCGTAAGGCTCAGCCTGAGCTTACGTTGGAGCCAGGAACTGGTAGAACAGCTGCAGGGAGTTTCAACCTCCATGCTCCTCTGTGAGGGAGAGGAAATATGGGTTGGTGGGTGGAAGGCAGAGAAGGAGGAAACTCTCTTTAGAGGGAAGCCTGCCCCAGGTCCTGGAGGCAGCGGTGGGCATGGGGTGCCACTCCAGGTCAGGATCTTTGCTCTCTGCAGCCCACACTCTGCTTTCTTTTCTTTCCTTTCCTTTCCTTTTTTTTTTTTTAATTTAATGTTTATTATTGAGAGAGAGAGAGACAGCAAGTGTAAGGGGGGAGGCAGAGAGAGGAGGGGAGGGGAGACACAGAATCTGAAGCAGGTTCTAGGCTCCGAGCTGTCAGCACAGAGCCTGACATGGGGCTCGAAGTCACGAACCATGAGATCATGACCTGAGCTAGCTTAGAAGCTTAACTGACTGAGCCACTCAGGCGCTCCCAGACTCTGCTATCACTTGCTATACAGGTTTTGAATGCTTAGAATCATCCATAATTTATTTTATGGAACTGGATACTTCAAAGTAAACGAGCACTAGATTGGTGTTGACTCTGTGTTGGATGGTGGCAATATGGGCGAATTTCACTCTTTCCGGCTTCAAACACACACAGAAAAGACCGAGTTAGACTCCATCAGGAAACAGCCCAGGTCTGGGAAGTGTGCACAGTGGACACTGAAGGCACAGAGAAGCAAGGCAGGTGCCAGGAAGTGAAGGACACAGCGAGCCCTGAAGGACACGGCCATTTAGCAGAGAGCTGTTCCTGACTCCTGTTCCCAGGCTCCCGTGACCCGTCACAGCTAATCTCCTCCCAAGATGCAGCTCGGTTTTTCCTTTGTGAGGAGCCCATGAGCCTATGTTAGCCTCTTTACAGATTATTGTTTTCCAATTACAGAAGAGCCTGTTTGCACACCAGGCCTTATGTTTGCTGCTTACAGGGACATCAGATATCAGAAAGACATAGTTCCTGTGCTCAGGAAGGTTAAACTCCTGCAGTGTTCTGTCACTCTCACTGAACGTTAGAATCACCTGAGAGCTTAAAAAAGCACGGTCTGGGCTCCACCGTAGTCTGATTAAGCCACAATCTCGGTGTGGAACTTGGCCATTGGGATGTTTTAAATGTTTCTCATCTTATAATGTGCAGCTAGGGTTGAGAACTGCTGGTTTGAATGGCAGGTGGTTTTCATATCTCAAATAATAAAAAGGAGAGCGTGGTTGCACTGTTGGGTAGTATATGGCTCAGTTATCAAAAGATCCCATGTTATTTTCACATTTCTTCTCTGTCATCTTCAACATGTTGGCTTTTGCCTCAGCTTCATGGTTGCAAAATGGCAGCAGTGGTGTCATGCATTACTTCCTCATCACTCTTATTGCATCTTGAGACATAAAGTTGGGTGAATAATGCCTTTCCCAGAATTTCCCGGGAGACTTCCCTCATAAGTCCTGGCCTAGAATAGTGTCACATGCCCAAGCCTAAATCAGTCTCTGGCAAGGCAAATATAATCATTTAATCTGCTCAGATCAGTGGATGACTCACCCTCCTGGGGCTGGAGAGGCAGCCACTTACGCTGATCACGTGGCCATGGAGAATGAACCAGGAATAATGTTGAGAGTTTGCCAGGATGGGAGGAGGGGATAGGAGTGGCTGGTGGATAGTATCCGGCAGGAGAGGATGGGCTGTGCTATGGTGACAAGGAAACCCCAGCATCCCATTGGCCTTAGCACAACGAAAGTTGACTTCACCATCATAGACTCTGACACAGGGTAAGTGGAGTTCTCCATCTGGTGACTTGGGTCCATACTCACTTGTCCCTCCATTGTGCGAGACCCCCATCTCACCACATGGCCTCCCAGGTGGCTACAACAAGGGAGAGTGACAGCAGAGCCATTTGTTTTAACTCCCTCAACCCGGAAGTGACACACTTGGCTTCTGCTCATTGTCTATTGACAGGGACTACTCAGTTGGCCCTGACCCAACCCTAAGGGAGCCTGGTAAGTGTTTACGGACACATGGAGAATTTTATGAGCATGAATTGTTTTTGCCAGAGCAGGCAACTAAACCAGAAGTAGAAGTAGAAAATGTAAATTGAGTTCAGAAGAAAAAGGGTGTTGGGTCAAACATGCATGTCGGTTGCATGTCCAGCTTTTGCTTCCAATCTTATTGGACTCCCATTGTCTCTACTACAGAGATGGAACACCAGTCACTTCTTGTGTTGATACACAAGTGAGGTTTTTTTTTTTTTTTAAATCACTTAAAAAATTTGTGAAGAGACTCTGAGCTCCTCAGAGGTAGGGAATATGTAAATATTTGGTGTCATTGCCAAGCTGTTTGATGGCCCTGGATGCTCCAGTCACTACTCGGCTGTGTGTCTACATCCTGACGTGGCAAAAAGTGATAATACTTACAGCTCAGCTTCTGCATGTCTTGGCTCAATAGCCCTGAAAACCCCTTTCTCAATCACAGTTAGTGATTTTCCCCTAAGTCCTTGAAATATTTTTCAGACAGTCACTATACTGATTCATCTCCTTTTCTAGGAGAAGGTGGGTTATGTCTGCTCATGAATGCACGTGTGTTTGTACATCTGTGGGCTGCGAATTGAATTCTGGGGATCCAGAACTTATGACAGAAACATCCTGTCATTAAAAGAGACTATAAACTCTCCCAGAGCAGAAAGGATGATTTATCATCCTCACAGTACCTAGCATGGTCCTGGGTCTCCAAGATGAGCTCTGTAAACTGAATGTAACAGGAAATAGGTGGGCTGTTTTATTTTGGGGCAGGAATGTGCTCAAGGCCTAGAGGATTTTTGGTAATGTACGAAAAAGGTCATTTTTACTTTGTTAGCATGTGGATTATCTGGATTTCATGGTCTGTTTTAGACAAAGTGTTTATCTCAGGACGGCATCGTTCTCCTAGGCTGATGTCACCGAATAGCGGTGTACAGATGCTCAGAAAACACGAAGTATTCTAAAACAGTGTTGCAACACTTAGCTGAAGGTCATGGATCTGGCAACATCAACCATGAAAAAGTAGCTTAAGACCTAGGAGGTAAACAGCAAAAGACCTCTGGAGCAGATGAGAAGTGTAAGAAAACTCTTGCATTAAATTTCCTCATATCTGGAGCTCCTGGTGGCTCAGTCGTTAAGCATCTGACTTCGGCTCAGGTGATGATGTCATGGTTGGTGAGTTCGATTCCCACATCAGGTGAGCTCGAGCCCTGTTTCAGGTGAGCCCTGCTTCACTTTCTCTTTCCCTGCCCCTCATGGGATTCTCTTTCTCTCTCTCCTTCTCTCTCTCTGCCCCTTTCTCACTTGTGCCCCCCCTCAAAAAATTTTCTTCATATGTGAGTTCCTTAGATTCTAATTCCTATAGTCCAGTGATTCCTATTGTACCCAAAGTTTTGAAAGAATGTTATCGCAGCAGTCAATACAGGCCCGGTTAAAGAAGTTATGATTTCCAAACAATGGAAAGCAGTCATTTAGAATAATATAGCTCTATTCTGATTAACACAGAAATATGTCCACGATCTGTAATCAAGGAACAGTTTATACAACGGCAGGTACAGTTGCCCCTTGGTCAGAGAGAGTGGATGGGCACCGGGCACTTATAGCAGTGAAGCCGACAGTCGTGGGAGAAAGAGAAGAGTCAGTAGTGACTGCACTATTTCAGGGTGAATAGTACTATGGCTGGTGCTAGGAGAGCAGGAGGGCCAACCACCTTTGGGCCAGTGCTGGGAAGTCAAGGAGGACTTCCTGGAGGAAATTGCATCCAATAAGTACTAGATTATATTGTATCGTGTTGCAGTATACTTACTGTATTTTATTGCATGACGTCACACCATCAATGACATCATTAAATAAAAATTAATTATAATGAATAATAATAATGATGTCTAATCTAGGACCATGGAAGGTCAAAGGCAGACGTTTAGAAGGACGAAAAATTTCTTTTAGATAAAGGGACTGTTTGTGGAAAGGTCTGAGAGAAGCCCTGATGGGAGGAACTGAGCAAAACTCAGCCTGGCTTGATGTTTTAAAAATGTAAACTAGTACTTTTGGGTGTTGAAATTTTGAGTTTTATTTACTTTCTTTTTTACACATAATCTGTATTTTTTGAATATGTATAATGAGCACATTTTATTTTCCAATGGGAAAAGTGCTATAAATTTATTTTTGTTTTGAAAATTAAAAAAGACCTTTTCATTTTCGGAACATTTATTTAGGTGGTTTAGAGCTTGCATTCTGCAAATGGCATGTAAATCTTACTGAAGCGCCATGAATTGAATGTAATGAGGAAACTATGAAATTATCCAAGACTTTATTCAGATCGCCAAGGAAAGAGGATTCTCTGCATCGCGTGTTATCTTGAATTGTCCACAGGAATCCTTTTAATATCAAGAAGGACCCTGGGAAGGACCAACTGCATAGATTTGTTCTGCCTTTTCCCTTCTGTGGAAGGAAATGATGGCGAGGTGGGGGGGGGGGGCCGGGTGAGGCCAGGTCATGGATGGAAAGTGTCTTTGTGTGTCCTGTAGCCTTGGTAGCCATCCTGGGCAAATCCAAAAGAACCAGCCAAGGAGAACGTTATCTGGAGATTATAGTGTCCTCATGTCATGGAAGAGCCACTCGCTTGAATCCACATCTCCTGTCTTCTTGCTCTGTGATAAGTCCTAGGATCCACTGATAATCAGCAGCAACGACATGGCGTCACTGAGAGTGACTCCTGAGGAATGAAAGGTGCTGTGGGAGGGAAGCCTAATCTGGATCAGTGTGCTCGGCAAAGGCCCCTTCCTGGGGGAACAGACAGGTGGCTAGGATGAGGCATGCACCTGGGTAAGCATGAGCCAGGCGAAGAGAGAGAGGGGGAGGGAAAGGCTGGTGGTGATACATTCAAGGAACTAAAAGTGTGCCACAGACAGGGTATACTAAGCGAAAGGCGAGTGGAATGAGGAGGGGCCGGCTTACAAAGCACCTTGTATACCATGTTCAGGAATTTGGATTTTTCCCAAGGCCACTGGGGAACTGGAAAGGGCACAATCGGATTTGCATTTTTGAACTCCCATTCTGATTCCAGGAGAACAAGAGACCAGAAGAGGCAGGGAGGTCAGTAACAGATTGGGAGTGATGATGTGGCCGAGCCCTGGAGATGAAGGCTCAAGTCATTCCAAAAAAGGTGGAGCCAACCTTCATTTGTTTGTCCCTTTCTCCCAAGGAATTGTGACTAATTCTAACAGATCAGATTTATTTTTCAAGAGTGAGTGGTGATGGTTGGGCAGCTCTAAGGCTGCTGGTGATGGTGATGGATGCAGGATAGTTGAGACATCTGGGTATAAAAAGAAATGGGCACGAAATAGCTGCTGAGTTCTCATCGTGCCTGCGCCTGTGCCGGGTTCCCAGCCACGAGACAGGAGTTCCTCTGCACAGTGACCGAACTGGGCTCTAGGATCTGTTTATGGCCCAAGCATTGCCGCTAGGCTGAGTAAACAAATGCTCAGCACACAGGTGCAAATCTTCAAGTTCATATGCTGGATGCACTACAAACTCATTTATAAGTGTCATAAATCCAGACGAGATTCCTTTGTGGATATTTTCAATCCAACAAAGCTAAAAGCATAATTACCATTACGTGGGGTTCTGAGAAATATTTTGTCATTAATAACATCCTCATACGTAAAGGCTGAGAACTACTGTTTTAGAGGGAAGGGTGAGACATAGTCTCAGGCCCCATATGTCTCCTGGCCCTGATTGATCACCAGCTAACAGATTTGGATCCAACCCAAATCGTTGGTTTTAAGTGGACTTCTATGAAGAAAAGAAGCAAGGCGGGTGGATTTAACCAAGGTTCGAATGATTTTGAGTCTTCCTGCCTCTCTTTTTCTTGGTTAGCGCTGGTGTTTCCTCTCCTCACAAACTGGGGTCCTTACGGATATAGCATATGGTGACTTGGCCTAACTAGGCCTTCAGCTGGAATTGCAGGCATCCGGATACAATTTCACGGCAAGCCCTTAAAACCTGATTTGATTTTATGATGATATTAACAACCATAACTAACACAAAAACACTGTGAATAACAAGAAGCTTGACATTTATGGAGCCTTTGAAAATGAGCATTTGCCAAGCCTTGCCAGTCTCTCCTGCAGGGGCTGAGCGTGCAGATTAAGTGCATATGGAGCCGCCCTTTTTCGGGGAAGCAAGACAGGTGGGGAGGAGAAAGCCAACGCAGGCTCTGAATCGGAGCAGAACAGCAGGGCTTCTCACGCCCCAGGGCAGTGCATCTCTGTGGCAGCGGAGTGTTAGAATTGCTTTGGGAATTTTGAAAACAGAGATGCCGAGGATCCAGTTAGGCAAAACTTAGTAAACGTTTGGAGTAGGGAGTGAGCATCTGAATTTTTCAAAGCCCCCAGTGCAGTCCCCTTAATGGACATCAGTGTTCCTGGAGGGCTTATCAAAACACAGATCAGGGGGTCCCACTCCCAGAGTATCTGAGTCAGTAAGTCTGGGTGGTGCCCAAGAATATGCATTTCTAACCAGTTCTTGGGTGGTGTCATTGCCGCTGCTGTCCTACTGCTCTAGGCTCTTAGGACACCAATGCCTGAATTCGAGTCTGTCACCCCATTCTGTAGGGGGCGGTCTCAAGTCTTCCCTCCCACTGTGTCTGGAAGAACTTTGAAGACAGATCAAATCAGTGGTATGCTTTCCTAGATCCAGGAAGAATTTTATAAAGTCACAAGTGGTTGGATGTCCACGTGATGCAGCATCCTTCATTGCTTGTGTTAGACGATGTGACGAGATTATCGTGAATATTTTCCTACGTGAACTCCATTGTTTATGCTTCTGTGGGCAAGTGCAGATGTAGCTGTAGTGTCGGGTTGGCTGTCATTTGGGTATTTCTATCATTTCCATCTTCACCTGAAGCTGGGTTTCAGGGGCGGGTTGTGGGACTGGTGTTTCGGATCTTAGCCACCACAGTACCTATTGCTTAACGTAACTGTGTGAGTCAGGCTGGGGCCAGGATAGATCTTTTCCCTGAGTTGCATGGGCACCAGAGGCAGTGTCCAGAAGAAATGTCAGTAAGTAAGAGGTGGTTTTGCTAATGGTCAGCTCCAGAGAAGGCCACTCCAGAGTGTTGGGGTAGAATAAGGTGACAGGTGTAAAGGAGGAGGTACTGTCTGCAGACCTACATGGATGGCACCAGAGAAGGCATGGGGTTCTCTGTCATTGGGCTGGCACCTCTATCAGAACTCTGAAGACTGATAAGTTGGGGTTGACCTTCCATCCTTTTAGGGATAGTGGTCTGAGCAGACACTGAGGAGTGGAGCATGAAACAGGGTTCTATAAATGAGGAATTGGGTTTTAGGAACAATACAAGGCCCAGTTACTCAAATTGGGTTCAAAGTTGGGGCCCAAGCACCCACCAAGTAGGTAAATATGATACCCGAGTTGCCCAAGTGCCTCTAGCTTTTGTTTTGTTTTCTTTTTTTTTTAATTTTATAATAGTTTCTTTTCAAATTGGTTTACATATAACACCCAGTGTTCATCCCAACATGTGCCCTTTTTAATGCCCATCACCCCCCTCTCCCCCCTCCCTCATCCCCTCACCCTCAGTTTTTTCTTAGTCTTTGAGAGTCTCTTATGTTTTATCTCCCTCCCTCTCTGTGTCTTTTTTTCCTTTCCCCTCTTCCCCTCCCCCTGGTTTTTGCTTAGTCTCACAAAGTCCACCTATTCGTGGAAACATATGGTATCTGTCTTTTTCTGACTGACTTATTTCACTTAACATAATACCCTCCAGTTCCATCCATGTTGCTACACATGGCCAGATTTCATTTTTTCTCATTGCCACGTAGTAGTCCATTGTATATAAGTACCATAACTTCTTTATCCATTCGTCAGTTGATGGGCACTTGGTCTCTTTCCATGATTTGGCTATTGTCGAAAGTGCTGCTATGAACATTGGGGTACACGTGCTCCTATGCATCAGCATTCCTGTGTCTCTTGGGTAGATTCCTAGCAGGGCTATTGCTGGATCATAGGGTAGCTCTATTTTCATTTTTTTGAGGAACCTCCACACCGTTTTCCAGAGTGGCTGCACAAGTTTGCATTCCCACCAACAGTGTAGGAGGGCTGCCTACTTCTCCACATCCTCGCCAGCATCTATAGTTTCCTGATTTGTTCATTTTAGCCACTCTGACTGGTGTGAGGTGGTATCTCAGTGTAGTTTTGATTTGTGTTTCCCTGATGATGAGTGACATTGAGCATCGTTTCATGTGTCTGTTGGCCATCTGAATGTCCCCTTTGGAGAAGTGTCTATTCATATCTTCCGCCCATTTCTTCACTGGGTTGTTTGTTTTTCGGGTTTGGAGTTTGGTAAGTTCTTTATAAATTTTAGATATTAGTCCTTTATCCGATATGTCATTTGCGATGATCTTTTCCCATTCCGTTGGTTGCCTATTCGTTTTGTTGGTTGTTTCTTTTGCCGTGCAGAAGCTTTTTATCTTGATGAGGTCCCAATAGTTCATCTTTGCTTTTAATTCTCTTGCCTTTGGAGACGTGTCGAGTAAGAAATTTGTGCATCTTAGGTCAAAGAGGCTTTTTCCTGTTTTCTCCTCTAGGATTTTGACGGTTTCCTGTCTCACATTCAGATCTTTTATCCATTTAGAATTTATTTTTGTGAGTGGTGTAAGAAAGTGGTCTAGTTTCATTCTTTTGCATGTTGCTGTCCAATTCTCCCAGCACCATTTGTTAAAGAGGCTGTCTTTTTTCCATTGGATACATTTTCCCGCTTTGTCAAAGATTAGTTGGCCATATACTTGCGGGTCCATTTCTGAGTTTGCTATTCTATTCCATTGGTCTATGCATCTGTTTTTGTGCCAATACCATACAGTCTTGATGACCACCGCTTTGTAGTAGAGGTTAAAGTCTGGCATTGTGATGCCTCCCGCCTTGGTTTTATTCTTCAGTATTATTTTGGCTATTCGAGGTCTTTTGTGGTTCCATACAAATTTTAGGATTGTTTGCTCTAGCTTTGAGAAGAATGCTGGTGCAATTTTGATTGGGATTGCATTGAATGTGTAGATTGCTTTGGGTAGTATTGCCATTTTAACGATATTCTTCCAATCCATGAGCATGGGATGTTTTTCCATTTCCTTGTGTCTTCCTCAATTTCCTTCATAAGTTTTTTATAGTTTTCAGTGTAGAGGTCTTTCACATCTTTGGTTAGGTTTATTCCTAGGTACTTTATGGTTTTTGGTGCAATTGTGAAAGGGATTAGATTCTTTATTTCTCTTTCTGCTGCTTAGCAAATAAAAGCCCTGGACCAGATGGCTTTCCTGCGGAATTTTACCAGACATTTAAAACAGAGTTAATTCCTATTCTCCTCAAGCTGTTCCAAAAAATTGAAATGGAAGGAAAACTCCCGGACTCATTCTATGAAGCCAGCATCACTTTGATTCCCAAACCAGATAGAGACCCAGCAAAGAAAGAAAATTACAGGCCAATATCCCTGATGAATATGGATGCAAAAATTCTCAACAAGATACTAGCAAATCGAATCCAACAGCATATAAAGAGAATTATCCACCATGATCAAGTAGGATTCATCCCTGGGTTGCAGGGCTGGTTCAATATTCGCAAATCAATCAACATGATACATCACATCAACAAAAGAAAAGATAAGAACCATATGATCCTGTCAATAGATGCAGAAAAAGCATTTGACAAAATACAGCATCCTTTCTTAATAAAAACTCTCGAGAAAGTCGGGATAGAAGGAACATACTTAAACATCATAAAAGCCATATATGAAAAGCCCACAGCTAATATCATCCTCAATGGGGAAAAATTGAAAGCCTTCCCCCTGAGATCAGGAACACGACAGGGGTGTCCACTCTCGCCACTGCTATTTAACATAGTGTTGGAAGTCTTAGCATCAGCAATCAGACAACAAAACAAAATAAAAGGCATCAAGATTGGCAAGAAGGAAGTCAAACTTTCACTTTTTGCAGATGACATGATACTTTACATGGAAAACCCGATGGAATCCACCAAAAGCCTACTAGAACTGATTCATGATTTCAGCAAAGTTGCAGGATACAAAATCAATGTACAGAAATCGGTGGCATTTCTATAGCTTTTGTTTTCAACAGGCTTGTTTCAAGAGAACAGGCAAGGTAGGACCTTAAGCAGAGGCCAACTGACCTCCTCTCTGGCGAGAATTTACCAGCAAAGTCTGGTATATTGGGGATAAACTTCCCACAATGGAATCTCATGTGTTTCTGTTACCTAAGCCCCAGTCAGTTTAGCTGCTTTAAAATGCTTGCATGAAACATCATATCACTGTCTGAATATTCTTTATTAGTAGATCATGCTAGAATATTCTTGCATAGGTGGTCAGTATACATTTCCAATCTCATGTGCTACAGTGAGGGAGACGTGTCCTACACAGAGGAAGTGGGTTATATTAACTGTGAGATCTTTTCATAGAGATGAATTTAGTAGATTAAAACAGGTCTTGTATTTTGTTTACATAAAAGGTTTTCCCGAATTTCTTTCTCTGGAAACACTCTGTCCTTATGGTCAGAGGGTGGTCCTGTGAACGAGGCATGACTAATTATAATCAACAACAATTAATCTAAGGGATGAGCAAGTAATCATTGAAAGACCAGTTAGAGTCGTTCTCTGTAACCAATACATGGACACAAAGTAGAAACTTGTTTTTCCTTCGGCTGGGTTTGCTAAGTCGAGTTTGCTGGCAGCCGTGTGCCCATCATGTAGAAATGGCCTGGCGGGAACACAAGACCAAGTTGATATGTAATGCTGTGCAGAAACCGGCAGTGATAGGAAAAAGATACCCATACCCAACTCACACCTAGTGGTTTGTCCGGTTCTGGTTCTTGCATCTCTTTCTTCAACTTTTTGAGTGATATTTCTGGTGACCAAGCCTAATACGTTCTCCCCTGAATTTGATTAGCTTGGTTAATAACAGAGATCACAAATTAATAGTGTGTAGACTGGGAATCTCAGAAGATAGAAAAGGAGCCCAGAGAACTAATAGCGAAGGTCAGAAGAAGTTGCCGGTGAGCTATCCTGGAAGGTTGAGCCAGCAAGAAGGCGCCTCCTTGAGGTGTGCACCACCTGTGGTGCTGAACTAGAAACCTAGAGGACGGAGTCCTGGCCCTGCTCCACCACTGGCTGGTCATGTGACCTGCAGTGTCTTCATCTCTAAACCGAGGGGATCGGAGAGCTCAATTTTATCAGTGTCCATTCCGGGACCGGCCCCCAAAGGTGTCCACGTTTATGAGAGGGGTTCTATCAGAGCACCCCAATCCTGAGGCCGGACGTGCCTACCACAGGCATCTTCTCTGAGGCACAGCATGATTGGAACGAACTCTCCTTAAGAATGCTAATATTTTTGGCTCATTAGCCTCAAGCAGGTCAATAACATTTTTGAAACCCGTCAAACCTTGGAAAGTACAGCACGTTGAAATGAAGTGATTTAATTAGCCTTTATAAGCTAATAAAACACATTCCGGTGACACAGTTTATCTTTTGGTGATGCAGGGGATGTGAGGATATGGAGTGGGGTGAGGAGCGATTTGTGCCAGGAGCCTCGGTGCACATATATACATTAGAAGAGAAAACAGGGACAGCACCGACATGTTTACGCGCTGTGTCTTTTTTAGCCAGGATTATGCTGGAAGCACTTGTATTTGCCTTGAAATTAGGCCATGAGATTGCTGAAACCAGAGGCTTGATTTCCTGGAAATGCGTGTTTCGGGCTTGTGAGAGGGTAGGGGTGTCAGGCAGGTATCTTAGCCACCAGGGCTGTGCCGAGGGCTTCCTGTCTGAGACCACCCACCCTCCCAGTTACCCTAGACCCCGACGCTCTGATGTTGGCGTTTGGAGCACGTCCCATCACTGCAAAAGGGAACATTAGCAAGACACATTTCCCGTCTACTGCATGCATCTTTATTATGAAGATGGAAGCTGGGCGCCCAAGTGTGAGAGCACGTGTCATACCCCTCACATCCATCGCCTTGCCTTCTTCCACAGTGCCTACCCTATATCCTAATCAAGCTACCTGCTCCCCAAGAGACTTTGATCTCTAGGAGGGGAAAGATCTCTGTTTTTGTTTTCCATGTTGGGGCTCCCAAGAGTTGCCACGTTGTAAAGTGGAGTGGAGACAGCTGAGAGAGACAAGTAGTGAGATCAGTTGCTTCGTCAGGAGGCTAGTGAACCGGCAGTGGGCAGAGGGAACTAAGAGCGAGGGAGCAGGGAAGACACAGGCAAGATGTTATCAGTTAGAAAGACAAGTCAGGTTATTTCTAACTTGGCAAAGCCAATGGCCAAGAGCTTCAAGATGCAGTTGTTCCTGTTTTCCATCATTAAACAATGTACCACAGAGAAATTTCCATTTAGAATACAATTAGCCAGGACATGAACCTATTTTGGTCCCGCAAATGCTCCTGGCTTAGTGATGGTTAAGGAAATTCCCCAAGGTCCCTTTGAGGATCGAGGGTTGAATGAGATGGAAAAGGAAAATTTTGAGTCCTTATTTAGAAGAAGGAATTTAACTTTTTAAATTATTCCAGTCTGCTTCACTAAGCACCACCCCCACCTGCTTTATTTCCTTTTGTGACAAAACCTGTTCCAAATCTCTGCTCAAACAGGAACCCTGGGAAACTGACTCTTGTACGTAATTATGTTTGGAGCACAGTCAGCCTCTGACAATAATCGTGGATGTGTAGTCTTGGCATCGGGGACGAATGGGGAAGAACGAGCAGTTTCCTTCTCTAAAGGATGAGGCAGGAGGGTTTATATTAGAACAATAGGGATTCATGTAAGATATTGGGAATTCAAATTTAACTCATTCTACAATATATAAATCTCCCAATCCAACTAGGAACTCAGGGAACTGTGGTTTAGGTAACCTCACCTTTTCTATAAGATGTATAATGAAAGAGGCAGTCCTGTGTCACACTTCTCTCTGCTCATGACCCTCATTCCCAGTTAGCAACTGCAGTTAGTTCTCTACTGGTTTCTCCCTCCAGTACTTTCATATTTCTAAAACTCATGCAACTTATACTATTATTTTTGATTGTTCAGTGTTACATATTATCTATTGACTTTTTCCAGTTGAAGATAATTATTGAAAAGCTTATGCGATTTTTCCTCTACTCTGCTTTTCAACAGTTAA
This sequence comes from Paguma larvata, assembly GCA_030068075.1. Classification (NCBI taxonomy): domain Eukaryota; kingdom Metazoa; phylum Chordata; class Mammalia; order Carnivora; family Viverridae; genus Paguma; species Paguma larvata. The sequence goes on from CM057837.1 coordinate 32,526,150, forward strand.
ATTTTTTTGTCAGTTCAACACCCAGTGTGTACCTTATTGTGAACATATTTAATCCCACCCAATAAGCCATATGTGTACGTATGTGTCCCATCATTCTGGAGTTTCTCTCTGCCATTTTAGTGGTTCCCTCGGACTGTTTTCCATATTGGATCCCCATTTCCTAGGTCTTGTGTCTTTTCACTTGTTTGCTTTCTTGTTTGGGTGAGGATCATTCTTGTGTAGATGGTAAATACACCTTTGAAAACGTGTGTGACCGAATATGTGTAATTCTATCTTCACATTTGACCAGTTGTTTGACTTGGTATAGAATTCTGGTAGTTGGGAGATTTACATTGGTGATAAATAATTTCCCTCACAATGTTAAAGATATTTTCTTATCTCTTCATTGTCATCGTTGAAAAATGTGATTAGATTCTGATTCCCAGTCCTGATATTACCTACTTTTTCTCTCTGGAAGCGTGGAGGGTCCACACTTTATTCACAGTGTTGTAAAACATGACGGTGATGAGTCCTGGTCTGAGTCATTTTTCTTTATTTGAACTGTATTTGCTGGATCTTTTTAACCCGGAGCTCAAACCCTCTGGTTCTGAGACATTTTCTTTAATTAATTTTTTGGTAATTTCCTTTCTTCTTGTGTTTCTGCTTTTCTTTCAGAAACTCTTATGAGCTGGTTTTCCTAGATCTATATCCTAATTTTTTAAAATCTTTTCTTCCCCTCTTATTTTTCACCTTTTTTTCTGTTTTACTTTATAGGTTTCCTCTATTTTCTAGACCGTCTCTGAATTTTTCATTTCCTTTATTATATTTTACATTTTTCAATAATTCTTTTCATATCTTCATGTTTCTTTTGAAAAAAAAAATAACACCATGTTCTTATTTCATGGTTGCAATGTCCTTTTTTATCACTCTGAGAATATACAATTCTAGCTTTCTTTGGATTTTTTTTTTTGTTTCCTACACACTCAATTTTCTCCGAGTTTCTTTTTCTGTCTGTTATCGTGATTTTTATCTCTCGTTAGCCACTTTCCTCAAATGTTTGAAGATCCTTGGCTCCCTGTTCAGTTTTGTTGTTTGTTTGTTTGTTTGTTTGTTTGTTTTAACTAAAGCAGACAAGAACGATTGGAGGCAGTGCCCAAAGGTAGGACTTGCCAATGGTGGGCTTCACTTTGGTGACTGCGGAAGTTATTTGGTGACTTCAGTGAGGAGATTCCAACTATTTCAATATCTGTTGGTCATTTTCTTTAGATTTTAAGTTTTCTCAGAGAAAATTATTCCAGCTTTCTGTTTGGGGCATATAAACCTGTCTAAGCATTATGGGCTGAAATAGGAAAAGCGGGCTAAGCCTATCACCATGTACTACATACATAGACTTTCTCATAGGAATCCTGTTCTCAGTATTATGCTCTCAGTCACAGAGGGTGCCTGGAGTCCCTGAGTTCAGAGTCCTTTTGGTTCCAGCCACCGAACACTCCAGTCTCCTCTGGCATAGAGTAGGGACATCTGCCTGCCAGTAGTGTGGACTAGGATGGGGCGGAGATTTGGGAGTCTCATTATTCCTTAGCCCTTCAGTCTCTCTAGCCCCACCCACACCCTTATGTTCAGAAGCACTTTGTGCCTCCAATTGCTGAGCCTTCCTAACCATCTGCAGAATAGACAGACATCATTTTGGGCCCCTCCCATTTCCAGCTTTCTTTCAGGGATTTTTGCTGTCTATGAATTTATTACCGTAATTACTTTTTATTTTTAAGATTTTGTTGCTATCATCGTCTCTCCCTTCTCTTTGTCTTATTGGGTTATTTAAATTCATTTACTGAAATTTCAGAGCATTAGCACAGGTGAAGGCGTGTGGTTGGTCTGCCACGTTTAACAGAAGGCCCCACTTCCATTTATCGGTGAGAAAACAGCCAGAGAGAGAGGAAGGCATGTGCCTAAGGTCACATAAACATAAGAGGAAGAGTTATTTCAAAGCTTTCAACTCAATTCAGGACTATTTTAATTTACCTCTTATGTTCCTGAGAAGATTTGCCCAAGTCATATTGTAACTGTATGAGTCCTGTTTTAAAGGGCGTTGGTGGTGACATCACCAGCATCGTCACCAACAAAACAGTCTCTGATTTCATCCATTTAACAAATTTGATTGAGCACCTATGGTGTTTCACTAAAGTGGCACATAGTTCAATGTATGGGCTCACACAAAAATGTGTCCAACAGACACTGTCCTTTGTCCTGTAGAGGTTACTGTCTAGTGGGGAAGATAGACGTCCATCAAATAATTACATCCTGGGATTTCACCTGCCAACTGTGTGACTGCCTTCATCTTACCACATCCCTCCAAGCTCAAGTGCAATAGTGTTAATAAAATGTAAGGATTAAACGAGACGATGCATGGAAGAGCCTTAATACAGTGAGTGAAACTCTGTAAGCTCTTGATTAAATTTAGCTATTATTATTTTCATTATTACTAGCTGTGAAGGAAAATGAATAACATGAGAAATTATAAGGGGGTGTGTGTGTATGCAGGTGCACAGATGACTGTGCTAGTTTGAGAATCATCTACTTATATAGTAGTGTAGTAGTTGCTGAAGGAGCTTGGTCAAATGTTTATTTATTTTTGTATGAGAGAGAGGTTGAGAGAGTGCACACATGTGTGTGGGGGAGGGACAGAGAGAATTTCAAGTAGGCTCTGCACTGCACTGTCAGCGAAGAGCCTGATGTGGGGCTCAAACTCATGAACTGTGAGATTGTGACCTGAGCTGAAATCAAGAGTCAGACGCTCAAATGACTGAGCCACTCAGGTGCCGGGCCAATGGGCTGCCTAAAAGAAACCTTGGTTTATAATTTTCCTACAGAAAGCAACTGCCCTTTGATTTATTATTTGTGTAAAATTGTGAATTATCATGGAATATGTTTGTTTCTTTTGGTGTTCTGAAGTGGAGCCAGTGCCTCCAATGACCATGAGAAATTATAAAATGTCAAAAGAGATGTAGATGAGGCTCCAGAAAGAGGAAAATGGAAGGGGGGCCTGGAGATGTTTTACATGAGTCAAACTTCTAGGTGAAATATGTCAAACTATTTCAGGAAAGGAAGAGACATGGAGAATCCATTCAATAGCAGGAAAGGGAGCTATCTGATTTCGAGTCCACTGCAAGGAAAAAAACTGAGGCTATTGATCAGTATCTGAGATAGCAGACCAACCAAAGATGTGAACAAAGGAAGAGATCGTAGAAGGTCAGTAAGGATCTTGGGAGTTAAAGACTTTGGGGCAGAAGAAGACAACTTTGGAGTCCAAGGCACCATGAGAAGGGAGGGGAGGGCCACAGGGAGGTAAAGAATGCACTTCTGAGTTCTATTTTGTCTGCAATTAATGGAGACATGAAGAATATTGAATTTGTAGAAATGTTTCTGGTTTGTTAGGGAAAGAATTATGAATATGTAAACATGGAAATACCTTCTAAATATAAAATGTGAACAAATAATTCTGGGGGATAGGTGTCCTGTCTTTGCATTTCCCTAGAAGGAGAAATATGTGAGTCAATAAGTTATCAGAAGGGACTTTCTAGAAGAAGACCAAGGAGTGAGGCATCACCAATTCCCTGCTCTGCCCACCCCATCTTCCTTCTTGGTGTGACTGGAAAGTAGATGGGTGATTATTTTATATATATTTCTTTAAAAATTTTTTTTAATGTTTATTTTATTTTTTTGAGAGAGAGAGAGAGAGGGCATGAGTGGGGAGGGGCAGAGAGAGACGGAGACACAGAATCTGAAGTAGGCTCCAGCTCTGAGCTGTCAGCACAGAGCCCAACGTGGGGCTTGAACTTGGGAACAGTGAGATCATGACCTGAGCCAAAGTCGACTGCTTAACTGACTGAGCCACCCGGGCACCCCTATGTTATACATATTTTAACTGTGACAATCATGGCTACTCTTCTTAAAGCTTTTTCTGGGCCAGAAAATGTTTTCCTTTGCATAAGCTTCGCCAAGGCTTCAATCTCTCAGGGTAAAGTGAAAATTTCTTGGCAAATGTAAGTGATATATCTTGAAAAGCAGGGGAACAATTCACATACAATTCAGGAGAGCCATTCTTCTGGAGAGGGAGAGGAGAAAGAAGGGGGAGAGAGAGAAAGAAGACTGTGCTTTGGGCATTTTGCATAAGCTTCGCCAAGGCTTCAATCTCAGAGTAAAGTGAAAATTTCTTGGCAAATATAAGTGATATATCTTGAAAAGCAGGGGAACGATTCACATACAGTTCAGGAGAGCAGTTCCTTCTGGAGAGGGAGAGGAGAAAGAAGGGAGAGAGAGGGAGAGGAGTGTGCTTTGGGCCAGGAGCAAATAGGGTGGGCTTTACAAAGATGCTTTGGCTCCCTTCCTGGCAAACCTTTACTCCTTGAGGAGCTATTTTCTACTATTGTAGAAAATGATCTGAGTTCCTTCAAAACTTCTATGGATTGGCCACTGATGTGATTTCCCAGGAGAGGCTTTTTTTTTTTTTTTTCCTTTTTCTTTTTTCCCAGTGTTGTCTCACTATGGTAATTAAGATCTGGATCCTAGGTCTCCAGCTCCAGATCTCATTGGTGATGCTCTAGTGCCTGGAATGCGTCTGGAGCAAAGGTATGAAGTCTCAAGTTCTAGTTCTGTCCTCTCCCAGTCATAAGGATGATCCCGGGCCAAGACCCTCGTCTTTGGAGTCAGAGAGTTTAGGGTTCAAATCCCAGCTGAACTACTTCCTGAGTCGTCTCTGGGGGCAATTAACCTCTTAGATCCTGATATAGCTCATTTGTACAATGGATGCAATAACACCTGGCCTGGAGGGACGTTCAGAGAATTAGAGAGACGTGGTGCTCAATTGTCACTCTGAGTAAGAATCATTTTTTTTAAATGTCTGGTCTTGCTTGAAAAGCATTAACCATCATGAAATAACCAGTTCTGGACAGGACTCAACACGACTTAGCATACAGAGTCGCTCTTGTGAAAAGCAGCTCAATTCTAGCTTACTACCTGCAGTTTGCGACACCCACCCATGCAACCTTTATTTAGGGCTATTTCCCTTTCTACACGTAATGCTTACGGCTTGTATTCTTGATGAATGGTCCTTTTATTGCATCTAAGTTTCAGCTGTGAAATTAAGAGTGGCTTTCATATACAGGTGTAGCCTGTGTTTTAAGTCAGACCATTCCACACACGTCCTCCAATTTTGTGGGTAATCAGTCCAGTAGTTTTTCATTTGATGCAATAGCAGATATATATATAGAAATCTAATTTTATTCCTGTAGATGAGACAGACTACAACCATACATCTGCATCTATCTGTGTCATTCTCAGGGCCTGAAGATGTCAGGAAATTCTATTTTGTTCATTTTTAGGTTCCCAGTACCCAGTATGGGGATGTCCTGTCCTAAATTGTTTAGTCATTTATTCATCAAGGCATATTCAGGGACAGTCAGGGCAAGATGAGTGCAGGATTCTGGGCTCTGACCCTGAAGAAGACAGATATGAGCTTACAATCTAGGCAGAGATGGACATTAAACAAACAATCATGCAAACGATAGCCTGAAGGAAAAGGATAGAGTCGCCATGAAACATGCAATGGAGACCTGACCAGGGTATTTCAGGCTCAGGATTTGGAGACTGAAAGAGTTGCCAGGTGAGTCTGACCACAGGGTGTCCTCCTGCTCTGAGATGAGTTTATGGGGGTTCTTGTTACCCGCCTGGTCTAGATACCCTGAAGACCAGCATTTTAGCTAATGTCTGTATTCTAGATGATGAGGAGGTTGTATTTCTTCTACCCAACATGTTTTAAGTGGCTACTGTGTGCCTTGGGCTTTTGTATGTATTGCTTTATTTAGAACTCATAACAACCTAGTGTTTTTAGTGTAGGCCATGCTTATATCTGAAGGTTCAGAAAAATTACAAAGGTTCAGTGTGTTTGAGTCATACTTACACCTGAAGGTTCAGAAAGACTCTAAGTTTTCCACAGGCAACAATTGACTCATCCTGGAAAATATCTTGCCCTCTGATTTCAAGCAGCCTTTTGTTTATAGTGATTTTCTTTCTTTCTTTTTTTTAAATGTCTTTATTTTTGAGAGAGAGAGAGAGAGTGAGAGTGAGCAGGGGAGGGGCAGAGAGAGAGAGGGGCAAAGAGAGAGAAACAGAGGATCCGAAGCGAGCTCTGCACTGACAGCAGAGAGCCAGATGTGGGACTTGAACTCATGGACTGCGAAATCATGACCTGAGCCAAAGTTGGACACATAACCTCCTGAGCCACCCAGTTGCCCCTATAAATTGAGGATGGAGGATGTTCTTTCTTTGTCCCCCAGGCAGCTTTTAAACTGAACGACCTAAGAATTGTAGGAAGCTTGGTTTTAAAACCATTCCTCTATGCTATATTGCACTTCTCAGCTCAGAAAACTCTGCAGCTTAGTTACTATTGGATGAGCACAATTAGATGCCAGCAGTTATTAGAGTTTCGTGATTGTAAGGGAGACCTCTCTAAACCCAGTTAATGAGCAATCCCTGCTAAATATTCATGAGTGTTAATATTGGCCAGCTCTTTCTAATCTCAGGCTCATTTAGATTTTTACCTGTGATGCTTTTATGTAAACAAGGAAGCCGAAATGGCCTCCAGCAGGGGCAAAGTAAGTATTTGTTGATATGATTTCCCATGTTCGCCCTGGAAGAGGAAGTATTTGAGTACCTACAGTGTAGACCATGCTCCTCCCTCTGGGACTAGCAAAGATGTAGGCTATATGGGCCTTGGCCTTGGACACTTCACAGTCCAGCTGCAGACAGAGCATGTGTGCAGAAACAATTAGACTACCCTATAAGTTGGCAAGTCGTCAAGTGCTGAATCATATATCGCAGCTACTGGTGCCAGAAGAGCACAGAGGTCAGAGAAGAAAGAGATTAATGAGGGGGGAATAGAGTAATGGAGGTTAACTGTAGAGCCAAGTGGTCCTCTTGACAAATTGGTAGGAATTAGAAAGGAGAGGGTGTTCAAGGCAGGGGTAGCTCTACACAGAGTAAAGACACAGGGGCAGGAATCAACAGGGCTTGTGCAGGGCAAAAGAGGGAAGGGATATGAATGCAGAGCATGGAAGTGGGGTAATAGGAAATGACATTTAGGGGTTATTGGAATTATTAAATAAGATATATTTCTTAATGCAGGATACAACCACAGGAAGTCAAGAGAGCAAAAGGAATCAGAGCTCTTGTGACTTGGTCTCAGCTCCTGTGAATATTCATAGCAGAGGGACTAGAACTAAAGTATATGAAGCCAGACAGAGGAACTATTGCTTGATCTTATGGACAGTAGGGAGCCATTATAGGTTCTGTGAGAGGAAGTCATATTTTGGAAAGATTGCTCTTCAGCATGCTTTTGAAAGATTGAAGGGATGCTTCCTCCCTTTAGCACACATTTCAAACTTGAGTCTTCCAATGCTTGTAAGCTTCCAATGATGACCTAACTTGGGATTGGTTTTGTGAAATTTTTAATAATTACTTCCGGATAGTTTCAGTTCCAAATAAACTGTAAATGTTAATCAATCCAAATGCTCTTACGAACAATAATTTGGTAAACAGAGTTAATGAAATCTAACAGTGAAACATGAAGAGCCTCACTTAAGTAAGCTATTAGGAAATGCGATGTCCCTCTGACAGTATCCTTGCATTGACATTTTTGCAAACACAGAAAATACATTCAATAGATCAGACCGTTATATCAGGCAAGTACCAAGCCTGGCCTCTGTAACAATTATGTCATTTGTGTATTGATTTATGTGAATCAAGAACTGAAATATTGCCTCCATCTTCAAATGTATTTTATGGCTTGCATGCTGGGTACCCACATTTCAGAGGGAATGCAGATTGGGTCCCTCAGATCAAAGTGCAGAGGGGAACTGGAAATTAGACATTGATTTGGTGCCTCAGAATTAGCCAATGACTTGTTTAAATGGTGGTGATGATATGTACCATTTATCAAATTCCCAGCATTGCAGCGATTGAAAACATTTTCCATTATTCATTAAATCTTCAAAACACTCCATAATTTATATATTTTTGTTCCCTCTCTTTTCTAGGTGAGGAAACTGGGCTTGGGGAATTATTTGACTCACTAGGACATAGATAGGAAATGGTGGAAATATGGATATGACTCTACATCTTCACGATCAGATTCTATTCTTTTAATTTCCTCATCTTCTCTATTATGTTGATGGCGATGGAGATTATAATTTCTGTGGCAGACATTTTTATTAGCCTACCCAATAGCTTGCTGTCTTCTTTACCAACAGATCTTGTTTGAATAGGGTATTTACCCAGCTAAAAGACGTACCCAGACCTCCCTTAAGGGTGGTGATGTGATAGGATTCTGGCCAATGAGACATAAGCTGAAGGTTCTTGCAGATTTCCCAGTATAGGCACAGATCCTTCCAGCAGCTCCCTTGTTCCTATTCCTATCTGGAAGGTGGATACAATGACTTGATGTAGGATAGCCATCTTGTAACCAGGTGGGCAAAAGTCAGATGTTAAGGGAGTGGAACAGGAATCTAGAGATAACTTGAGTCTTTGATGAGCAGCTGCATGGGTCTTGGCTTGCTTGCATTCTAACTACTTAACCAAATCATTGACTATTTAATCCATTTCTATTACTTGCAGCTTAATGTAACCCTAACTGATAGAATTATTATGCCTTTATAGCCCTTGGCATACATCAAAGTTTCTCAGTTGTGACTTATTGACATTTTGAGTCTGAATAACTCTTTGGAGAAGCCTGGGTAGCTAAGTTGGCCAAGTGTCTGACTCTAGATTTTGACTCGGGTCATGATCTCACAGTTTGTGAGGTTGAGCCCCATGTCAGGCTCTGCACTGACAGTGCAGAACCTGCTTGGGATTCTCTCTCTGCCTCTCTCTGTCCTACTCCTTCTTACTCTTTCTGTCTCTCTCAAAATAAATAAACTTTTGAAAAGGCTTGAATAACTCTTTGTAGTTGGGGCTGTTCTGTGCATTATAAGATTTTTTTAAGTCTATTTATTTTGAAAGACACAGAGCAGGCATGAGCAGGGGAGGGGGAGAGAAAAAGAGTGAGAGAGAGAGAATCCTAAGGAGGCTCTGCGTTGCCAGAGCAAAGCCTGATGTATGGCTCGAACCATGAAACCGCGAGACCATGACCTGAGCCGAAATCAAGAGTCAGATACTCAACCAACTGAGCCACCCAGGGACCCCTGTGCATTATAAGATATTTAGCAGCATCCCTGGCCTCCACCCACCAGTTGTAACAGCCAAAAATGTCTCCAGCTATTGCCAAGTGTCCCCTTGGGGGCTAAGTAGCCTTAGTAGAGAACTGTTGCCGTACATAATTTCATATGATCTTATCACTGTTTTTGGAGGTAGGTAGAAGTGTTTAATTGGTTTCAAAGAAAGGGAAACTAGACTCTAAGCAATTGACCTGCCAAGAATCACATTGGTAGGCTAGAACCCCAGGACTTTTGGCTCCAGATTCAGTGTATTTTCCACTGCCCGATGGTTGTAAAGAAGTAGTGTGGTTGGGGGAGGCCGAGCGTTCTGTGACAAGAAGACAGTTGTATAATTTCCCCGTCTTCCTCCCTCGAGCAGAAATGTATTACCCAGTATTTTAAAAGGCAGTTCACAGGTCAGGGCTTCTGAAGTGTGCCGACATCATTGCCCTGCTGCAGTTGGATTCCTTCTCTTATTTTCCAAAAAATACTGGTATACGCACGCAGGTTCCAAACTTCTCCTTAGCCTTTTCTAAGTCCCAATGGACACCTTGTCCTCAGTCAACTTTGGGGGATTAACCAAAAAAAAAAAAAAAAAAAAAAGAAAGAAAGAAAGAAAGAAAAAGATTCCCTTTTATTTGATTCTTTTTATTCCCGCCCCCTTCATTTACTATGAAAGTGATCTGTAGCCAACAGCCGTGTACTTACTCAGACATCTCTTAGCGACATGTGCCTCATCTGGCTCCTCTGACGTTTCCAGATTTCTCCCCGGGGATTGCCTACGGGGGTGTGATCTAAATGGCACCATCGTGAATTTTGGTTCTGGCCTGTAAACAAAACAACACAGACTCTCTTAGCCCCTTAATAACTGTTGAGAGAACTGCTCTTCAGCAGGAGAGTGGGGCAGGGAGGGCCTCTTGATGGAAGAGGATACCTTCAAGGGAACAGTACTTTATCGACCATCACACCTTGACCTTTGGCTCCCCATCCTTTTTTTTAATGCTTTCAGACTAAAAGTCGATTTGTTTTTAAATACATTTGTGTCTGGTGTCTTCAGAGAATCCTTGTGAAGTCTGCTAGACTTGCTAATAGCTACTAAGGCTGAATCATGTTACCTCACTTACTACCAGCCTCTGTCAACATTGTCTGAGCTCTTTTGGGGGGAAGTTATTGGGCTGTTTATAAATAGTGAAATGTTCTTGAAAAGTTGTTTGCCATGCCGTCTTGACACTATGGTAGACAGATGAACACTCTCAATAAGAACAGTATGAGAAAGGTGAAATTTTCTTGGTGGCCTTGCTTCATTTTCCTTACTTATTTTTAAATAGATTTCTGTTTTCCTATATTGTATATTATTCTTTTTTTTTCTTTTTTGAATAAGGGGATAGTTAAATAGTAAAATGTATGATCCCAGTTTTGTGAAACATGAGCCCATTATATCGATAGGGAATTATAAAATGATTCAAAGAGACAATTAGGGATCTCGTTTAACCTGTTAGCAGAGAGGTAAACAGAGAAGATTAAAAAATGCAAACTGATGCATCTATATGAATATACTTTGTAATTGGAAAACCATCTATTCCATAGAATCTCTGTGTTGATGCATCAATTGAATTCATTCATTTCTTGACTGAATATTTATTTCATGCCAACTATGAGATAGCCATGGCATTAGACACAGGGATTTCAGTTGAAATTTTAAAAATGATTTTTTCCTATGGGGTGCCTGGGTGGCTCAGTTGGTTAAGCGGCCGACTTTGGCTCAGGTCATGATCTCACAGTTCGTGGGTTTGAGCCCCATATTTGGCCTTTCTGCCAACAGCACAGAGCCTGCTTTGGATCCTCTGTCCCCCTTTCTCTCTGCCCCTCCCCTGGTTGCACAAAGAAAAAATGATTTTTTTCTATGAAGGAATTTGGTGTGATAGGTGAGTCAGATGAAAAATAATTATCTGGCAATATAAAGTAAAAGTGTGCAGGGCTCAATAGGAACAGTGATGAGCAGGGGATATGAAAGCAGTGTGCACGTTGGCACGGCACTCTCCATCTTACCATATGACTCACTCTGATTTTCTTTCTTTGCGATTCTCTTGGTGGGGGTTTCTGCTTCCCTCCAAAGAAGAGAAAAATGCTGGAGGGGCTATTTTCTCCAGTCTCTAGTCACTTTTCTGAACAGAGAACGGGTGTCCAATTGATGGTAAAGAGCATCGTTGGATCACATTTTTCCTTACCAAGTGCACAGTCACCGCATGGAAAAGGTAACAGAGGTCTGTCTCTGATTGTCCCAGGCTCTTATTTTGCTGGCGTCTGGTTTTTGGAGGCAGGTGAATCAGGTCTTTGACATGTACTCAGAGTGTATTTGCAGAGCTTACCTTTTCTCATTTTGCAAATGAAGAAGGAGGCAGAAACTGAGGTTGTGTGGAATTATAAAATGCCAGGACCACACACATGGGTTCAAATCCTGGTGCCGCCCTTGCGTGGAAGCTGACCTGGGGACAATTTCCTTTATTTGATAAGACTCAGTTTCCTCCTCCGTAAAATGGACATAGCATCATCACCTTTCTAAGCTGTGTGCAAACTGAACATGGCGCATACAGAACACTAAGCACAATGATTGATGCATAGCAGGTGCTCAAAGACTGTTTGATCTGAGTTAGAGCTGAGTTATGAAGCCAAGCAGAGGAGGGGGATTCAGGAAAGCTGAGACCAAGAACTAACTGAAGGAGCAAACGGGAGGACATCTGGTAGACTTCCAAAATGGAGTGCAGCTATATAGGACGGCTTTATGAGGGTACCAGCACTACCCCATGTAGGAATATTGAGTTCATTTATAGAGGCTAAAACAAGATGGGTACTGTAAGTCTTAGACTATGTCAAGCACACTGAGCAGCAGCTTCTTTTTTAAGAGAGATTCTATTATTATTATTATTATTATTATTATTATTATTATTATTATTTGGTGGAGGGTTGGGGAGCCATTAGTTGGGTAGTGAACTGTGTATTGCAGACACAATACACTCCAGGAGGGGAGGGACCAGTCTGTCTTTTTCCCCATAATATCTCCAGTGCCTAGAACAGTGTTGTGCCTATCACACTGCTCCATGAATATTTGGTGCATCAGTGAATAAAAGAACTTAGAGACAGGAGAGTGGTGTGAGCTTGAATCACTGGAGAAGACTGCTTGTAAAAGGGGGCACTTGAGAAAGACCTGGAATAATGAGTAGACTTTGTAGGGAAAGGGCAAGCAGACACTTTGGAAAACGGTTAACAACTTTAGAAAAAAAATTTAATGTAAAACGAAGGACTAAGAGATAGCTGACCATTCCTATGGGTCATCTCATGTACTGCTATGAATTACAACATGGTGTATCCAGTTATGGCATTTGTATCTCTTAGGAAGATGGTACCAATCACAGGATTGGCTCTGCAATGTTTTTGATTGGCCACATGAAGTCGTATTTTACATTTGGGATTTTTCAGGTTGCTGGTGGCAACAATATTTCTTTAAAGCATACTATTTATGGGTGGAAGTGGGAGGAAAAGAGACAAAATAAAGGACAAGCTTTGATGCATATAACTCCCTCTCCAAATGCATCCAAGTCATAACTGAGCAATCATGACACTCTCCATTAATTTAATGAAATTAATATTTTTCATACACCACTTTGAATGCTACAAAGTACTTTACAGTGAGCGGCAAAATGAGATAATGAGATAATGTTTTATGGAACTGTGCAGCAGCAAGTTCCCTATCATTAGCAAGACAGAAGAATATATTAAAAACGACGTGGAAAGGAGAAAACTCCAAAATAGCTACCAGAAAAGAGAGGGTAGAAGCAGGATGTGGCTCTCAAAGCTCCCTGTCCTTTACTGTAAAAATAGCTCAGTTTATTGGCAGGATTCAGAGTGAGCCTAGGGTGAGCGAGTCTAGGGGCTGAGCACTTGCCCTTTCTATAGCAGTTAGTCCCAGGAAAATGTACTCGTCATTTCTGGTTGCTCATTCATGAGATAGAAGAATTATATTTGGAGTCAGTCGAATCTGAGTTCAAATCCAATTCTGCCATCCACGCCTGCCAGCTTTGACTTTCTTGTGATTCACTTTTGCCATCCATAGAATGAGTGTGAAAACCTGTCTCATAGGGTTACCGTGAGAATTAGATTAGTAAATTTAGCCTGCTGGTCAGCACATTGTAGATACTCAACAAATACTACTTCCGTCTCTGCTTTTGTTAGTAACACTAACACCAGGTCTCCTTGGAGCTGCTCCTTTGGGTGTGTTGGGGTAGGACTGACAAGGTTGGTGGTTGGCGAGTGGCCTGGGGAGGCTAGAGTCTGCTTTGCAGGACGTGCCGAGAAGAGCAGGACTTGGTGGGAAAGGCTCTGGGGCGTGGAGCCTGTGAGAAGCGCACTGGTGCGCTACAGTGATGTGTTGGAGCCTGAGGACATGCCGCCTCTCTTGAGAGCCAGCACTGGGTTTCAAGGCAGAGCGAGGAAGAGCGAGGGCTGAGCAAGCTAAAAATCTCTGGTTCCAGGGAATAGTTCTCTGGGTGGGTCTGTTTTACCCTGACCCCTCCAGACAACGTTCTGATGTGGCCCTGCTGTTCACATAGCCTCGTGTCTCAATTAGTGGAACTCTTCTGGAAGGTGGTGACTGCTTTTCTTCTTTCACTGTAAATGCACTTCGGTGCTGCTCAGCAGGCCTGGGCGTATCCCAAATAAAGCCCTCAAGAAGGAAAAAGACGCAGTGGTGTGCTGGTGAATGTTTAACAACTGGCTCTCTGGGGGAAAATACGTCCTGATTTGTGATTTGCTGCATTTGCTACTTTCTTTGTAAAGACTCCCACCGCGGCTGATTTCAGGCTAGCTGTGTGATGTTAACCAATTTCCCAAATTTCTAAAAATTTAGTAGTAGGTTGTCAGGAGCTAGATGGTGGTAGGTTACCCTACGGTAGCTGCAAGGGAGGACATGAGGACTACAGGTGATATCCAGGTGATGGGGCCAGTATCAGCATGGATGCTTTCTCCTCACACTGGCGTTCACTTTCTCTACCTTTGAAATATAGGCTGATTTCTGGCCATTTCTCCTTTTCCTCCCTCCCCTGTGGCAGATTCTTTTTCCTTTTACCTCTGATTTAAATATACACACACAAACACACACATATGTATGTATGTATACATAATATACATATTATATACATATGTAATACACACATACATACATATATACACATATATATGCACTTATATATGTGTGTATATACATATTATATACATATGTAACACACACACATATATACATATATATACACATATGTATATATATGAACCGGAACAAAAACCTTGCCTTCTGTTTAAACAGGAGATAGTTTTTCAGACTTGTTATTGATTTTTTTCTATTATTCCCACAATGCATCAAGTTAGAAATAAGAGGTTGATTTAATTTTTCCTGAAAGGAAAAATAAACGCCCTGTGGGCTTTTCCTAATAGCTCAAACCCATGCCTTCTGAAGTGCATTCGGAAGTGAAATGTGTCGCACACCAGGACTGTGGGCCTGACGAGGGTCTCCTATTTCCGTAGACTCTCATTTTCAAAGCTGCTCCTTTCCTCAACATAATTTAAAATTTTATTTGTTCAGCCTGTAAAGTAGAGCTGACCACATTATGGACTCAACATACGAATCCTATTAATGAAGCAGCATTTAGAAATGAGAGAATCACCGTCTTTGCTATAGATAAGTCATAATGTGCCGAGGACCCTGTCTGATCAGGAGCTCATTTTACATAGCAAATTTCATGTGACTAAAGAGTGCAATTATTGGTTGCTATCTTCGGAGGACAGTTACAGGGCAGATAAAAAATGAACATTTTTTTAAAAGCAATTAAATGGGCGGGAGACAAATTCTGAAGACAGAGGCAGGCAAAGAAGAAATAATGAACAGAAATAGAATAGGATTTGAAAATTAAAAAGCAAGTTAATTTGTCATTGTTGAGTAGAAAGGCCTCCAATGGTGCGGTGATTTCCTGGGCTCAACTACTGAGTTTTTACCGCCATCAATAGATCGGATGAGTGTCTCTTCTTTTTGCTTTGTCTTGACTAGACGGGAAGCCAGCCTAACTTCACTGATGTGGGAAATCTTTGCTAATAACCACACTTGCAACTCCGTGCCTCATCCTATGGCCTCCTCTACCAGTATATATACACCAAAGTGTCCCCTAGTTTGGGGTATATTCTTCCAGGCCATTTCCTCATTTTCTGTGTTTTTATACCCTATACTGCTTGCAGCTGTTTGTGCTGGATAGTTAGAATCATGGATACTTAAACAAATTAATGTTTTCTTATCTATTTTTGCGTATTTTTTTGTAATGAGCTTATGGTGCTTTTAAAATAAGCAGATTGCTTTTATGTAGCAATTCACAGAAAATATATTGAAACCAGCTTACAAACTGAGTACTGTCTGTGTATAGAATTGTAGTAAGGGCAGTATATGCCCTTATATGTATGTATACACACACACACACACACACATATACACACACACATATATAGTTATGTGGAGATTATATAGCTATATATTTATCTGTATACATGTATGTTTTAAAATCCCCATAATTACATATACATATATGTATGTGGTTTTTTATGGCAATTATATCATGAACATATTTTTATATTGAATATACTTTACTATATCATTTTATTGGTTGCATAGTAATCAATAGCATAACTATACAATAGCAATGATAATAACTATAACAATATATATAACCATATGATACTATAGCTGTAACATAATTTAATGAATCCTATATCACTGGGTATTTGAGTTTTTCCCAATTTCTTACTATTACAAATGTCACTCTGTTAAATATCCTACATGTCATTAATTATTTGACGTGTTGCAGTAAGTTTACACTAATGGTAAAACGTGTTCCATGTTTCAATGTCATGAACAGTGGTTAGGTTCCCAGTCTAGCCCAGAGCAATTGATAGAATGTGAACTGTATTTGGTACTACTGCACTGTAGTGGGTTGAATTGTGTTTCCCTCATGTCCCCCAAATATGTTCAAGTCTCTAAACCCTGGTACTTGTGAATGTGACCTTATATGGAAAAGAGTTTTTGCCAATGTAATCAAGGCAAAATGTGGTCATACTGGATTAAGCTGGGCCCTAGATCCACTGGTATCTTTATAAAAGAAAGGAGAGGAAGATTTAGGCACAGATACAGAGGGGAAAGGTCATATTAATGAAGACAGATGCAGATATTAGAGGTATGTTGTCAGAAGCCAAGGAATTCCAGGAGCCACTAGAAACTGGAAGAGGCAAAAAAAGAATTTCCCCTAGAGTTCTTTGACGGGGTGGGGAGGGCAGGGGTATCTGTGATGACACCTCAATTTCAGAATTCTGACTTCCAGAATCATGAGAGAATAAATTTTTGTCTTTTCTGAAAGCTACCTGGTATATGATATTTTACTACAGCAGTTCTAGGAAATGAATACGTATGCTTGATCATGTTTTGGAATATATTTCTTCACAGAATGAATGTTATAAAAGGTGGTTAGACCCAGGGTATAGCTCACAAAAATATTTAAATGTATGATATAATCAAATCATAGCACTATCCCATTTAATATCATTTAAAGCTGTCTTTCCAGAAGAAAGCCCAACATACAAACTGACAGAATGAACTTTGTTTTCAGACAGACCTGAGATAGTACCCCATCCTGCCACAAGGAGGCGCTTTTGGTGGGGGGCGGTCCAAGATGGGGGAAACACCGTACTTTAGCTAACATTTACTGTGCACCTCTTGTGCTGGTATATAGCGGTGAACTAGACCGTCCAGTCCTCCGTGGGATATACAATATAGTGGAGGTTGGGAGCGATGGGGGCTTTGGGAGAACAATATAAGTGAACTATATAGAATCTGTTGGGACCAGTGAAGTGTGTTGGGGTGTCTGGCATCAAAGGGAAGGTGGTAGGATTCAGAAATTTACTAGAATCAGCGTTCATGGGCAATACCAGCCACGTGATACGTCCCTTGAAAGGAAGTGGGGATTCTGCGGAGGGACAGGAAGAGGAGGGTAAGTGTGGCAGTGTCTGTTAGATGAAGAAGATCTGGAAAGGTAAGTTGTGTTTTGGGAGTTTGTGTACAGATGAGAGAGAAATTCCCCTAAGAAGGTAGTCAGTATATCTCTTCCGAGTCATCTGAGGTTCTAGCCACTTCTGTATCGTTTTTAGTGCTTGCTCCACCCTATTCAGTTCAGGCCGAGGAAACCAATCTGTGACTTAAATTTGATTACGATAGATTCGTAGGCTTGGCTTTGTGGATTGTGTCCTTGAATCCATTTAATTGGCCTAATCCATTCAAGCGTAGTAACTGAGTACCAGCAGAAATGAGTCCCAAGCTAATGGCAGTGGCTTGGTTTCTGGTAGGAAGATTGATTTAATGCGATGAATCAATGTTTTAGAGCCATCGGTTAATTTCCTTTTATGTCCCACATGTTAATTACCAGAGGAAACAATTTCATACCTAACTGAAAAGGATGAAACAAGATGGGGATTCTCATGTCAAATTACTCGGAACGAGGAAATCTGGGAAAGCCACAGACGGGCACTGCCCATGTGCAGTCCAATGGCAGTAACTTGAAGACTTCCACTTCAGAATAAGGCAGATGTGTATAAACCTAATAGACAGTAGGATATTGATGTTTCAAGGCTAAGGTCAGGCCATATGATCTAGACCTGTCCAATGCAACAATGAGAGTGGGCTTAAACTTCTTCTTGGAATTGTTCACAGCTGCTGTATTATGTGGTTTACCTGAAATATTAGTTTCCTCAAACTTGATAATCTCTGATGCTGACTTTAATAAGTATTTTTATTATAAAGTTACTTACATATATGAAAACATAAAACTTGGTGTAAACCCTTTTATAGCTCCCAGGCAGCTGTAAAATCTCATCCCATTTACACATTAAATGATTACATTTTATTTTATTTGAATTTTGTTGAGTTTGCAGTTTTGATTGTGTTCAATATGTCCGTGACATTGGTTAGCTGAAACAAAATCACTTCCAACGTGAACTTGGTTTTTTGGGTTCTCCATGCCATTGCTATAGGTCCCTTCCACATCATATTGCAAGCATTTTTATTCATTTATCTATCTTTGCTTTTCAATTTTTAACATTTGAATAGTATTTTGCAGTGGCTAAATGAATACTATTATTTGTATTTTATATTGCTTGCATATTAACGAGAGAAGGGATGTTTAAACTCAAAACTAAAACCCTCAAATTTCTACGCACATATATGTGAAAAGTCTTACCCACCCAAAGTTTGGGGTATTTTAGGTCCTTGAAGAGCCTCTAACACTTGCAGTGGTGTTTGAAATCAAGCCTTCTAGAGGCTCTTATCCCTTCACAAATCCAGGGACTTTAGTTAGATACAGCTTGGCTTAGGGAACTGCCCCTTTCCCAGCACCGCGGATGAAAAGGTCAGGGCATGAGAGAGTGAACGGTGGGCAGGAAGGAGTATATTGGCCTGGAGAGGAAGGATGCTACGCCACCCAATCTGTGTGCCCCTCCCTTCTGAGGCAAAAGTCATGCTATCACTATAATTTTGACCCTGTGAGTGCAATTAACTGCCCAGTGTGATGTAGCTGCAAGGGACGTAAAGGTCTCTAGGTCAAGGTAAATATGAGACAGCCCGGGTCTAAGTTCTAGCTCTGCTGTTCACAGCTGAGTGACTTTGGGCATGGTTTTGAGAACATAGACTAGGCTGCTGGGACCAGAGGCCCAAATACTGTGGCTTAAAGATGCTAGGCATTGTAAGTGCCCCTCTCATAGCAGTCTGGGTGGGGAGTGCATAGCTAGTGTCGCCACTTGACAACACTGGAGAACAAGTTTCTACCATCTTGTTCCTCCCTCAACACCACTTTCATCTGGAGGGTCAAAGATGGCAGTCAGTATGTTCACATTTCAGCCACAGATAGAGGGAAAGGGGCACTTCCTTTATTTTATTACCCGGAAGTAACATTCGTTGCTTCTGCTTACACGTCATCACCTAGAATCTACGCATATGGTAGTGAGTGCTGCAGCGAGTCCACGTATCCAGCCAAACGAATAATCCTAGAGAAGGAGAAACAACGTGTGTATCCGGTGGGGTGATGGGAGGACAACTAGCAGTCTTTGCCCCAGCACCCTAAATCCTGGTTTCCCCATCTTTTAAATAGGGATAATGCTAGTCTACTGCACAGAGTGGTGTTTGTGAATTATATTGGGGCTTCCACGAAGACTTCTTGGTATAGTACCTGACTTTCATCTAAGGAAGATGAGCTGTCGGTTATGAACTTGGGCAACGTCACTCATGGCAGTGACTTCCCATCCCATCATATAATATAGCTACAATGATGATTGTGAAAGGTTCCTCTCTGAAGTCCTACTTCACAGAATGTTTTCTGGTCAACCCCAGTTTGCCAAGGCAGCACTCCAAAGTGGCGAGTGTGGCTTCTAGAGCCAGACTGGTTGGCTTCCAGGCCTTCCCTGCCCCTTTAAGCTGTGCCATGTAGGGCAAGTCACATCCTCAGGTGCCTTGCCTCTAAAATGAAGACAACAACATCTGTCTCATATGGTTGTTATGATAATTAAATGGACTATTATTTCTGAAGTGCTTATAACAGCATGGAGCACACAGAAATTTCTATATAAGTTAGTGTCTGTGAAATAAATGAACTATTTCAGGTTGAGTTCTGATGTTAGGAAATGTCCCTTCTACTAGGACCATCAAAAAAGGATTGATTCCTCACTTGCTGCCAAAACAGGAAACCCCATTAAGGGAGGGCATTTATCTTTTTCTCTGCTGATAGCCTAGGGCCTGGGAAATACCTAGCCCTTTGTAAGCCCTTAATGGATAGCTGGATTCTGGAGGCTTGGTGTTCCTAGGGGAAATAACAGATGTCAAAAGTGTCCTGCCATCCTAGCGTCTTACAGTGTCATCTGGTGCTAAGGAAATAATTTACCAACAAAAGAAATAAGTCATGATCTCCAGGGAAAGTCCTAGATCCACACCTCTGGGTATGGAGCCGTGGAAAGACCACTGAGGCTGGTCATGAAGCCTGCATTCAAGACCTTGTCTCCCCCCAAACACCTGTAGGACTTTGTGTATGTGGGGGCAGGTATCAAAGCCTTAATTTTTTCATCTGCAAAGAGGGAATTTAATTTCCGGGCATTTGGGAAAATACGTGTGTCAATTCATTAAGAATATAGGGAATGTCTTAATTGCCTGACAGAGTGAAAATAATATGTGTGTTTGTCGTGAAGGGGCCTTGCTAAGTACGCAGACTCCAAAGCATGGCCCACAACATAAGGTAACTTAAGGTAACAACATAAGGTAACATAAGGACAGGCTCATGTGAGGCTGTCCTTGGAAGCAGGGACGGATCTTGAATTGGATATTTTCTATTGGGACATCTAATAGCCCATAGCTTGTTTCCAATAACAGGAAGGCTGCTTTCCGTGAGGTGAAATCGTTTTGATTTTTAGGCACAGCTTTGGCTTTCAATTGAAACGGTTGTTTCCAGCATGGGGAGATTCTGTGCACTGTTCCGAGGAGGCTGGCGGACCCTTTGTGAAGTGACTGGCTGCATACATCAGAAGGGGAAGTAGCTGTCTCCTTCCTGTGGGGCAGGCAGATTTGATTTCAAACTCTGGAGGCAAATAAAGGAGCCCTGGGAAACAAATACGAAAAATCTACACAAACGCGGAAATGACAAAAGAGAGCTGGGGTTGGGGCAGAAGAAGGAACAGGAAGGGAAACGATAGGGCTTCCTTTGGCATCCTTACTTCCTCCTAATGAGGGGGATGTGACCTCCACTGAGTATTGTTTTGGTGAGATTCGCTTCACCTTGGGGACACAAAGCCAGAAGCTTTCCTTGATCGCAAGCATAGTAAAGAAATCTTGTTCATTACAAAAGGCAGAAGGAACGACACAGACTTGGATGTTTTTTAAATGAAGTCGGCAGAGATTGTTCCAGGTGGGGTCAGGAACAACAAAGGAACAAAGGCATGGCAAAACTCTATTTTTGCAAGGCGGGGAGCCTTAGGCGCGAACTGTTTTGCAAGTCACAATGTGAGACCCATAACCTGACAAAATGCTCTGGGGTCAAGTTCACTTCCAAGAGAGGGGCTCTGTCCCTGATGCTGTCCTCCCATGAAAGACTCTTCGGAGATTCACCAGTGGCCCACAGTGGTGCTGTCTGCCAAGGGTCCACAAACCAATTTGTGCATTTAGTCCATGCTAGCAAGTGTGGACCTCTGGCCTCACCATCCAAATGCTGTAGAGTGACCCTCTGAAACTCTTACAGTGGAGATTCTTATGATCTTGGTTCCAACCCAGTTGGAGGAGTGCTTTGGCATCTGGGCAGTTTGGATGGCACCAGGGATGCTTCGGGAGAGCACAGCCTTGAGCCATCTCTAAAAGTGTCCTAGGCATGTAGCTGATGACCTTATCAGCAGGAGCAGCACTTATGCCGCAGAAACCATTGACAATCATGGCAAAATGCGAAGACCTGCACACGCACACAAAAGACCTAAGAAGAAAAGTAAAGCTTCCTAACTCAGAGACACAGGGGATGGGACACACTAGTGCCAGCAGGAACAGCGGAATGTGTTCAGACACTTTTGTTGAGATGACGTGCCTTTCCAGGATTATGAAAGAATAGACATTCATTGGTTTGTCCATTAATTCATTCAAAAAACACCCAGAGTACCTTCTGAGTGTCAAGAACTATGCTAAGGCCTGAGATTTTAAAGGTGTGTCTTACAAGAACCCCTGGGTGGCTTAGTCAGTTGAGTATCTGACTTTGGCTCAGGTCGTGATCTCATAGTTCTTGGGGTCAAGCCCCGCCTGTGTCAGGTTCTGTGCTGACAGCTAGGAGCCTGGAGCTTGCTTCAGATTCTGTGTCTTCCTCTCTGCTCCTCCCCCGCTCACACTTTGTCTCTTTCCCAAAAATAAATAAACATTAAAAAAATTAAAAAAAATTAAAGGTGTGTCTTACAAATAGTTCCTGCCACTGGGAACTCTAGCCAGAGGGGAGACATGCAAACAAACACATGCCATAAAATGATGGGGACATGTACAAGAGAGGAGTAGGTCTTGTTGGGAAAATGGGAGGAAAGCTTGAGAAAAGACCTCCAGAGGAGGCGGCCCGTTGCTTTTCTCTGCAATGGGCATGATGGTGTCATTCTAACAAATTGATAGGAACACACTTACAGTCATGTGTGCACATACACGTTTAGTTCTACGTGCCAGAAGGTTGTAGGAGGCAGCGTTCTGGGTTCCAGAATTTTCTTAATTCCAGAAATGGCTCAGGGAGGGGGGGTGCAAATGACTAGGTACTTAAGAAATTCTTCTAACAATGATGAGAATGAGTCACCTAGGTGGAAAGAATTTATTCATTCCAAGAAAAACAATGAAGACACTCTTCTTCCCCATGGAAAGTTAGGAAGATGAAAGGATTTAAGGAGTAGAAACAGATAAAATATTAAATAAGCTCATAAATAAGAAGAGTGGACAGAACTGTTGTTAGGGAAGTAAGTGGAGATCTTAAGTGGCAGTTTTGTTCCTTTAGTCCCTTCCAACCTTTACATCTGATCCCAGCAGTGACTTATATGTGTTTTTTTTTTCTAGAACGGACCATGAGGTTGAATTTTTTATGTGCAGTCATCTGAGACCTTGTATCAGCCTTTGTAACTGAATTATATGTGCCCAGAGGGTAGATTGATTCAGAGGAAGGTACTGGTACAATTGCACAGAAAAAGGATGGGCATCCTGGTGCTGGAGGTGTCACCATTAGGGAGCAGATGTGGTGGCAGCATGGGGAGCAGTGGGTTTTGAGAAGGCAGAGCTCAGGCTTCCCTCCCTCCTCCCTTTTCCAGAGGAAAACACCCCCAACAGGCAAAATGGGATATAGAGACTCTCTGCAGCATGGCTGAGGGCATTTGTATCCCTCACGGTTGTCGGTCAAGCATTCTGTCAGAGTCCATTTTGGGAATGACATCCTCAGAGCCCACCATTAGCAGTATTGTATGAAAAGCACTTAGGAGGGTGCTTGCTGACACACAGAAAGTGCTGCAGACGTGCTGCTGTCATCTCAGAGAACTTCAAGTGTACTTACTTTAAATGTAAAACCGAGTTCCAAAGGGGAAGGTGTGTGTGTGTGTGCGCGTGTGCGCACACAGCCTGAGTTGGGAATGTTTGATAAAAGAAGAATTTTAATGCCTCCTTTATTTGAGAACTTACTAGACAAAGTAATAATTGTGATCACAACAGAAGTGCTTCCTCCCATTTGGGGGCAAAGAACTTTCCCTTTTCTGTCTGTAAACACTGAGGTTATGGTCCTAGGATGTTAAAGCTGGGAGGAAAATTATGTGTCTCCCTCCAACTCCCAACTTTAACTGCTGAGCAAACAGTCAGAATACAAGTCTCACCAAAGACCACATGGCCAGAAAGAAGCAGAGGCAGATTATAGATTCTATTAATTTGAGAGTAGAGAGAGCCGAGGGCTGAGTTCCTGTCAAGCCCTACTCACTGTCCAGGCGACAGATGAGCCTGTGAAGTATGCCGGGACAAGGGCTGGCCTCTTACATGTCAGCTCAGAGAGTTGGGGAGGGAGATGAGCTTGAGCAGACCTAGGCTCCTTGTACTTTCACTGTCTTGCCTTGTTTGGATGTCATCTCTGCTGACCACGTAACTGGAGAGCTTGGGTTGATGCTATTGGTTGAGTGACCTGCCTCAGGTAGCCCTGGATGTCCTACTGTTCAGTCAGGGGCAGATTGATGAGCGTGTGTGTGTGTGTGTGTGTATATGTATGTGTGAGAGAGAGAGACAGAGAGACAGAGATGACAGAGATAGACACACCATAGGAAGTTTCAAATGGGTTTGGGAGAAAACTTGTGGAACCATGAGAACCATTCTCATTACTCCACTTCTAATGAGCGCTTTTAACTGGCTTGATCCAATTTGTGTGTCAAGAAAAAAAAAAGTTCAAATAAAACTACTCTTAAACTTTTGTATACAGTGTCCACTAAATCTTAATGCTTGCTTAAAACTGCTAAGGTACTCTTTAGGTAAAGGATTAAGCACTGTCGTCCACAGTGTTGAGGGAGCAGGTGGTGGAGAGGGTAAGTGGGGCAGGTTTGGGGGCCGCACCCCAGTGAAGAGCGGGCTGGCCACACATCTGGGGGCTGAGCGGGTCGGGAGGAGCGTTTGTGGGCAGCAGGCTGTGTCAGGTGGGGACATCTGGCAGAGCACCGTGCCATAAAGCAATTGGATTTGGCAGTGCTTGGGCTGAGTGGACCTTTCCGTGGGAACGGGCAGGGAGGAGAATGGAGATTGGCTGGTAAAGGAGCAGGATTGGAGAACCTATAAGGAAATGAGGCTGAGGATTCAGAGAAGGCGGGCAGTAGTTCTTGAACTTTCAAGCCAAAGAAGTGGAGTTCAAGCCAAGTTCAGCTCAATCACTGAGGGACAAGGAGCTGCAGTGATATCTGGGTTACATAAATAATTCAAGTACTAGCTGTCTAGGAATCCAAGTCCTGAGGACTTATGATGGGTCATCCTGTCTTTTAATATTTAAAAACGAACAAAAAAAAGCTTCCACTCCTGGCCTCACATACAGTAGAAGCCCAGTTCCGATCTCGATGTTTTCATATTTTCACCCAGAGACTTATGTTCCCTTCCTCTCAACTCTCTCTCCAATTTATGGTTGTCACTGAATAATTCTTTAGCTTGATTTCGGTTCACCTTCTGTGGCTCTTCTTTCCGTTTTATCCCACGTGAACATAAATGTGCCACAAACTCTTTTAAAAAAATTCCCGGAAGCATCGCCAACTCAAGACAGCTGACGCAGTAGACTTTGACCCAGGACGGGTCACAACACAGCCCCGACATGGATAGCTTGAATCGTTTATTAGATTTGTGAGTTTATAAATCTCCCTTGGCCTTTCCCCGTTGCCTGGAACATCTTGCTGGCTGTCTTCTAACTCTAGCACCCCCTCCATTTTGTGGGGCCCTTCTTCCTTCTTTTGCGGACAATTCACGTCCGTCAACTTCTGGCTGGATGCTCTTCCCCCATCTTTGCCCTGGAGAAATACAGTTTCTTTTATTCTACCAATCTACGTACCTTGTGTCATCTCCGTTTTCCCTATCATAGCTAGAACCTGTCTTTTTCATAACCGGAATAACCCTTCAAAATGTTTTTCCTAAATAACAGTTCTAAATAACAATTATCCCCCTAAAAAGCATGTTTTTGATTCCTGTTTTATCATGTACATCACGCACCAGGACAGTGGCTCATTATATAATTTGCAAATAAATATGCATCTATTACAAAATTAAATTTTAAAAATTTATTTATAGGATGCTTGATCAAATGAGTTTAGAGCACAAAGATCTTCTCTCCATGCTGCTATGGCCGAGAAACACAGCTGTGAGCACACCGGTCCTCACGCAGAACAGTTAGTTGGTGCTTTCATGTGCAACAAAGGGAGTACGTACTCCTTAACTTGCTCTGTAAGGCCCTGTGTGATCTGGCCCCAACTGAGTTTTCTAACTTTAAATCCCACTGCTAGCATCCCCTGCGTGCACTCAGGTCACATGCATTTGCATATGCCTCTTCAATGCTTTCCCAGTCACATGCATTTGCATATGCCTCTTCTTTTTATTTGTCCATCTTTATAGGATCCTAGTGTTGTTCCCTTAGCTGCAGCTCACCTGTCATGTATTACAAACTCTTCACCCTCTGTTTTAACTATTTATGGGAATATTTTATTCTCTGTTGCAGACTATAAACTCCTATTTTCGATTCCATCTTTTTTAACCTATCTTTTACCCTAGTTCCTGCATAGAATAGTTTCTTAAGAGAACTTGCTAAATAAATGGAGAAAATGATGTATTACCACATTTTAAATAGTTTTGTCAAATACAACCGTGATAGATGCATCTCTGTCTTCATCTAAGCATTCTCTTTCTTCTCCACGAGGCCCCAACTTTCATCTTCTTTTGCAAAAATGGCTCTGTTGCTAAGGAAAGCCAAGTAACAAATGGAAGAGTGTGAGAGGCACATCCATAGCAGCTGACCAAGAAACCAGCCTGCAGAGGTACAAGCTGCCACCGTGGGAGCTGTGTAGGGTTATGATGTTGGCGATTCATGCAGAGTGACACCCTGGGCTCGGAACTTTTGCATAACAAGACTGTTAGCCATCAGAGGCTCTTCCTTACAGTGCCTTTCTCAAGTGAGTGAGCCATGTCTGGCTTCCTTTCCAGAATGAAGCTGTCACCTGATTCTCCTCTAGTCGACCTCTAGGCACATCAAGTAGGTTCCCCTTCTTTAAGCGGCGCCATCATCAGGAAAGCCTCTGTCCGCTCATCACTAGGATCTGTGCACAGATCTTTTGAGATCCTGAGACCAAGAGGTCACTCACTGCTCTGAGCTGGCAAGGTCAATTTATTTTGTTGAATATTTAGTGATCTCCTAGGTATGGTTTTAGTGTGCTGGGTTTCTTCCGTTTGTTCCTCCAGCTCCCCTCTGTCACCCTTTTCTCCCCTATTCTGCAGCCCCTATGACAGACATGTATGGGCCACATCAGTGGGCTCCCTTGTTCTCTGCCTTCCAGGTAGGTTCTGCCAACTGGGGAGCCCCAGCAGAAGACTGGAGGAAGGGAGAATAGGCCATCTGCCTGGCTACCTCTCCCATCTGAAGCTCTCAGCTCTTGAGTGGCCATCTCCAGGAAAAGGATGAGTCTCTTATGTCTCTCAGTTCTGGTAACCATTCCTTCTGCATCTCTTCTCAGGCCCAGGGGGCTAGAGGGACATGACTGTTACTGCACTATTCTTTATGCTTTCCCAATGCCTCTAAGTAGTTCCTTCATTAATCTCTCCTGAAATTATTTTGTTTGAGTATGGCACCTGTCTCCTGGGAAGAGAGCGAGAGAGGGATGAATGCAGAGAGACAGAGAGAGAAAAGGGAGAGAGACAGATCCTTACTAATATGAAATAATATGGGAAAAGTGAATGTTATTCACATAGGTGTAAGGGACCTGTTGGTGTTGCATTTTAGGAAGATAATTCTGATGGGAAATGGCCAAGGGACGTGTGCTCAAAGAGAAGCTGACTCTGGTTTTAGAGTCCTTTGCTATGTTTGTTTTTCACTGGGGTCCCTTGCTGTCTACCCATTGCTTTAGGGGGAAAATAGTAATTTAAAACCCTGATGATATTGACTCATTTCCTGTTTGCCCCAGGGTGTCTGAGCTCACCATTAAGGTGAATCAACAGCTTAAAAGAAAAGGCAGGATCTGGCCCTACAGATTTACTTTACACTCAAATTCAAGAAAAAGGAGATTTTCCTTTTGCACTCTGGCTAGAGATAGCCCCACTGGAGGACTCGAAGCTACCAGGGGAAAAGAGCAGCACTCCTGTCCCATTGCCAGCTTCTGGACCATCATCTTAGATAAGGTTTGTTTGAAATAGAAAGAGACTTGTTTTGGTTTCAGGAATGAGAGAATGCTTTGTTTCCTCTCATCTCAGGCCAGCTCCTGTAGAGTAAGTCATTGACCTAACATTAGCCCAGATACAGGGTTTCCTTTGAAAATTAGAGCCTGGCTTGTGTTCACAGAGAGCTATGATTTCCTGACTTCAGCTTTGCCTACCGAGTTGGTCTCCTGTCCAAAATGCTTCGGATGGCAATGAGGGAGGGGGGTGTTCATGGTTCCTGGGGTGGTTGGGAAGGGTGTGGTCTTCTTTGGCATGTCTCGGATTCCAGGATCCTTTGCTCTATCCTCTGTCAAAAGGGCCAAATCTCACTTTTACCAGTTCTGTGACCTCCTTTCATGGTAGCAATTCATTACTCTGCTGGCTGAGGAACTGGTTCTCTCTACCATGGCTTCATTCCTATGTGCCCATTCCCCCAACTGTCCCTGCACTGCCTTCTCATTCATCCATTGGCTGGAAACCAGCTCTTTGTCTTAAACACGGGGTGTGGAATGTATTAGAGGACATCACTTTAGGGTTCTAGATGGGCTTGTGTTAACGATACCGATGGAGGCCTGCGTTAACAAGACCCTTAACACTGACAGGCACTGTGCTAAGCATTTTGTTTTCATGAACTCGTTTATCTCTGAATACAATCCAATGAGATAGATAATTACGATCCCTATTTTATATGCAAGAAAACTGTGAAGCAACATTCCCAAGGCCACAGACCTTATAAGTAAGGTCAAAATTCAAGTTCTACCAGACACCAAATCCTTGCTGTAAGCCGCCTCCCGACAACGCCTGCTTTGTTCAGAAGTCTTTATTTCCTCACTGCCCAGCCACGAGCAGTGTGTTTGTTAAAAACAAAGCCCTAGGTCTTATTTCAGCTCATCTAACATGACTTCCCTTGAGCATTTTGTTTTGAGGCTAAAACATTTGAACATGAGCAGCTAATTTGAAGCACCCTTAAAAAGATTTATTAGCCGATTGCTTTCATCTTGACCATAACTAATCACAGAAAAGGGAAAACAAGACAAAGTGGTCAGAAGGACCCTTTGAAACGCTGCATTTGGGGAAGCTGGCACAGAGTAACTTGTAAGAATACATTCAGTTCTCACAAGATCTCCTGGGGTGTAAGTGAAATAGAATTTGCAACACAATAAATAAGACGTCTATAAAAGAGTCATGCCATGCAAGGAGGTGGCGGAAACTGCCGACATTTCTGTAGTCAAGTCTCTAGAAATATATGCAGTCAACTCATGTCAAGCCCAAGGTGCTGGTATCCTGTGCAAAGGTTCTCCACCCACCTCCTTCCTTCCCTGACTCATTTATTGAGCTCATACTAATCACTAGGTGCTGAGGATTCAAAGGTGAATACAACAGAATCAATAAGCCCAGAGGAAGCTTATTGCAAGTAGGAGGGGGTAATAACAAAGAAATCAATACATCTATACTAGGTTAAATAGTGATAATTACCGTGATGGAAAAGCAAGGTGAGAGAATGATGTTGCATGCCCTTTTATAAAGGATGGGCCAGGAAGACCTCTTGGATAACATAATGTGAGCGGACCCTTGAGAGAACTAAGTGGCGAAGCCATCTGGATTTATAAAGAAAGGGTTCTCTACAAGAGGGAAACAGCCAGTGCAGAGGCCCCGAGGCAGGAGCATGCAGTCAAGGAACTGCAAAGACCAGGGTAGCCAGAGTGGGGAGAGGAGTTGGAACACTGGAGGAAAAGTGGTTGCAGAGCTGGGCAGGGGTGAAGGCAGGCCAGGGCATGGAGATCGAGTTTTATTCTAAGTGTCATGGGAGGCCGCTGGGCAGTTTGAAACAGGGGTGTGATATCATCCGACTTGCTTTTTTTTTTTTTTTTTTTTAATAAACACAATGGGAGAGTAGAAACAAAAGTAGACCCACAGGGCAGTTGCTGCTGTCATCTTGTCAAGAATAAAGGTGACTCAGTAGCTTGTGCCCCAGGGGTCTCTTTGTCCTCCTCTTTTTTTTTTAAAGCTTATTTTTTAATTATCGAGAGAGAGAGAGAGAGAGAGAGAGAGAGAGAGAGAGCAAGCAGAGTAGAGGCAGAGAGAAAAGGCAGAGATACAGAATCCAAGCAGACTCTGCACTGTCAGCGTAGAGCCGGATAAGGGACTTGAACTCACGAACTGTGAGATCATGACCTGAGCTGAAGTCAAGAGTTGGATGCTTAACCGACTGAGCTCCCCAGGCACCCATTTTTCCTCCTCTTAAGTCTGGAACAGCCTTGTGACTTGCTTTAGTCATAGAACACGTCACAAACAGTGCTGTGCCATTTCTAGACATGTCCTGTAAGAAACCTGACAGCCGCCATGTTCTCTCTGTAAAGTCACCGTGTAAAGAGGCTCAGATTGGCCTCAGCAATGAGAGGCTGGGATGTGGGGGGTCAGATGGGGGAGAAGTTTCCTTAGATTTCTAGACTGTGCCATTCTAGATGCCTGACAGGTGTCACCTTGTTCACTGTCTACAGCTCTGTGGGGTGAATATTCTCAACATATCTTCCCTGAACAGGGACCAGAGGCTCAGAGAAGTAACTTGTCCGAAGTCACCCAGCTAGTATATGACGGTGATAGAATCTGATTTTATGCCACTGTAGCCTCGAAGCCGTCACTCTTAACCATGAGTAAAATGCCACTCTGAGAATGCGGGATGTTTTTGAATCTGAAGATGGAACTTGGGGGAAAACAGTGGCTCTCAAGGACCAGCAGCAGCCCCAATCACCTGGAACTCCCTGCACATGCAAATTCTTGGGCCCTAGCTCAGACCTCCTGAGACAGAAACTCGGGGGCTGGGGTCATCCACCAGTCTGGGCTTTTGACCGGTCCTCAGATGTTCTTGATGCAAGCAGAAGTTTGAGAGCCAATGCTGCAGAGGTTTTCTCTTGGAAAGGACCGTGGCAGGTGTTAGGACTAGCACAGAGGGAAGGATTTGGGGGAGGATGTGTTCTCCGTGGTTCTGAAATGCACTGGCAGTTCCTGAAGGGATTTAACCATCTGTCCTCAGCAATTAGGACACGTCTAATTTCTCCTTTAGAAATATCGATAATTCCTCCCCATATCTATCATTGGTATCCCCATGCTGCTTTTGCTTTTGGTAGGCACCTTGGCTTCACAGGACTGTTCCTTCAGAGACTTTTTACCATGATCTAAGTTCCTATGATAAGGTCACAGCCTTATTTCTCAGGTGTGTTGCCCTACCAGACCTATTGTTGCTTTATTGGTCAGTCCAAGCGAGGTTATCTGTGGTAACAATCACACCCAACATTTCAATGGTTTAAAGCAGATACAGACGTATTCTTACCACACATACATGCACACACGCACACACACACACAGAACTATGAGAGGCAATGGGCATGTTAATTAGCTTGATTATGGTAATCATTTCATATGCATACAATATACATATATCAAATCATCTTGTACATCTTAAATATACACAGTTTTTATTTGTCAATTGTACCTCATAAGGCTGGACAAAAGGAAAGAATTTCTCTACTCAGAACAAAGATTTTCTAGAAAAACAAAAATAGAGGTGGGCAAGCTACAGCCCAGGGTCAGATCTGACTCACGGTCTGAGCTTATGGAGATATATTGGGACTCAGCATTTACACATCATTTAGGGCTGCTTTCACGCTGCATAGCGTTGAGGAGTTGTGTTGGAAATCATATGACTGGCAAGGTTGAAAATATTTACTATTCAGCCCTGTAGAAAGAAACTTTGCTGACTTTTACACCACAGTGGGTTATTTTTCTCCATTCTGGAAGACTGTCCCTTGTCCTCCCCATGCAAGGACCCTGAGTAATGGCGGCTCCACCATCTGGAGCATTGAGGGCTATCACTACGTAGTGAAGGGACCAACGGAGACTCACACTGGAGATTAAACCTTCCATCCAGGTGACACATGTTACTCTGTCTCTCTCTTCATCCACCGAAGCAGGTGATATGACCACACCCGAGCCAGGTGGCCAGAGGAGTGCCACCCCATGTGCCCAGGCAGAGAGCAGGCACTGATGTGAACTGCAGTCATTACAGCAGGAAGACCAGGGCCAGGGAAGCCTTCGGGAGCAGTGAAGGAGGGTTTTGAGCTCTAGAACTATTTTCTTTCCAGACCTCAAAACTCAGGACCTATACTCAGGGCGCCCCAGCATGGGAGAAGCTCTGAAGAGTAAGAAAGCTAGCGTATTTAGCCATGCAGCTAGCCGTTCTGGGGACAACTTGCTGATCTCGGAATATGTGATGTTACCGGATCGTCACTAGCATGTTGTAGGCAGTTACTTCCGTGCTGAGGAACACAAGCTGATGATAATAGTTGCTGGAATGTTTTTGCATCTATAATTAGGGATTTTGCTCCAAATGCAAATAAATAAATAAAAAGCAGACTCTGAACTTCAAAGAAGCCAAATTACCCATAGTAAATAAACTTCAACAACATGGGCTGGGCATTTCGACGTGGATGTGGCTGGGAGGTTGACAGTAGCTATAATTGAGGCTGTTGAGAGCAGTCCTGGTTGGGGCCAGCCAGGAAGCCTCGCTGATGGTATGGAAGGATTTGGAAGGAACATTGCTCCCATGAGCCTCTTAAGGAAATGGAAGGATGGAACTTTTCCTTATCGCCCTCCATTCTCTCCAGATGCTCGTAACTATAAGCAGTAACCACATATCACATCCCCACTAGGCAGAGAGCTTTGCCCAGGCCACCTGATTAATAAGTGTGAACACCTGAATTTGAATGAGGCAATCAGACTACAGAGTTGTGTAATTTACCACTATAATACAATGACACTCAACTATGTTTGAATATGGTTTCTAATGGAAAATGTATCATCCCATACACACTGTTTTAGCTGCATGATATTTTAATGCTATGATTTTAAGTCCACCGAATATACGTCTATCTGTTAAATTTCAGTGGCTGCAGAGTGTAGATGTACCAATGATTTCATTTATCATTGATTCTTATGTTTTTTTTCATTTGACACTATTGCAGATTATGCGGTGATGAAGACTTTAGCTTTTTTGCATACATCCATAATCATTCATTTAGGAAAGAGTCTTAAAACTGGAATATCTGAGCCAAAGGGTATGCATTTAGGATCACGGCTTAGAGCCATGTTATCCCCACTTAGATGCCCACGCCATGTAAACAGCATCCCTTTGAATTGTGCAAATCCCGCAGTCCTTTAACCTCGTTTTTAGATTTTTAAAATCTGTCCCTGCCAGTCTTCCATAAAGCGTGTGCTAATTAATGCTCCCAGGAATACTATATGAGAATGTATTTCTGCCCAGGTTTGATATAACATCACTAATGGTAAGGAAAACCTCCGGCAACTTGAAAAGTGATAAAAGGTATTTAATGTTTTCATTTTGTGTTTCAGTCAAGTATTTTTGAAAATTGCATCAGTATGTTCTCATGATTTGTTTTCTCTGGTCCAATTGCCTGCCCTCAGAAGGCTTCTTTTCCACAGCATGCAGTGACGCTGCCACCGTCTGGTCAGACAGAGGCTCTGTCAGGCAAGGAAACATGGCAAGTAGTACGTGTGCCAATGAATGATTAAATTAGGCAATGTCTGGCCTAATTTAACACAGCTGTTTTGTCATATCTGCTTCCTCATTCAGTGTGTTACAATGTGTTGTTTTGATTGAAGTACCTAAAGCAAATTTGGCCATATATAGACATGTGGATGGAGGAGGGAGGAATATATTAACAGCATTTTGTTTTTTGTATTTTTTTATTTTTTTAAATGTTTATTTCTTTTTGAGAGACAGAGAGAGGCTGGAGGAGGAGTCGAGTGAGGGAGACAGAGGATCTGAAGCAGGCTCTGCGTTGACAGTAGAGAGCCTGATGCGGGGCTTGAACCCACGAACTGTGAGATCATGACCTGAGCTGAAGTCGGGAGCTTAACCGACTGAGCCACCCAGGCGCCCCTATTAACAGCATTTTAGATCACTGTTGCTATTCTTTTTTCACACTACACCAAAATTTGACAAGTGGTATTTCTTAAAGGTTCGTAGTAATGTGCTATGTGAAACCATCCATATCAATGACATTTTTGTATTCTGTTACGTTAAAATCTATTGGTCTATCTTATGCTCTTGAGGAGACTTTTGAAAAATCATGCATGCTGTTGTAATATCGCTGGTCACTTGGAAAATGTTGGATTTTTGAATGCTTGCACCTTCCAAATAGTAACTTGTTAAATAGCATGTTAATATCACTGCAAGCTCATTAGAAAGTCTTTAAATATTGAGAAGCTGGCATGTTCATGTTGGTAAATGCAAGCTCTCCAAAATTTTAATTTTCACTGGCAAGTTTTAATTTTAAAATTAGCAGAACATATATAGTCAGTTATTTTCCTTGAAATGACAGACTCATTTCATTGAGTTTTGAGAAAATATCTGCCAGATATTCAAGTAGTTAGACATTCCGTTATTCTTTCAGGTGAAAATCATGTTCCATGAAATAAGTGGCTAATTCAACTAGCAACTCAAATAATCACACAAGTACTTTTTCTTGAGACTACTGTCACAGTTCCGTATGTAGCAGAGACATTTTATGCATACTTCCCATTTTGTCACACAATAAGAAAAAGGAAGGTACTCGAAGGTTGAGATTTAATAAAAGTGATATTTTGTGTTGCTTCATAAAGGGCTTCCTTTTTTTTATTAAAAATTTTTTTTTAAATGTTTATTTATCTTTGAGAGAGAGAGACAGACAGAGCATGAGCAGGGGAGGGCCACAGACAGAGAGGGAGACACAGAATCCGAAACAGGCTCCATCCAGGCTCTGAGCTGTCAGCACAGAGCCCGACGCGGGGCTTGAACTCGGGAATGGTGAGATCATGACCTGAGCCGAAATTGGACGCTCAACCGACTGAGCCACCCAGGTGCCCCTTTTTTTTTATTTTTTAAAGTTTATTTATTCATTATGAGAGAGAGCGAACACAAGTGTGTGTGAACGGGGGATAGACACAGAGAGAGGGAGAGAGAGAGAATCCTAAGCAGGCTCCACGCTGTCAGCACAGAGCCCAATGCGGGGCTCCATGTGAAGAACCTTGAGATCATGGCCTGGGCCAAAATCAAGAGTCGGACACTTAACCGACTCAGCCATCAAGGCAATCCTCTTAAAGGGCTATTCTTAAGTGAAACCGGCATAACATGATAGTGAAGAAAGGAACAGTTAGCAGTGCAGTTTGGAGCGATCGCGCTGATTGGTGCTCAGGTGCCAGCACTTCTCCCCACCACCGCTTTTACGTCACCATTGGAAATGTCAGCACAGTAACAAAAAAACCCCACAAAGAATGTTTAATTTTATTATAAAAATAGCTTTGACATTTGATATTTTAACTCCCTGAATGAGTCTTAGCATAGCCCCAGGAGTCTACAAACTATATTTTAAAAGCCTCTGCTGTAGGATGACCTTGATAAACTAAAAAAAAAAAAAGGTGTTCACTCTGCTCTCGGATCTACCTGTAATTGGGACATTATACTCAGGGGTCTACAGCTACAGTAATGGTTAACATTTATGGGTATACTTTTAAGCTCAACAGAATTAAGAATGCTAGTTTTGATTTTTTTTTTAATTTTAAAACTGTAGGATACAAAGAGAAATGAGAAATAGTGATTTAATGAGTAAAGAAAGAGAGTAGGCAGGATCAAGGCTCTCTAGGAGGGGTGGGAGATGGCGTATGTGTTGGGGAGTTTCAATATCTACTTAGATTGTGAGAAATGCAAAGAACTCTCTCCAGGTGACTCTGATACTTGCAGAAGTTTGTGAATACAGTCCTGCCTTTGAGATATTGTGGGTTTGGTTCTACACCATCACTGTAGTCAATATCACAGTACCATAAGTTAAATGAATTCTTTGGTTTCCCAGTGCATAAAAACATTATGTTTGCACTATGCTATACTCTATTAAATGTGCAATAGCATTATGTCTAAAAAACAGGATGTGCTCAATTAAAACATACTTTATGACTAAAAATACTATCATCTGAGCTCTCAGCAAGTCATAAACACCGATCACACATCACCATAAGAAATATAATAATGATGAAATAATTTGAAATGGGAAGATTACCAAAATGTGACACAGAGATACGAGGGAGCAAATGCTATTGGAAAAATGGTGCCAATAGACTTGCTTGACCCAGAGTTGCCACAGCCTTCAGTTTGTAAAACAAATATAATATCAGTAGAGTGCAATAAAGCAAGGTGCAATAAAACCAGGTATGCTGGGTACACCTGTGGGTGATGCCGAGACTATCAAAGGCAGCTGTGGAGGCAAGGCCACGTGCGCTTGTTTTTCAAAGCTCAGTGCTGGTATTGGCAACCCCAGCTTCCTGGTCTACCAGACATCAGCCCAGGCAATGCCATTTCCTGCCACCACAGTGAGCTCATGGATGCACCTCAGAGCCCAAATTCCCCAAAGCAGAGCATAAGCTGCCCTGCATTAGTTCCACTTCTAATGAAAGTGCCAGCTTTTCCTTGGCCAGAAAAA
This sequence comes from Paguma larvata, assembly GCA_030068075.1. NCBI lineage: Eukaryota > Metazoa > Chordata > Mammalia > Carnivora > Viverridae > Paguma > Paguma larvata. The sequence goes on from CM057837.1 coordinate 32,562,428, forward strand.
ACCTTAAAACTAGTCATAATCTTATTGGTGTTATGTTGGGTAAAGAAATCAGACACGAAAGAATAGCTATCATATAACTTTATATATATAAAGCTCAAAATAAGGCAAAACTGTCAGAATGACAAAATAGTGATAACTTCTAGGGGATGGATATAGACTGGGAAATGGCACAACAGAACCTTCTGGAAATGATACCATATGTTGGAAGTTAAATGGATGTATAGATCTCAGCGATTTGTACATTACGATTAATGCATGCCAGTTTTATTTTTTACCCCAATAAAAACTAATCATAAGTCTTCTAATATAAATGTAAAAAATAGGAATAAATAGGGTAAGTAATGAACTATATTGAGTATATCACACAAATGTGAGAATTTTCCATGATTTGAATCTGCTTAGAGACATTTCTCTGGCCATGAAGCTGGCTCATACCTGATTTTCTTTTTAATGTGTATTTATTTTGAGAGAGCGCAAGCCTGAGCAGGGGAGGGATAGAGGGGGGAGGGAAGACAATCCCAAGCAGGCTCCACACTGTCAGCAAAGAGCCAGATGTAGGGCTCAGTCCCACAAACCATTGAGATCATGACCTGAGCCTAAATCAAGAATCGGATGCTTAACTAACTGAGCCACCCAGGTGCCCCCTCATACCTGGTTTGGAAGGATGGATGTGAACAGTTAGAGGAGAAAGACAGAAGCCTACTTTGTGGCCCAGGGAGTGAGGAAGCATCAGGATGCTGGGCTGCTCTCTGGCTCCTACGCAACCATGTATACAGATACATTTCTCAACATTAGACCTTAAGCGCTTTCCAGGGAATAATTTCCAAAGCAATTACTTCCCGCTGTTAATAGCCAATTAACAAGTAGGAGATAACTCCTCAGTTGTATTGTGGGTAGGTAGAGCAATGTAAAAGCGACTAATTAACACCCGGTCTTTTAACAAACTAATTAACCTAGCTGGGAAAGAACAGTTTATTTAGAATACGTTGAAGGCTCTGAATCCCCCAATTTCATTTTTCACCATGCCGATAAATAATTGAAGCCCACAGCTTTCATTTGTCCTGTTCATCCCTCTTCTTTGATGCCACTTGGCTTTGAAGCGCCATCCCTAATAGGAGAAAGCGATTTATCTATTTCTTTAACAACCTCGTGAATAGTTTCTTCCCTGTTATTCCTTGCTAGCACTTGCCAGTTCTTGCTAGCACTGCAAGTTTTCTCTCCTGAGTCCCATTTGCTTTTGTCTCCTCTGTCACTTGGTGTGTTGACTTTGGTCACCATAATCCTATAGGTTACTTAGGATTTGCTTAGGACAGGTAATGACTATTTAGTGTAATGCTTTCTTAACTGTGGTTTAAAATCACCTTGGAAGACTTGTTATAAAATGCAAACCCCTGGCCTTACCTCTGTCCTCCACTCCCTCTTCAGCGATTCTGATCCAGAAGTTCTGGGTTGAGCCCATAATTTGCATTTTAAATAGGCCTCCACTTCTACCTGCCTGGTGATTTGGAGGCAGACGACCTCAGCTAGAGAAATCCTGCTTTGATTGGACAACCGGTCATTGGTAGTCTTTCCTGTTTAGGAAGTAAACTTCTAGGAAACGAGAAGATAACTCTTTACTAATATATAGTTTTTCATTTCTTTTTATTTTAAGTAGGCTCCATGCTCAACATAGGGCTTGCACTCACAACTCTGAGATGAAGAGTCACATGCTCTACCAACTGAGCCAGCCAGGCACCTCGGGAAGATAACTCTTTAAATGTGAGTTGACTACTTGGGTCTCCCACCTTCTTCCCTGTCTGAGGTGTTATCAGGTTGAGAAATAAAATAAGGAAGTATCAGATGGGGACTGAAATATCCTCCTCATTACTGATAAGGGTTAATTTGTAAGATGGGATTCAGTGCAAGAGCCAAATAGGCCAAATAGTCTCGGTGGGCTGAGACTCTTAGAAACGTCAAAGAAAAGAGGGTAAGTATCCTGATAACCTAGTACGTTTTACAAATGTATAGTTTGTAATGTGCTTTGCTATTTATAAAACAGTTTCAATTACAGTCTGTCATGGGACCCTTCCAATCACCCCTGAAATCGTATCACCTTTCCTGAGCTGACAGCAGCCTCTGCTTGAATGACTCAGCTGAATACATCAGTCTTTAGACTTCCATGCTCTCTTCTGTCCTCCTTTCCAATACCACAGCAAAGAACACAGGGAAGGAGGCCTCGTTTATGTGACCTGAGAGGCCTGGGGGAAAGCGGGCTCTCTGGCCGTGGGTTTGCTGGCCCAGGACCACAGCTGGCCATTTTGCTCCGAGCCTTTGCTAATGGCTGCTGCAATCCTACATCTCGTCTTTTTCAGCTCAGCCTAGGGCTTGTTGCCTTAGCTTCTGCTTGGCGTCTCAGGACTGGAGATTCCTCTGAAACTCTGGAGTATCCATTATTTGGCCCCTAATCTGAACATTCCCTTCCCTCGTGCCTAGCCCTGACCTTGGCGGGCTCCATGGCTGGTCTGTTAGCTCTCGTCTTAGCATTTCCCCTGCACTGAAAACCAAAAAAACTTAGGAGAACAAACTTGGTCTTCTCTTTACCTGACCCTTCCACTTTATCCTCTTGGCTGTGTTGGTGCATGGTGGTTTTCAGGGTGATCTCCTAGGTCCCCACTACTGAGCTGCCTAAGAGGCCATCTGCTAATGAAGTGTCCAGCTGCTCCTTCCCCTCCAGGACTTTGTGGTTGAAGACATATATCTGATGCTGTAGATGTACCCCTACCCTTCCACCCACAGTCCACTGGACCCTAAGGGATCATGACACAGGTTGTGTTCTCTGGAAGACAGACACCAAGATGTAGATTAGTTTGCAGAAGGTTTATTAGGGAATCTTCTAGGGATTACCACTTGTGGAAGGCAAAGGAAGGAAGCCTGACTGGGAAGAGGGAGAAATTGGACTGTAAGGTGGTCTCAGTGGCCCTAGCCAGTCCTATGGAAAGCCAGGAATGGCCCTTCAGAGTTGTCCTGAGTTGAGGCAGGAGGTCAAGTCTTTCTACTTCCTGCATCTACCAGATATTGGATGGGAGCTGACCTGCAAAGGAGGCATAGGCTGGGCAAGGTGACCCTTTAGCTGAGGCTAAAGGTAGATAGCAGAGGGCCGTCTGCCAGCATTACTCCCTGCAGCTGCATGGGTAGGTCTTTTGGTACTGAGGAAGATGGGTCTGGAGAACCACAGTGTCCCCTGTAGACTGAATTTTCTTTTTCTTCTCCTGTGTTGCATCTTCTGTCTGCTCTGCATAGCCAACATAGGTAGAAGATTATATTCTCCACATTACAGAAGAAAATCTATGATTTAATATCCCAGGACTAGCCCTTGATATGGTAAGTGGGAGCTAAAAGGATTTAGAAAATTGTTTCATTCTCAACAATGTCTGGCTTATAACCAATTATGTTGCAAAAAAAATGCTATTTTGAATTTAAGAAGCTTAATTATAACCCTTTCTTTCTCTTTGTCGCTCTTCAGTAATAATCCTAATACCCTAAAAGTATCTGGTTAGATAATTTGGGTTAACTAGGGAGAAGATACTGTATACAGAAAAGCCCAAGAGAACACTGAAGAAAAATTTTTGAAAATATTTGTAATCTACCTACATATATGTTTTCCTCTTTGCTTCTAGCTCATAGTTACTTTGAGAGCTGGGGCCATGTTATTCTTCTCCTTTTACAATTATCGTATGTTACTTAGTACCATTAGTACACTATGGTAGATGTGGTTTTGCATCTCAGTTATCTTTATGAGAGCTCATGTACATTGGTGTGTTTGTTATGTGTGGAACCAGTTACCCTAAAAAGCTTGGCAGCTTAACAAACACTATGGCACACAGCTGCTCATGGTCAGGAATTTGGAAGAAGCTTAAATTGTTGGTTCTGTCTCAGGGTCTCTCATGAGGTTGTGGTCAAGCTATTGTCCAGACATGCAGTCATCTCAAGGATTGATCAGGGCCAGAGAATATAGTTCCAAGGTCACACATGTGGTTTCTGGCATACTTCGGTTACTTACTGGCTGTTTGCCAGAGGCTTTAGTTCCTCACCAGTGGACTTCTTCATACGGTTGTTCACAACATGTCAGCTGGCTTCCCCAAGAGCGAAAGAGAGTTGAACCCAAAAGGCAAAACAGTCTTTTATAACCTAATCTCAAAAGTGATATACTATCATTTTTGCCATAGGTGACTGGTCATAGAGATCAACCTTGGTGCACTATGGGAGGAGACTATGTAAGGGTGTGAATACCAGGAAGTTGGGATCCCTGGGGCCATCTTGGAGGCTGGCTACCACAACTGGCATAAATTCTTGATCATCCAATTCTTGTGAAGCTTGGCACATTGGAAAAATCCTGGGTTTAGGATTCAGATATGATTGAGAAAAACTCTCTTTTGTCATCCACTACCTATGTCACCTTGGCAAGTCAGTTTAACAGCTCAGGTTTCTTGAGAGTAAAATGGAGTTAGTCATACCTTCTTCAAAACAATATTATGAATAACAAATGAGGTAAACTATCCAGAAAACCTAGCCCATGAGGAGCCTCAATAGAGGAACATAACACATGATAGCTGTTGTTATTAATAACAAGTCCAGCATTCCTTCTCCACTCATATGTCATGTCATGTTATCTCCCCCAAGGAAGTGGTCACCCTCAGGACCCAATAGGTGTTCCAAATAAAGATTTGCAGCACCAGGGGAGTGGTCCACCCAACCCAAGAGTTGTGTCTTCAGGGCTCTTGCATGCCCGCAGCTTCCAGGGCCAGTGGACAGTCCTCAGTTAAACTGAAGAAGCAGCACTCCTGGTTCAGGTAACTCAGGGTAATTTTGCCTTCTCCAGTTTTTCTTGCTCAATGTCAAGGCAAATTAGCTATTTCAATTTAATTTCTTGAACTGTGTTTGTCTTGGTCCCAAAACAACCCTAGGGGAGGAGACTGAAGATGTGATTCTAATTTGTTGTAATCACAGTTGATATTCTCATTGTTTTGAAGCATTTGTGTTTTCCCTGACAAAATGTCAAACCCGCAAAGCAAATTATAGTCTGAATTCTGTATTAAATATTTAAAAATACATGACTGGTCTGAAAATAATTACCCCTTTAAAGTTCTCTGGTACTCATACAGCTCCTAATAGTGCCCACTGGCTTACAGGTGCCATCAGTTAAAATAAAGGCAAAAATCCAGTCTTAAGTTAGTTATATAATGAAAATTCTTAGCACAGGAAACAAATTTAAGTATTGCTTACCGAGTATATGTTTTATCTTAGTTCTATTCCATTGTTCTAACTAGTCAAATGTTCTTTGTTCTTAATTAAAAATTCTAATCTTTAAGTAACAGAATTTGTCAGTGGTTTCTCTGCATATTGTCCAAACATGTCCCTTTGGAAGAAAGCAAATATGAAAGACATTTAAGTTTGCCAGATGGATAATGTAGTGCTTTTTTTTTCCATATTATTCAAGGATTCTTGGTTTCCCATAGGATTCACCGTAACATGAATTCCCAAGTTCATTTCAAATATAATTTGATTTATATACAACTTTCCAGGAAAACATTTACCCGTGAAGACAGCTCTGGTTATGTGATTAGGGTTAGCATTGAACCTGAAAACCTTTCCACACATGTAACATGCACATGGAACAAGGGTGTTTTGAAACCTACCATGTAATTCTAAATGGAAATGTGAAGCGGAAATTATCTCATTTCAGGCATCTTTTGATGCATATCTAAAGTTTAGAAGGCACTGCAGGAGAGCCGATAAATAATTTATTTTTCTCTTCAACTCTTTATGCAATTTTTTTCCCTTTAGCTAATTCTCCTTAAAAAGTGTCTTTCGTTAAGAACTTGAAAGAATTCTCTTTCTTTTACTCAGACTCATAAATATTTCCTTTTCTATTATCACTGATAGTTGAAAACATGTTTAAATAAAAGTTTTTCCCTGAAGGTATGTTTTTTTATCTTTGTTCATGGGATGAAATGAAATTAAAATCTGGTGTATTTTGAAATTCATGATTCAGGTCTTATTAAACTGAATTCTGCACTGTTTTTTTAGAGTCATCACTTACATTTTCTTGAAAATAGTACATTCAAATCTTAGAATGTAAGCAGAATCTCAGAATATGAATCTTTATTTTTTTTAAGATTTTTAAATAGTAATTTATTTTCAAATTTACATCCAAATTAGCATACAGTGCAACAGTGATTTCAAGAATAGATTCCTTAATGCCCCTTACCCATTTAGCTCATCCCGTCTCCCACAACCCCTCCAGCAACTCTGTGTTCTCTATATTTAAGAGTTTCTTATGTTTTATCCCATTCCCTGTTTTTATATTATTTTTGCTTCCCTTCCCTTATGTTCATCTGTTTAGTATTTTAAATTCCTCATATGAGTGAATTAAATTCCTTGTATGATATTTGTCTTTCTCTGACTGACTGATTTTGCTTAGCATGATACCCTCCAGTTCAGTCCACATAGTGGCAAATGGCAAAATTTTATTCTTTTTGATTGCCGTATAATATTCCATTGTATATATACACCACATCTTCTTTATCCATTCATCTGCTGATGGACATTTGGGGTCTTTCCATACTTTGGCTATTGTCAGTAGTGCTGCTACAAACATTGGGGTGCAAGTGCCCCTTTGAAACAGCACACCTGTCCCCCTTGGGTAAATACCTAGTAGGGCAAGTGCTGGGTCATAGGGTAGTTCTACTTTTAATTTTTTGAGGAACCTCCATACTGTTTTCCAGAGTGGTGGCACCCGTTTGCATTCCCACCAGCAGTGCAAAAGAGATCCTCTTTCTCTGCATCCTTGCCAACATCTATTGTTGCCTGAGTTGTTAACTAACATTAGCCGTTCTGACGGGTGTGAGGTGGTATCTCATTGTGGTTTTGATTCGTATTTGTCTGATGATGAGTGATGTTGAGCAGTTTTTCGTGAATCTTTCTTTTTTAAATTTGTTTTGTATTTACATATTTTAGGTTTTTTTTCATTAGAACACTGTAGTGACTGTCTATTAAAGACAATTTGGAAAATACAGGAACATGGAAATGTAGTGCCTGTCCTGGTCATTCCCTTTACTCGAAGATGAACACGTGGATATATATTTTTTTTAAACGTTTATTTATTTTTGAGAGACATAGAGACAGAGCGTGAGCAGGAGAAGGGCAGAGAGAGAGAGGGAGACACAGAATCCGAAGCAGGCTCCGGGCTCTGAGCCATCAGCACAGAGCCTGACACGGGGCTCGAACTCACAGACCGTGAGATCATGACCTGAGCTGAAGTTGGCCGCTTAACCAACTGAGCCACCCAGGTGCCCCAACGTGGATATTTTTGTATATATTCTTTTTCTCCCATATTTATAAAAATATTTAATTGGATTTTTGAATAGGATGGAAAGCCTGTTTGAAGGGAGGTCTTTTCCAAAGAGAGACTTATTTTATTTTATAGAGAGAAAGAGCATGAGTAGGGGCAGAGGGACAGAGCAAGAGAGAGAATCTTAAGCAGGCTCCATGCTTAGCACAGACCCCATGACCCTGGGATCCAGACCTTCACTGAAATCAAGAGTCAAATATTCAACTGATCGAGCCACCCAGACGCCCCTCCAGAGAAATCTCTTATGCCAAACTCTGAGGCTTTTCTCAGAACAATATAAGAGATATTTTTATTATTAGGCTTTATCCAGGTGTCATCGTAATTGAACATACTAGCTTTCCACATTTTCCCCCTAGACTTACAAGTAAGCATTGCTAGTAGAATCAAGTGGGATTGACTCAAGGGAGAATTCTTCTCAGGACTCTTGTTATGAATTGGGTATTATGCTTTTTGGGAGTTCCACAACCCAGTAGGCCAGGTTGTTTATGCCCTAACTGATACCATTATTCTCGATTCTTTTTTTAATTTATTTTTATGTAATTTATTTATTTTAATGTAATTCTTGGTCATCTGCAGTACACCTTCAAGCAGTCTTTTAAAGAAAGGTAAACGGCTGGTATATTTTTAGAGCTTTCACATCATAACTATGCCCCCTGCCCCCCATATATCAGCTTCATATATGAAAAGCAGGGAATAAAATTGTCCAGTTATAATTTATAATTTTCCTTCTCAAAGCTGTAATTATTGCTGCATTGCATTTCAGTATTTCTTGTTGCAGAGGATGTTTTTGAGGCCAGAAATTTTGTATATTTACATGTCATGTTTTTTTTTTTAACTGGATGCCTGAAGAAATTTTCTTTATATTATAACGCTTTCCAGGATGAATCTCCTTTTTAAGAAGTTTTGCCACAAGTAAAACAAGGTCTTTAACTGAGCCTTTTTGTTCCTGGATTCAAACTACTTACTCTCTCTGAACTTCAAGTTTTTTCTCCTTCCCTCTTTCTTTCCTTCTCTGCTTCCATCCTTCCTTCCCTTCTCTTTATTCCTATAAAATGAGGATGGTAATGCGTCATCAGATTGTTGTAAGGATTAAATAAGACACTGCATGCTGAGCACTTATCTGGTAAATATAGCCCTGTGTTCAATTAAAAAAAAAAGTAAAAGTAGTTATTTTTAGTATTGGGCAAATCCTGCATTAACAAAATGTAGCATAATTAGAAAAATAATTAGTCACTGGTCCCAAAATTAAACAACAGAAATATCCCAAATGTTCGTTTGTGTCTGTTGTCATAGGGTTGACTTGGTTGTATGTATCTGTATATATGTTTTCAGGTGTGTGACATTGTTCTCTGAACACTGAATGTGTTGAAAACTCAGAAGTTTTTTTGGTTTACTCCAAAGATTTTTGTGCCTGTGAGTGTTGGGGTACAGTGGGATAGAGGAGGGCTGGGGATTGCCTTTTTTTTTATTGATTGATTGATGGGTTGATTGAGGTCAGCTGGAGAGGGAGCGCAAAGCTCTGAGCACAAGTCAGTGGGAGTGAAAGGCTATTGCAGGGCGTGGCTCTTCCACCAGCCTTCTGACCCAGCTTGTAGCCTGGTAATCCTGATTTGACCTAGAATGCCTCTCTCCTTCCTTGTACGCCTCCCTTGTTCTGTTCTGTGCCTGGGAAATGTGTCTCCAAGTTGGGACTTCAAGTTGATATGGTTTTCCTCTGAGGAATGAATATTTGGAGAATGCTGTTTTTTTTTTACTCCTCCTTCTTGCTTCCCTTTCTTCTTCTTTGCTCCCGCCTGGTTTCCTCCCTCCTCCACTTCTCTGCTCTTCACAGAACTTGCCCTGATGAGAGGAAATGACCTGCTAGGATGTTGGAGAAGGTCATCAAGAGGATGTGACCTCTGGTTGACCTGTGAGCTAACTCAGGCAATGGAGGCTCTTCGCTTTCTCCCCTGTCCTTGGAATGTATGCTCTGCCCACTGTTCCCACAGTGGGAGCAGTTTCCAGGACACAGTGTTGAGAGAGAAAGGTATCATCGAGACCATATGAATGGTATATGTGACTGAACCCAGTTAGTCACATTATGAACTTTAAGATTCTGGTGGGCAGCTTGGAGATCTACTCATTCTGCAGTTGCCCAGGACAAGCCTCAAATGTAAGTTCCCTTGTCTATAAACCCTGCCTCCAGTCACTCTGGGGTGACCTGCCTCTTTCTTTGGTCTCTCCTTGCCTACTGTGTATGGGACCCAGTTTGCAAACCAACAGAGGGTTGAGTATCAACACCAGGATTTCTCCCCGTTTGCCAACCAATATGTCTCTTACGGCTGAAGCCCCAAATTTTTGATATTCCATTTTCACCCTTGAGGGTCACCATTCTATATTCTGTCTATATCCTCTAACTAAGAAAGTTTTACTTTCTGTGGTCTGAATTATGGAAAAGAATATGTTGGGTTATTATTTTTTTTCATTTTATAACTTGTAAAATTATGTGAGAATGTGGGTGTGAGCTTTTTCAAACTTGAAAATTTCCTCAAGCTCAGGTATTGCTCTTGGAGGTAGCGTCCTTGCCTAACATATCCCTTGAGGCTTATTGAGGTGGGTTGGTGAGACTGTCTTTGAAAATGTCCAATGTGTAGAAGAAACTCTTCTTGCTCATGAGCCCTGAGCACCTCTCTGCTTGTTGCCAACGCAAATTGGCATAGGCCCCAGGAGCCCTCAGTGGTTGTAGAAATGGAGTTGCCATGACCTACTACCTAACTGTGTGAAAGGGCTACTGGAAAGTCAGCCATAGTGTCTACTACGTATTTTATAAACAAACCCACTGATCATCAAGAGGACCTTTGAAAGGATGCCTTCTAGATCCCCAAGCTCTGAGGTTTAGATGATGTGAAAAACTCATGTTTTCCCAGCTACTCAGACTTGCTGAACATTGCTGAGAAATGTCGATGCCATCGATGCTAAAACTAGCGCCCATCTACACGTCATAAGCGATCCTTGCAATTCTGGATTTATGGCCATTTTTCTTTCTCTCTATGTTCTCTCTTCTGTCTTTCTCATCCCCCTCCTCTTCTTCCTTTCTCTCTTTCTGTCTGTGATTTTGCAATCTTGGCTATCATTATTTAAAATACATTCTCCTTTTGTTTGTTCAACTGGAGAAGGACATATTGTGTAGGCATTTTCAAGGCCTTGGAGAAACAATGGGCCCACTCCTCTTTCATGAAAATCCCATGTCACAGCTATAATGTGGCATAGCCATGACCCTGTCTGTCTGATATTCCAAAGCCCAGGTTCTGAACTTCTGCGAACTCTACCAGCAACCATACTTGTAGTATTAACAATAGCTTGCTATTAGGGGAGTGCCATAAGAGGAGATCATTAAAGGCCATCATGGAATAATCATGTAGAAGTCACATCTTCTTTTCAGAGTCTTGAGTTTCTGGTCCTGTTTTGTGTTAGGCTATTGTGAAATTGAATGGGTTTTGCTTTTCTATCTGTACATCAGGGAAATTAATAGCTGTCCCATTTTAAAAAGAGAAACAGGAGTAGCCACAATCAAGTTCCTGATCGTGGTTCCTGCATGTTTTTAACAGAGCTGCCTTCTTTAAATTGAACTCTAGTTCTTTCCTTTGGGCTCAGAGCTGAGGCTTTGTTCTCCCCCTGGAGGTAGTGCCTTCCCTGCTCCACTTTCTAGGCTAATAGTCTTTCATTAAGTTTTTTTCTGTGGGACTCAAAGATTAGCTGGGTGCTTCAGCTTCCATAAAACCTGGAGTCAATAAAACTGTTCTTGGAAGTGTCCTGTGAACAATCAATCAAGATAACTCACTGCCTTAGGACTGGTCTCTTGGAAGTATCCTGAATGAACACCTTATCACTCTGAGAAAATGACCAAGCGGAAGAGAGAACCTCTCCAAATGCCATTTGTAATCAAGGCAGTTTGCTGTACTACCCAATCAGCCAACAAGAACACTTTGTGTGTGTGTGTGTTTTTTTTTTTTTTTTTTAATGAATCTGTACTCTATAGAGATGGGGGGCCGGGGAATGGAGGTCTAGATTTTGCTGAGGATATATGTTATATAACTTTCACGTCTTAAAAAATAGACTCTGAAAATCTACGGTACCTAGAGATTAAATCAGAACTCCTTTTATTGCTTTCCTCGAGAGAAAATAAATGAACATTTTGATTTTGGTGAAAAATTAGGATGGGTTAAAGAAATGAAGAAAGAAAAATTAAATGTGGATCCCTTACCACTGGATATGGTTTATCTAATCATAAATGAAGATGATTATAAATTTTATTTCTTTGTTTTCATCTCTCTTTTTGGCAACATCTTCTTTCCTACATACCCTAACTGGGCTGAAATTTCTGATATAACAGCCTCTTATGAAGAGTAGAATTGGGGTGTTTATCAGGTCCTCTTGGAGGCAACAGATGTAGCAGAAAGCAGATAGGTTTGGAGACTGACAACTGTAGGTTAGAATTTTACTCAGGAGATATGTGTTGGGCTCTTTGCCAAACCACTCTGAACTTCAGTTTCTCACTTGTCAAAGCAGGTTTAATACTTTACAGTCTAATATCAAAAATCCGGGTCTCAGTGATAATTTTCCTGATCACATGATCTAAATAGTGCCTCCCTTCATTGTCTATTGTATCATCCTATTTATTTCCTTGAACAATTGCTTCTCAATGTATTTGTTGTCTATATTTCCAGACTAGAATGTGTACTTCTTGAGAGCAAGGACTTCATCTGTCCTCTCCAGTGCTGTGTTCCTAGTGGCCCAGATAGCACTTTGTATATTCTAAGTGCTCTATAAATTTTTGTTAAATTGGTAGATGAATAAATGTTGGAATCCCTGCTTCTCAGAGTTACTCTGATGGTTATTTCAGACAATGTTTGGAAAGCTTTCAGTACAGTCCTTAATATTCAGTAAGATCTTGAGATATAGTCACCCACACAAGTTTAGCCACTAGGATATCTACATGAGGGAGAGGTCGCAATGCTCACATGAGTCTTATAGAATGGACTGCCCTCCCCCCCCCCCCCCGCCCCAACAGTCTTATGCGAGGACTCTGAGGCAGTGCTCCTAAGCTCAGGGTTTCTAAGTCATTTTCTGTATTTCAGAAAACCTAGAAAACTACCTTTAGCCTCCCTGAAAAAGCATGTGCTAGGGACCTCAGAATTGTTTATTTGGGGCTATAGTTAAACCAACTCAGTGTGGTGATGTGGTATCTCTGCTTATCTCATGCTGCTCAGACATGCTGCTTGGTGGTTATCTGTGTCTAATTAGAAGTGAAAATTAATTAATTGGATGTAATGAACACTGTTTTTTTTTGTGTGTGTTTTGCTTTGCTTTTAATGAACACAATCTATGAAATCTTGGTGGATGAGCAAGGTAGAAGAGAATGAGAAATCCCTGTGGTGGTGAAGAGATTGGATAGCACCGAGCTCAGAGGAATTGCAGGTGTCCCAAGTGTCAGGTTGGGCTGGGAGATCTTGGAGGTAGCTATTCTTAGGGGCACAGAGCTCAGGAGGAATAATTTCGCAAAGAGAACAAACCCCTCTTTCTTTTCTCCTGGTTTCCTAAAAGACACCAACGACCCAGTTCATGGTACCCCAGTTCTCCATCTTTTGCAAACATTCCCATTCTGGTTGGGTATGTGTTGTTTGGTGGCATTTGGTGCTGGAGAGGGGTGATGGAACTACAGCTGATATGGTTGGCTCTTTCCTGCTCTCCAGCAGAAACTTGAGACCATTCTCGACTCCTTTTTATAACAAAACAAAACACAAAAACAAAAACACAAAACAAAAGTTACAATTGCAGTCGTGGTCCAGGGCATTATGACTTGGGTTTGTTGAGCACACATCTCTTCCCTCTAGGAGCTCAGGTAAATTCCTCTTTAGGAAACAAAAATCTTAGAAAATCATAGCTGGAATAGTTGACTCTCCCCCTCTCACAGAGGTGGCGGAGTGCATAAACTATTGCAAATTGCTTGTTTGATGCTGGATTTTCCCTTCATTATGAAAAGCACAGCTATAAATGCCATAGTTATGAAATCCATAGAGCAAGATTAATCCTTAGGTGGGAATCCATATAAGTAATAATAATTCTTGTTTTCCTCATCAGAAACAAACTGTGAGGCATCATCATATTTAAATACAATGCCATTTGAGGTGCGTTTTGTTTTCTTTTGTGTAGCACGGTTGGCATTGCTTGATGAGGGCTCAGATATTCTATAATAATCAAAGACACTTAGGCAGTTTTTCTTCCTGTAAGTAATTTTAGCTAAGAAATCAACCAGAGTTAAGTACTGCATTTGGGCAGGAAAATAAGGTACTTTAGGATTTATTTGTTATATGCTAATATCCCAGGGAGAAACATATTTTCCGGCACAGAACAAAGAAACAATAGATGTTCGTGAAAATGTAATTTCACAGCCGTGTTTTATAATTCAAAGTTTCAGATTCTTTTCATATGTTGTTAGTAACAATCTTGGAAGGATCTTTTTTTTTAAAGATGTGTTTGAAAGTGCTTGCTTCTTTTAATTCTCAGTTTTGGGAGTAAATACTGAGTGATTGCTACATGTCCCAAGATGAGATAAAAGGAGACAGTGGTTATGAATATGAATTCTGACCTCGGGGGTTTTATTGTCTTACTTGGTGAGTGGGACAGACATGAGAAAAGCAAATAAAATAGCACAATCCACAGAATTAATGCAGTCGGCAGTGCCACTGTTTTCTGAACGAAGGCGTAGAGGATGAGACATGTGGCTATCATTTTTCTGATGTACGTATTGCACCTTCTGCCCACCATTTCCTGGAGTGCTCTTTGATCTTTCCAATACCTCTTTCACTTTAAGGGGGGGTGACTTGCCAGGGGCCGTTCTCTTTCCCAGACCCTAGGCCAGCTCTTCCTTTCGTAGCTTCGCTATCTTTACAGTGTATCGGATCAATTAAAAAGCATCATATCTATGTCTTTTTTTCCTTTCCCCTCTTCCCCTCCCCCTGGTTTTTGCTTAGTCTCACAAAGTCCACCTATTCGTGGAAACAATATCTAACATTGGCTCTCACCCTCTATTGAAAAATTTTCAAAAAGATTTTTAAATTCCTTTTGCCTTTAAAGTGACATGGCTGCTTGACATCCAATTTAGAATTAATCAGCAGTTGTTGTAGGAATTCCTGGAATATGTATTCACACTCATATAGTGAGAAAAGTCTAGCCAAAATGTTGTTTTTATATAAAGTGAAAAATTTTTAATGAACTCTAGCGTTGAAAAAAACTGGCATATTGAGTTTTGTGGGTAATTAAATATTTATTAAATTCAAATGTTCAGTTGTCTTTTTAAAGCCACACGCATTTCATAGACCTCTGAAAAATCCTGCCTTAGGTTTTGTACAGAACTTCAAATACCATGGAACAAATACAGAGAGCCTCGCTCAGTAGGTAAGGCCTCTCCAAGAGAAGTTACTACATCGCCATCAGAGCGACCTGAAATTGAGAGCCAGAGGGGTCTTTGATGTTTTGTCCACTTTGGCCATTGAACAGAACTCCAAATGACTTACATCTCTCTCTCCTTCCTTGGTAGCAGTTGGGTTATGGTTTTAATCGAGGATGAGGAGGGGAGTTCCTCTGATAGTTGAACAGAATGTCTTCTTCAATGATTCAGTGCATCTGTTTAGCTCTTTTTACATGTAACAAAGAGCCATATGACCAATGATCCCGAATATTGAACAGTTACTACATTTCAGACTTCATGCTAGGGCCATAGATCTGTAAGTTGAGGAAGTCCCAAATATATGAGCTCAATATTTTAAAAATTGTTTCACAGATGAGGCAACTGGGGAATTTTAAGTACCGTATCCAGTTACCCATAGCTAGTAAAAGGGAGTATTGGCAGGGGACCCACGCATTGTGCAGGTATTCACACACTAATATAGTTACCTTGAGATTTTATCTGTTTTAATTTGGTTATTGCTGGTGTTAAAGACTACTCTACCATTAGTTATAATAATTTTACCATTTTCCCCTTGGATTTTTTGAGGGTGAACATATCGACCACAAATTATAAGAGTTCTGCCACGTTCTTTTCAATTTTTGTCTTTTTCCCCTTTGGCTTATTTGAGTTAGGTTCTGAAAAGCGATGTGACACAGAAGCCATAATAGTGGGTCTATTTTTATATTTCGTAACCTTAATACAAATATTTTTAATATTTAACCATTAAGAATGATATTTGATATAGGACCTTGGGAGACTAGCTTTGTCACATCTAAGAAGACTCCTATTCCAATTTTGCTGGGATTCTTTTCTAAACATGTATTAGTGTTGAGTTTTGTGAATGCTTCATATGATTTTTTTTCTATGTGTTCATGTACATTTCTGCAGAGGCTGTAGAACTGCAGCCTCAAATCCAGAAAATTCTAACATTTGGCCCTGAAAGCCTTTTCCAGTTTTAAACAGAGATTGACAAACATGATTTGGGGTTCACAAAGTCAGAATGCTCTACAGGAATAAAAAGCAAAACTTTGTGACATTTCATCCCATATTCCATGTGGTTTTAAGTAACATTTCACCTTAGCAAGCATATCTTGTTTATTTTTACATATCCAGTTGGTAAAAACAACAGCAGAAAAAAATAAATGGATTTTCCCCTTCTTTGAGCTGTTTGTAGCAGAGGCAGTGTTATAGCATCAAGATGAAACTAGATTGTGCTTGGTTTTGTCTCCTGACATGCTCCTAGCCTCTTAAAAGCCCCCTGCAGACTGGCAACCATTCAGCTTGGGAAACCAAGACCAGATTTTTCGATGTTGGAGTCCGCATCTCTCCCCCCACTGGTGCCTCCAACTCTGGAAGTATGGGGCCAACCTGTCTCTGAAAAACTGAGCTTTTTAGAAGTTTCAAGGACAAAGGTTTAACTCTCATGATGGCTCCAAACCACAAATGCTTTCTCATGTGAGTTGTTCATATTTGACATTTGGGCTCAGAGAAAAATAGTTTCCACTCTACACGGCTCTGGGTGGCAGAAGCCCCAGTTCTAATTCTGGCTCCGTCATTTCATGCCTCATGACCTTACTTACCTCTTCTGTAATAGGATGCAATCGGACTCCATGATGTGCTGACATCCAGGTTCTATTTCTAGGAACCATGGGGTGCTGACAGCTTTTATGTCTCTTCCTGTCTTTCCCATTGGCCTGCTTGTGCCTCCCCAAGGATGTCTGAGTACAAGTACAATCGCAATCACTTGTCATATATTGAAGATAACTGTGCCCATCAATCCAGGCTGGGCCACGCAGTGGATGTGAGGATAATGGATAAGTCATGACTATTTAATTTGCAAGCGAAAGAATGCACTCAAAGTTGCTTAAGCAAAAATAGGCCGGTGTAATGGAAAGTCCGGGGAGTAGACGGTCTTCATGCACAACTGGATCCAGGTGCTCAAAGAATGGTGTCAGCAGGAGTCCCTCCCTTCTCCCTGCCTTCCGGCTCAGCTGTCCTCCACAATGGCTGCCTCCTTAGGTAGCCTTCCCTGCACCAGCTTTAGCTTGAATTATACCCTTAGTATAAAATCTTCTTTTTCCCAATAGTCTCACCCAAAGTCTTGAGCAGGCTCTTGTTTCTGCTTGTCATATGTCAGTCAGGGTCTTAACAGGAAATAGAATGGGATGATTTGAGGAGAGTCGAGTGAAAGGACTATTCTCAAACTATGGGCTGTGTGTAGGGAAACTACAGGGAACTCTGGGGTCATAACACTGAGGTCTTATTACTGTTCCTAGGCTTGGAAACAGAAACAGCTGTCGGACAGGAGTTATGACCTTTGGTTGACAGTTGCAGTGAACTCAGATGAATACATAGCTTGCTCTTGAACTCCTTCCTCCCCTTCTTTCTTTCTTTTTTAATTAAAATTTTTTTTAACGTTTATTTCTGAGAGAGAGAGAGAGAGGCAGATTATGAGCAGGGGAGGGGCAGAGAGAGGGAGACACAGGCTCTGAGCTGTCAGCACAGAGCCCGATGTGGGGCTCAAACTCATGGAGTGCGAGATCATGACCTGAGCCAAAGTCAGATGCTTAACTGGCTGAGCCACCCGGGTGCCCCGTCTCCTTCTTCTTTCTTACACAAAGCAGAGTGGAGATGGATGGAGAGTGGACTCAGGAGTCAAATGGGAGATATCTATCCTGTGCTCATTTTTTAATTGATTCCCATGGCCAGTTGAAAATAGTGTCTGATTGGTTAGACCTGAGTCCATGCTCATCCCTGGAGCTGAGGATGAGGCCAAGCTGAACTTGAAATGAACTAAGTGTGTGTGTGTGTGTGTGTCTGCTCACACGTGTGCATGCACGCACACACACATGCTCATGTGTGCACATGGAGGCTTGTGTTTGCTCAGCAAAAATCAAGGTGAGTTGTCAGAAAAAGAAGGAACAGAGTATAAAATGTCAAAATTAAGAGGAGACCACCATGGAGCAGATGCATTTCTGGCACTTGTTCTAATCTCAAAGATACAATATTTTCTCTTGCCCTTTTCCTCCTGGGAGTTGATTGGCAGAGATGGTCCTGGCTGCTGAGGATCTGTCTCTTCACCTTACACGGATCTGGTGATAGCTCCAGCCAAAGTCACCCCCCTGTGCAAAGTTCCTTGAAAAACATGCTTCACATGCTGATGGACTGGTCTGATCAGGGCTTCAATTTGAGTTGACCTTTGGCTCCCCGTCTGCTGCCTCTAAGCCTTGCTCATTCCAGGTCAGTTTGTGTTGTCTTTTTCCCTGTCCTTGGAGACCCGGTTCCAGTCCTTTTCTTCATCTGCAGCGCCAAACCCAGCCAACAATTTTTCCCTCTGTTTTCCATTCCATGTGTTATTTCCCATTTCAGGTGCTCAGATCCAGAATTCCAATAGCTTGCAATAAAGCCAATTTTTTTGAGCTAATTGCCCTAGAATACTTTTCTGCTGCAAGATGAAATTCTAGGGACTCCAGCTCTAGACAGCTTCCCCCACTGCCTACACACACAGACCCTCTCCCCCTACACACACAAATGGACTTTCCCAGTGCTCAGTGGAGTGAATCATCACAGTCTACACAGTGGTCACTTGGTGAACAAAGATACTTAGAATTGTGGTCACAGTAGAGTGACACATAAGGAAGAGCAAAGTGGGAGGGTGAGGACCAAGGGGGGAAACACTCAGTGTAATTCTGAGCTTTGCTGGAGTAGTATCTTCAAACTCTAAACCAGAACAGTTCCCAGAAACTCAACTCCATCCTCCTCCTTCTCCCTGCCCCAAGAGAGGAATAAATGGGAATTGTGCGCTTAAAGCGACAAAGAAAACCGAGACATCTTTTCTCAGGAAGACAGTAAAACGCCTGTCACTGTTTACATGAGGCACTGAGCATGTATCTTTAGTAGAGTCATAAATATTTTTCTTGGGAGGGAGTGTAAGCACTCACACTGTACTTGTTGCTATGGTAGCTGGGCAATTTTAATACCTAGAAATAGCAAGTCATTGGTTTGTTGGGTCTCCTTTTTTTCAGGACCAGCAGCAATTTTTGTTCTTTCCCAAGGGTTTTTTCTTTGCCATTGGAG
This sequence comes from Paguma larvata, assembly GCA_030068075.1. Taxonomy (NCBI): domain Eukaryota; kingdom Metazoa; phylum Chordata; class Mammalia; order Carnivora; family Viverridae; genus Paguma; species Paguma larvata. The sequence continues at coordinate 32,581,384 of CM057837.1, forward strand.
GCCTCCCTTAGCCTGTCCCTCTCTTAGTTTCCCTGAGACTATCCATATAAGGAGAAATTGATCCTTACTTGCTAAGCCCATGAAGCTTTGTGACCTTGGGTAGGTAACCTAATCGTACTTGCCTCAGTTGCCTTATTTGTGACGTGGGGAGAATAATTGCACCCCACCGTTGTGAATATTGAGTGGGATAATGCAAATAAGTGCAGAGCATTGTGTTTGGCATTAGAAAATTTGGTTCTTCCTATTAAAAAGGAAAACAGGAATTACGGGGCTTTCTACTAAGTGGCAGCCTTCAGATGGGGTAAGCCGAGAAGGTTCTGCGAGTTAGACCTGAGAGAGATTGGCCCTCTTCTGCCCCATAACTTCTCCTATTTCCTATCTTTTTTTAAAAATATTTATTTATTTTTGATAGAGTCAGAGTGTGAGAGGGGCAGAGAGGGAGGGAGACACAAAATCAGAAGCAGGCTCCAGGCTCTGAGCTGTCAGCACAGAGCCCAATGCACGGCTTGAACTTATGAGCCAGGAGATCATGACCTGAGCCAAAGTTGGACACCTAACCGACTGAGCCACCCAGGTGCCTCTCCTATTTCCTGAGCTTCTGTCTTGGCTGACTCTTGCTCTGTTGGACTTCCTCTCTGCCTGTTCTCTCCAACAGGATTGCCGTGGTGGTAGATTGCCATGAGGAAAAGGACCATGGCTCTAGAGACTCTTTGGGTTGTCCAAGGCTCCTGGCACAGTGTTTTGCACAGAGTCAGTGCTCAAGAGATGTTTAGGGTTGTTACCTACATGGAAAAGAGGGCATCTCACGCAGGGGAAAAGGCTGATCAACAGTGGAGTTGGGAAGATTTTGGCCTCTCAGGGAAGTTCTTTCTAGTCTCCTGGCTCCCCATTTTCCCTTGGTTGAGATTCGGTTCACCAGGAACTTGTCAATTTGGTCCAGAATGGCCCCCCAGAAACCATTCAGGAAGATTCCATGCTCCATAGTATTACATTTTCTGCATTACAGGACCCAGCCCTGGTGGGGTACTGACCAGGAGAAAAATGGGAGTGAAAGAGGGACCTGAGCAGACACCAAAGGAGCACAAAGCTGCACTTAGTCTTTCTTGTCTTTCTTTGCCTTTTCCAAATACATTATTTTTAGTAAGTAATGCATAAATTCGATCTTAATTGTGAAACTATTCAAGCAAACAGATAAAAGAAGTATTATTATGTATTATATGCATATACTATATATATATGTTATATATAATATTCTATATGTATATACCAACCATTCTATATATTCATAAAGAAAAATATGCCTGTGTGTCTTGTACATATTCTCATTTAATAAATGAGATGGTTCTGTATTTACTATTGTACAGGTTACTTTTTCTCCTTAGCTGTAAGAAAAATCTTACAGATTTTTCTGTCAGTACTTAATCTTTTTTTTTAGTATCATTGTTCCATAGTTTAATTAATCATCTACTAATGAAGATTTAGGTTGCTTTTAATTTTTCTGTATTACAAAGAACAATTAAAACATGAGTTGCTGTACACAGATACTTACTTTCTCTAAGATAAATACCTCGCAATAGAAATGCCGGGCCTTTAAGTCTTACTTTGTACTCTAAGTAAAGTTTTTATTTTCTTCATAAAGTTTTAGAAATTTTTGTGAGCATTATTCTTGGCTAGTTTTATATTTATATTTATATTGCAAACAGAATCTATTATTCTATTGTATTTTGTGATGGGATAGCTTTGGTGTGCAGGAAAGCTACTGATTTTTTTTAAAAAAAATTTGTGGGGCGCCTGGATGGCTCAGTCCGTTAAGCGGCCGACTTCAGCTCAGGTCATGATCTCGCAGTCTGTGAGTTCGAGCCCCGCATCGGGCTCTGTGCTGATGGCTCAGAGCCTGGAGCCTGCTTCGGATTCTGTATTATCTCCCTCTCTCTCTGCCCTTCCCTGGCTCACGCTCTGTCTCTATGACTCTCAAAAGTAAAATAAAAACATTAAAAAAAAATTAAAAAAAATATTTGTTTGTTTGTTTAGTGAAAGCAGGGGAGGGGCAGAGAGAAAGGGAAAAAGAGAATCCCAAGCAGGCTTCGTGCCGTCAGTGCAGGGCTCCATACTATGAACCATGAAATCAAGAGTCGGATGCTTAAGGAACTGAGTCACCCAGTTGGTGCCCTGGAAGGCTACCGATTTTTAAGTGCTGATGTTCCTTTTGATCACTTTGATGGAGCTACTTCCGAATCCTAAAATTCTCTTAGATTTTCTAGTTATCATATCATCTGCAAACAATGATAGTTCCCTCTCTTCCTTTCTAAATGTTTATATTGCGTTTCTTTTTCTTACTGCATTTGTGATACTATTTATGTGATTTCGGCTAACTCCTCACACTCTTTTACCTCATAGATGAGACGTCTTAATAGTCAGGAGGATATAGATTTACTGTGGTTTCATGGAACTTCTGAGGAGCAGTTATTTCTGCCATGAGAAATGGTTTGATGATTACAGGAAGACACACAGGGCTAGATTCCAAGTGAGATTTAGTGGGAAAAAAAGAGATTAGAATGTTCTTTGAGTTGAAGGGCCATGTAAAGGTTGCCAACAATATCTACTAAGCAAAAATCGGGCTGCCCTTATGGATGCAGATATAGACTTTTTACAAGTTTTTGTGCTGTGGCAAGTGTTGTCCTTGTGATTGGAAAGGAGGTTTCCAGACCTAATGTAGACTCTTGCTGGATCACACCCAGATAGACCCAGACAGATAACCATCATTCACACCTGTGAAGATGACAGCATGCCATGTGCCTGACCTGGCATGGTCAGACAGCAGGCGGTGGCTATATTGAGGACTGGCTTCCCCGATCCATCTGCCTTCATTCTGATCAGTGCTCTGCATTGTAAGGTAATGTCAGTGATTGGCAGTTTTAACAATGGAATGAAATAAGTTGATTGGATATATAGCTAGGCTACAAACTTTGGTCTCTTTAGCACAAATCTCTGAATTATGGATTTAACCAAACTAATGGTGTGAGGGTAGGGGTGCAAGCTGACCAATGGAGAATTATCAGAGACATACTATAGAAATCAATATAATGAGGGTCAGAAGTTCTCGAGTATTGATGGGACCAAGTTCAGTGGTCTCTCATCAGATCTCTGAGGGATACCGTAGCTCGTATCTCCTTGTATTTCAATGGTCACTAATTGCCTGCTACAGGAGCCTCAAATCACAGCTCCCTTTGGAAAGAAATTTTAGAGTTGCTCTGCCTCAGTAGAAATTGGATTCTAATGTGATGCTTTAATTTTCATGATTTGTTTAGACTCCTTCTGTCCTCTTAAAAAAAAAAAAAGTTATTTCACCCAAGAAATTCCACCCTGGAGTTCAGGAGTACAAGGAAGTTGCAGAACTTCAAGTGAAAACCTTAGACTTTAATGAAGTAGATTTTCTCATCTTCCTTCTTCTTCCCTCAAAAAAACTTCAAACTTTGGAACTTGGAGTGGAAGCAAAGGGCCTTGGGTAAATGTGCACAAAGATGAAATGACAATGTAGGCATCCTGGCTCGGGAACAGACAATCCTGATGATACCGCTTCTCTGCGTGTTCCCCTCTCTCCCTCGTGTTCATTTCTTTCTGAGTAATGTTGTGGGCCCAGTGGAGAAGCTCATGATGTTTTTTGGTAGCTGAAATGAGGTTAAAGTGATGAAATTCTGCCAACTAAAGTTTGGGAGGAAAATGCTTAGTAGCTGCTGGGACACAGCCAGTTCCTGGAAAAGCAGTTGTGTAACCAGAAGAGGGACTCAGTAGTTTGTACAGGAGTGATGGTTCTCGAGTGCAGGGCCCAGCACTTTGGTGGACACCGGGGGGATTCTGGTTTGAAAACTGATCAGAAATAAGTTTCAACTGGACTGTCAGCTCCTTGAGGGCGAAACTGGTGTCCTCTTTGGCCAGGGTATCTCTAACGTCTAGCTACAAATATGTTCTTGGAAAATCAACTGAGTAAGTCCAAAGGGGAGAAATCAGAGTGATACAGTAGAAACCTCTGACTCCTGTGTCACCTCCCCACCTCTCCCTCTGAATCATCTGCAGGTGCCTGGAAAGTTTTAGACTTGCTCCATGATACACGGTATGCATGTCTTCCTGCACAGTATGACATGTCTTCCTGCATTCTGCCTTGGGTCTGCTCTGAGGTCGCCGGAGTTTGCATCGGCATGCAGGGAAGACTAGAAGTGGGGTAATGTTCAGGCTCTTGGGGTGTTAGGAAGACTGAGGCTGGCCAATGAGGTCTGGGAGCTGGTGGATAAGTGTTGGCAGATAAAGTCTCCTGCATTTAAATAGACAACTGTGAGAGATACCCTGTAGGTGTGGAAGAGATTCCCAGTTGCTCAGGACAGTGACCTCAGTGATGCACTGTAACACTGTTTTTTCCTCCTTTGCTGTCCTGTTCTTCCACCTCCCTTACTCCTGCTTCCTAGCCCTTGGCTCTCGCTCTGCTTTGGAGGAAACCCTAAGACAAGTTTGTAAGAGAAGGGGCATAAACTTTCGTTTTTCCAAATGGCTCTTCCCACGATTTCAGCCTTGCTCATGTTCCACCATGAGCCACATTTTTGGCATCCCAACTATTAGGAATTTAGAGGATGGGCCCTGGGTCTAGCTGCTTGGGTTCACTACTTGTAAGCTGTTGTGACCCTGGGATTGGTCCTTAAAAAGATGAATGAAGTGCCTCATTTTCTTCTTCTATAAAATGAAGATAATAACAGCACAAAACTACCATGGTGATTATTAAAATGCAGTGAAAGCATGTATGTGAAACTCTTGCCACTGTTCTGGCACATGTTAAGTGCTCAACCATGCTGGCTGCCCTGAGGACAGTCACTCGTTATGCGATGCTACTCTCAATCTTCTATAAACTGTGGCTGTCTGTGTATATTTATTATCCCTCCACCTCAAGTGCGAGCTTCTTAAGACTGGAATTTGTGGCTTTTCCATCTTTATGCGCCCTGTGTCCGGCATCGTGACTTTCATGGAGTAGGCATCCAATGGTGTTATATGAATGAAAGAATGTCCTTGCTATTATTGGCAGCGATTTGAATAGCAACAGCCTATTCTCAGACCCTGGATGTCTGGAATCACTGTGCTGTCCTTCAGAAGCAAAGACCAACCTCCCACGGCAAGGATTTTGGAGTATATTTTCCAGAAATATCATCATTATTGGATGGCATTTGTAATTGATTGAGTCATTCAGAGTGGGAATTTATTTTTTCCTCTCTACTCGTGCTATCCAGTAGAGCTTCCTTTGGTGCTGGGAATGTTTTTTCTGCTTTCTAATGCAGTAGCCACTAGGGACATGTGGCTCTTGAACACTTGAAATGTGACTGAGAAAGCGAACTTTAAATTTTATTCTATTTCAAATAACTTAAATATAAAGAGCCACACATAATTAGGACCCACAGTCTTGGCCGAATGGCACAGGGCTCTGTGGTTCCAGCACCTAGCCTGTGCCTGGGGTTAGTGCTGATACGTTTGCTCAGGGAAAGAGAAAGAGTGAGTGCTTGCTAAACGCTTATCTTTTCATATCTTTTCTCTTCTTCTTCTTTTTTTAAATGTTTATTTATTTGAGAGACAGAGTGCAAACTGGGGAGGGGGAGAGAGAGCAGGGGACAGAAGATCTGAAGTGGGCTCCATGCTGACAGTGGAGAGCCCAACTGGGGGGCTCAAACTCACCAACCGCGAGATCATGACCTGAGCCGAAGTCAGACACTTAACCAACTGTGCTCTTTGCCCTCCCCAACTACCCTGGGAGGAAGCAGAGCAGAGAGATTACGTTTTACCGAGAGTGGTGGTGATGATCCCGTGCTCCTACCGCCACCACTGCTCCTGGCGACAGTAGCAACAGTGGACAGTATTGAGTTACTCCAGGCATGTGTTAGGTAATTTAGACATACCGTCTTCTCATTCATTCTTCACAATGACTTCATGAGGTGGTCTCTTATTTTGGACTTCCTCTGGTATTAGTCTTCTAGGGCTGCCATCACATAATACCATAGACTGGGGGCTCGCTCAATGGAAGTTATGTTTTCACAGTTCCAGAGGCTGGAAGTCCAGGATTGAGGGGTCAGCAGGTTCGGATTCTCCTGAGGCCCACTTTCCGTGTCTGGATGTGCTCTTGCTGTGTTTTCACATGGCCTTTCCTGGGTGTGTCTTTTCCTCTTCTAAGGGCACCAGTCAGGCTGGATTAGCGCCCACTCTAACAACCTCATTTTAACCTAATCTCTTCTTCAAAGGCCCTATTTCCAAAACTAGTCACATTCTGAAGTCTGGGGAGCTAGGGCTTCCACATATGAATTTGGAGATGACACAATTCAACCCATAACACCCAAAAGAAGACTCTGAGACAAGGACTTGGGTGCAGGTAGCTCATCTGGAAAGCACAATTGAGTTTATTTAAGGGAAAGTGAGACCTATAGAAAAGTCAGTGAAAGGTGTGCTACCGGTTGCTGGACCTCAGTCCTGCTGGAGAACACATGTCAGGCTTGCCTGACCAGAGTCTGGAGAGGCTGGTGCATTTAGCCATAGACTCTGCATGGGACATAACTCAAGATTTTGGAGTTGCATCTGTCTCTGGAAAGCAGGCTCTTTTGATTCAAGAGAAAGTCCTCCAGTGGATAAGGAAGAGATCAGGTGTTTAAGGTGGAAAGCTGTCAGCTTCAGCTGGAAACTCAGCTGTGCCAAGGGGGAGTGGGGAGAGGGATGGGCAGAGTGTCAGCTGCACCTGCTACAGGAAGAAATAACCATACATGGTTATTATCCCTATGTTCCCGATGAGCACGCTGAGAGAGCTGAGTAACCAATAGCAAATGATGGAACTCGAATTTGAATTTAGTTTACTTAATTGCAAAACCCCAAACCTTAGCTATCACATTAACGAAACCCATTCATTGATTGAATAAACATTTGTTGGGCGTCTTCTATATGCACCCATGCCAGTGCCAGGGATATAGCAATGGGCAAGACATAGATCTGCTCCCAAGGAGGGACTTAGCCAGGATTAGTGAGTGGCAGACCTGGGATGCTAACCCAGGTCTTCAGACTCCCAGCACAGTGTTCTTTGCTCTCTCTGAGCAGAGCCATGGGACCCACAGGCGAGTTCAGTGCCTCAGGCTATTCACGTTCCTGCTTGACCCTCCTTTCTCAATGTTTGAGATCAGTCCCTTTGTCAGCTTGAAATATGTCAGCTCCTTAGCTTTGTTCCAAAAAGAGGCCCCTTGGGAGATGAAGCAAGAGGTGCATGTGAGGTTTATCACTAGGATTTGTTTTCTCCACCTCATCCACTTTTGCTCTCTCCCCGCACGTTGCCTCCTGCACAGGCAGGCGTTACCAGGTGCCATAGTCTTTGCACGCTGCAGTCTGGGGTGTGGCCCAGGTGAACACAGCAGGATGCCTGAGATGCACATGAGACATGGGCCTCCATCTGCAATCCGTTTGAAAGGATCCCATGGAGGAGGCAGGAATGGGTAGAATCCAGCAGACTCGGTGGACTACCTGGCGGGAAGCGGAAGCATCTCCTTCCAGGTTTGAGGTTTTTTTTTTTTTTTAACTCAAGTTTATTTATTCCAGGGTGGCAAGGATATGAAATCTATATAAGAACCTGTGTTTGTGTAGCTTCTGACTCTGTAAGTCTAACAATGATCAATACGTTGTATCTGTGCTGACATTTCTGTCTCTGCTGGCACATCCTTATTTTTTGCCCAACTGTGCATTCACTTACAATATCTCATTTGAGTTTTACAAAATCCTTATGAAGTAGTGAGAATGGGCATCATCTTCATTTTGCGGTGCGGAAAGTGAGGTTGAAGGAGATGAACACTTGCTCTACTTCACGAGGTTTGGGGGAAGAGAAATTAAATTATAAATGTGAAAGAATGTTGGTAGAAGGTGAAAGCATCATGCAGATGTTATTGTTCTCAGTGGGACAAATCTCTTTAGTGACAGAACTGGAATCAGAAGGCATGCTTTTTGACTTTCTAGTACAGCACAGTGATTCTGCGGCTATGTGATGGTGGTTTTTGCTGAGGTCTCTTGGGATACAGAAGGGACCTGAGTACCTCCCAGGTCAATGTGGAAAGTCTTGATGTTAAGCAAGTCTTACTAGGTGCTCTGGCTACCATGGCTCCAGAGCAGACCATTCCAAATTTCGTGGAATAAAACAGTGACCATTTTATTAAGCTTATGGATTCTGTGGGTCAGAAATCCCGAAAGGGCACACAGTGGGAATGGCTTGTATCTGCTTGATGATGTCTGGGGCCTCAACTGGGGAGAACTCTACTGCTCGAAGCTGAGATGTCTCAGGACTCTTGCACTTCCATGTCTGGTGCTTGGAGTAGGAAGACCAGGACTGCCAGTCTTGTACACGGCCTCTCCCCGTGGTTGGGGCCTCACAGGCTGGCTGCTCCAGGGTGGTTTCTTACATAGCAGCTCGGGGCTCCAAGTACAGGCGTTTCACAGACAAGGCAGAAGCTGAATTGCTTTTTCGCTTCTGCCATACTCTATTGCTGACAAGGGACCCATGAGCCCAGCCAACAAGGAAAGAGGACACAGACTTTACTTCCTGATGACAGAAATATCAAGGTCACATTGTAGAAGAGCTTGTAGGATGAAAGATACCATTGCATCCATTTTTGTAAAATGCAATTTGCCACACCTGGTTTCAACTTACTTATTTTTTGCCCTTTCTTTTAATTTATTTTTTTAAAAAGTTCTGGAATCATGTGTTTATGTGAAATGTTTCCATCTTTCCTGGAAGAATGTAGAAGTGCAAAAGATCAACAAAAATAAAAATTAGTCTTATGAGCAAGAGAGAAAACAAAAGCATAATTTGTATGTTTCTGACTTCACAAGTATGGCTTTTTCTATAAAGATTAAATTGGTCATTGGGTAAATAAATAAGCCATTCCATCTATTTCTGGTAGCGTCTACTCACGAGGCAATTCTAGATGCCTTAGATGGTCTTCCAGACTGCAGCTAGGATGTGGATACACATTCAGCTGCATATGTGTGAAAGGCACATCTACCATCCCTTCCCCTTGAATTAATAATACAAGTCAATAATGTGTGAAACAGGTTGGTTGAAAACTCTGTTTCGGCGGTAGCGGTTTACACACAACGTTGTAGGGGGAGGGATTTGATGGGCAGTGGGTGTTTCAGAGCAGCAGCGTGAAAGCAGTGTGTGTGATGCTGCAGATAAAAGCAGCAAGCGGATCAAGCCCTTGTCGAGGCTTTGGTACTGACGTGCACGTGTTCACAGGAGCCCGACAAGAAAGAGATTACCCAAGAGTCTCTGGGAAGGGGTTTTATATGGGAAAAATCATCAAAGGAACGTGAGGTGGTTTTCCAAATTCCTGGTTGGTTATTCCAAAGGAAATGCGGCGATGTCTTTGCCAGAGTGGCCCCAGCCTTTGTGTTCAGATTTTGAAGGCACCCCTAATGTTCTCATGTCACGCTCAGTGTTTTGGAGTTAGGGTCACATTAGGTTTGTACTTAATTATGGTTTTGGTTTGCAGACGTGTTAGGCACATAATGATTAGATTATAACAGGATGGCCGCAAAATTTCTTCTCATTAAAAAACAAACAACTTAACAGCTGTTAAATACCTAGTGATTTCAAGGCTCTGGGAGGGACATAAAGGTATTTGAGGCTCGAATCCTGTGTTCTAGTTGGGGAGACAAGATATAAAATGGATAGTTTTGTATTGTGAACTGGGTATGTGTTTAAGAAACAAACTTAATGTGGCACACACAATTAGGTTTAGTTGGGAGGAGGATGTGGTCCCCGAGGGTGAGGCTGTCAGGGGCATATTCCCAGAGGAGATGGGGCCCAAAAGGAACTTAGTGGGGTGGTTGGGATTCAAAAGATGAGGGAGTGGGAGCATTCCCAATGAGTCCGAGGAAGCAGGGTATGGAGAATGAGATGTGGACAAAGGTGTGGGGACAAGAATGGTGTGTGTGGGCTCTCCTCCAACTGCAGTCAGTAATGACAGCTAAACTTGAAAAAGTATATCAAGGTCATCTTATAGAGAGCAGTTGGCTTTTTGGCCGTTTTCAAGAAGACGAGTTCAGAGCCAGAACTGAGAACAACCCCGCCCTGAAAATCGCAGCCATCTCTGTGGGCCCCCTTTGATTTTAGGACTGCTCACCAAGTGACAGCACCGATTAGGACACTTGAACCATCGTATGAATTCCTTAGATCAAATTAAAAATCATTAATTCCCAGGACAAGCGCAGCAGAGGCTGGCCTCCTTCTGAGTTTGAATCAGAGTAACTGGAGCTTCTGTAACCAACCTGGCTGCTTGGGGAGCTGCTGTGTCCCAGGGGCCCAGTGCAAATTTCATGCGTCTTGTAGCCCAAGAGGGAAGGGGACAAAGTCGGCTTCTACCTCCATTCACTGCTGTCTGGCTGCTCAGGGGAGGCTCTGATTCTCTTTTAATCTTGTGGAGTCAGATCGGGAGATGCCGCGGCACTGCTGGGGACTCAGCGGAGGGAGCCCACGTGGGGTAACACCTGGCGACATCGCGCCTCCTTCCTGCTTACTATGGATGCTCAGGGCTGCTTGTTAGCTGATCGGAACAACGCAGTGGCATCAGCACATCCTTAGCGCTGGCAATGCGAAACACTATCAAACTTTCATTTCTTTGGACAAACAGCAAAGAAGTGATGGGGAGTGAAAGTATGTGATTTTAAAGCGGCAATGATGTATAAGTTTTCTCTAGCAAAGCAAGGGGATTTATAATTTATTCACTCAACAAATATTGAGCACCTACGGCGTGGGAGGCACTGGATTGGGTGCCAAGGATGCTATGAAGAATGAGACAGCACCCTGTGTTACGGAGCTTAGATGAGCGGGGAGAGTGGTTTGGAGGGACGCATGGAGTGCTATGGTAGAGGAACGAGGTAGGCAGCTGAGGCTGCCTGGTGGAAGGGGTGGGTGCTTCAGGACGGCTTCCTGGAAGAGGTGTTATGTAAGCTGAGACTGTAGAGTCCAAGCTAGACCAGCAACTAGGGAGGACGATTGTCAGCAGAGAGAACTACCTGTGCATGTGCCTGTAACAAGACTTGACAGCTTCAGTGTTACCGAGTGTTGCTTTTCTACTCTGCACACTCATCTCCATCTCCCTCTTCATTTATGTGTTTAGTCATTCATCCCTCACCCAGAAGTCAAGGTGTAAGCGCAAGTGGACAAAGCAGTTAGCTGAGACAAGAATAGGACCTTGCTCCTGTTGGTTTCTTCATCAGTCTCAGGCCACGTGGGTTTTGGAGTTGAGCGCCTCTGTGCTTGAATTCTGACTTACTCTTGAAAACTTCACGTCCTCACAGCATGCCCTTGGGCGTGTTACAAAACATGCTCTGTTTCGGTCTTCACATCTGTAAAGTGGGGACACTGCTATGATCCACCCCACAGGAAGGTTCGGATAATTCAATGGAATGTGACATATGTCTATAAAATGAACCCTCCTGCTGCCCCCTGACCCGGCTTGAGGTCACCCCTGTGTATTTCATGCAGAGACTCGCCCCGCTGCCTCCCTTCAATCTATAACTTGTTGTGGGGGTGCCATGGGGAACTGTCGAGGGGAGGGGTGAGCCAGGTGGTGTGGAGTGGACTTGCAGTGTGGGCTAGGCATCATGCCACTCCCAAACCTAGTGGCCCTTGACAGGGGCCATCAAATGCCCCCATATGTTGGAGGATGAGGCGGTCAGCCAAGGAAGCGCTGCCCCAGAATCTCTCCCAGCGCCTAAACAGGGCCCTGTTTGTCTGTCTGTCTGCCCACTTCCCCAGGCGGCACTCCTGGTTTGAGCTGCTGTCCCCTCCCTCCCTGTCCCTTCACAGAGAGGCCTCGCTCCCGATAGCCCTTAGTGGGCAGCTGGGAAGCGTCTCATCCACTAATGAAAAGAAAGGCGAGACTGATAGCGACCGCAAATGGTTTGCACGTCACAGCCTGCGAAGTGCGCAGTTTCTGGCCTCTACTCTGCCTTGAGCAGCAAAGGAAAAAACAGACAGGGGTTGTTTTTGTTTTAAGAGCAGTTTGAATGCTGACTTCTGGCCACTCAGCACCTGGTGTGTGGCAACCTCTTGATAAACGGAGGGTTCTTGGGGCACCTGGGTGGCTCAGTCGGTTGAGTGTCCGACTTCGGCTCAGGTCATGATCTCGCGGTCTGTGAGTTCGAGCCCCGCGTCGGGCTCTGTGCTGACAGCTCAGAGCCTGGAGCCTGCTTCAGTTTCTGTGTATCCCTCTCTCTCTGCCCCTTCCCCACTCGTGCTCTGTCTCTCTCTGTCTCAAAAATAAAAATAAAAACATTTAAAAAAAAAAAACGGAGGGTTCTTCCTACTTCTTTCCTCTCCCCCTTTTTTTTCTTCCCTTATTTATCTTCTCTTTTCTTGCCAGGCTTCCCACCATGTACCGCATTCCTGCTGGGGATCATTGTCTTTGTATCATGCGCTCCTGATACCGCTGGTGGCCTCTCCAGTCCAGCTTCCCTGAGCACTGTCTGCTGGCCCGAACAGATAGGAGCCAGTGACGGTCCCTTATATTCTCCAAACCTGGGAATTTCATTTTGGTCACACCATAGAGATCTTTCCCCCAGCAAGTAAAGTTCTGCTATTCTCATTGCTAGAATGTGAATTTCTAAATACCTAGATAGAGCACAGTAGGATACCTCCATGTCCCCACCAGCATGTCCAAATCAATAGGAACAATAGTTTCAAGAGCCGGTGAGGGTTTGGAGCCACCAGAACTGTCGCATATTGCTTGCAGGACTGTAAATTGGTACTGCTTCTTTGGAAAACTTTGGCAGTATTTACCGACCTGGGAAACACTAGTATCTGCCTATCCTGTGACACAGTACTTCTGTTCCTGAGAACAGAGAAATCTAAGAGAAAGGAGTGTGTATGTCCACCAAGAGACATGTACATGAATGTTCATAGCAGCTTAATTGATGATAATCCCAAACTGAGAGTAGCCCTAATACCGACAGGAGAATATGTCAGTAAGTCATGGTGTATTCAACGAACAGAATAATATGCAGCAATGAAAAAAGATAAATTATTATCACATGAGGCAAAATGCTGAGTGAAAAAAGCCAGACCAAAAAAACAACACATTTTCATTTAGATAAAATGTATAAAAGCTTGCCTTGTCTATGGCGATGGAGGCCAGAAGAGCGCTTTCCTTTGGGGAAATACTGACTTGGGGAGTGTACAGAGGAGCCAGTTGGGTTGCAGCAAATACTGTTTACCTCATCTGGGTGGCCATGAATAGGTGTACCTATGTAAAAATTAATTGAGTTAAGTACCGAGGATTTATGTATTTTATTGCATAACTTACTACGTGTAAGTTTTACTTTATTTCAAGGGGAAGAAAGTGTCTGCATGAAAAGAGTGAGACACGGGCTCACCCAGCCCTGCTGTTAACTTAACGTGATCATGGCCCCATCCTTTCCTCTAGGGACTCAGCATCAACTCTGAAGAACTGCACCTGGGTTCCATTGCTCTTTGGACACTCTGTGACGAGGTCCATGAAGCAGTGAAGACTGGGATCGATTGCCCCCCTTTTGTCTCCACTAACACACATCCCTCTTCCTCTGTCAGCCAAGGAAGCCAGGCTCTTGGCATCTCACAGACCTCATCCTTGGATAAGAAACTTCCAAAAGCTTCTCGTTAGCCTGTGGGAATGTGGGTTTCATTTCTTAAGACTCTGGGAAAGAATTCTCAATTAACCCAATTAGATGACAGAGTTTTCTCTTGTCTTCTTAATTAATTTGAACAATCAAATTAATATGGTGACACAAACTTGGCAACGATATTCCCACTGTACAGAGTAATCAAGGATGTAGAACTGTTTCTTTTTACAATTTATTCTGAGAGAGACAGCATGAGTAGGGGAGGGGCAGAAAGAGGGAGAGGGAGAGAATCCCAAGCAGGCTCTGTGCCGCCAGCGCAGAGCTGATATGGGGCCTGAGCCCACCAAGCCGTGGGATCATGACCTGAGCTGAAAACAAGAGCTGGACGCCCAACCGACTCAGCCACCCAGGTGCCCCAGAGGTAGATATGCTTTTAAATGACATCATCATCATCGTTAGTATTTTGCCTATAAAATAAATAAAACAAATTACTTAGCATTCAGTTCTGGTAATGAAAGTACTGGTATTCAGTACTCACACATGGTAATCCTGTCATAAATTGGCCCAAACAGTTTGGAAAGCAACCTATCCTTGGGGTTAATAAATTCTGCTTCTGGGAATCGATTTTGAAGAGAGTATTCAGAGTACAGAACAAAGATACTCTGTTCACCAAACAAAGATGGGGTGAGTCACCTCATGACGCTTCTCTGCATGTTCTGAATCGCACAGCCGCTCCCTGGTTCTCAAAGTGTGGTCCCTGAACCAGCATCAACAACATTACCTGTGGCCTTAATAGAAACACAAATTCCTGTGCTCCAGTCCAGACCTACCGATTCAGAAACTCTAGGGGTGGAGCCCAGCAATTTTGGGTTTTAGCACACCCCTCAGGGGGTGATATTGCCTGTTCAAATCCGAGAACCGCTGACCGTTCTGGCGGTAGAGCCTCTGGGACCGGGACGAGAGCAGGTAAAGGGAGGGAGGGGGGTGTGCATCCTAATTCTACCCAGTCTGGGCTTCCCCTCCTCCTCAGCTGATCCTTGACACACAATTCATTAGGCACAGTTCTCCTTGATTTCTGTGGCCAGTCATCAGAGGTTTCCAGACACCGCCAATCTATATGACGTCTGCTGGCCCAATGAACTAGATTGGGCAAAATGGAGAGAGAAGGGACAGGAGAAACCTGTTTAATATATTTGTTTCCTCTTTGAGTTGCACACAGGCAGTGCAAAGACCATAGGGATCATTCTTCGTCACCCTAAAATGTGGCCTGATAGACACAAAAATGGTCACACATAAAGTTCCTTAAAAAGACAGCCTCCCTCGCTCCTCCTGCTACCCTGGGTGGGAGAGAGGGAAATTCTGCTGCAGGACAAACCCATCCTTCAGGCGAGCGTGACCCAAAGGTGGTTCATGTGAGGGTCCTGCTCCCTGGCAGGTATAGCCCGTGGCCCTGCCGAGCCTGGCTGCTTATGCACAGTACATTAGTTGTGGCCACATGGACAAATTGGCAGTTACAGCAGAAATAATGCTGCCCTGGTCGGGAGATTTCCTCGGCAGGCTACCGTCTCCTGAGTCAGGTGCCACGCACGATGCCTCCAGAACGTCTCCCGCCTCTTTCCCAGGAGGAGAGCAGCCCTGGCAATTGGCCACCTCTGTCTAGCTCATGCTCAGCCGGCTCAGCAGTTCGGGCTGCCGCCGCCCAGGTGCACCTTCCACAGGACCTGTGACGGGCAGATCTGGGTTGGGTGTGCTCCATTCAGCCGGAGCAGGCTGGGCTGAATATATATCCCACAAATTAATTAACTTATGTTGGGCTCTATTAGCTTTGATAGTTACCAAATGGAAAAGTCAGAATGAGCCCATGGGTGTCTGTAAGTGCTGACTAACTGGGTGACAGGTTGGATCTTCCTGCAGTCACTAGGCATTGAAAACTTTCTCTTCAGTTTGCTCCTGTGAACTCTGTTGGGGCACATTATGGTTCTTTTCCCCACCTAGTTCTGCAGAACTGACCTTCATACCAACGGTAGGAAAGATTAGAGTCCAGAAAACCGGACTTTTCAAACAGGACTGACTATATACATACAGCACATGGAGACTGCTTAAATGCAGACTTTAATTCAGCAGTTCTGGCATGGCGCCCACGGTTCTGCATTTTTAAGACGGTCCCAGGTGTTGTTGATGATGCTGGTCCGTGGACCACTATCTCAGTAGCAAGACTACAGAGCAGGGAAGGCCAAGCATCTGTGCTTTGGAACCACATGGGGAACTTAGACAAATATTGACATGTGTCCCACCCCCAGAGATTGTGATAATTCGGTTGGAGTGTGGCCTAGACTTTGGAATTTTTAAGACTCTAGGTGATTGTAATTTGCATAACCACTTGGGGCCCACTATTGATAAAATAAACAGCTGGCACCCGATAGACTCAGCAGCAGCTCAATTAGCAAAGGAACCAGGTTGAGGGAGAATGAAACATCCTCTGATGGGGTGACTTGTGGACTAGGCTCATCCTAGGTCCTCCAAGCTGGCTGGGCATCCAAATCACCGGGAAACTTGTTAGAAATTTGGAATGTAGAGCATCATCCCAGATTTACCGAATTTGAGTCTGAAGCAAGGTCCTGGAAATGTGTATTTTGAATAGCCTCCTCAGGTACGTGGGAATAGCCAGCCCAGCATGGGTGTCTGAGCTGAACCACCGTCTCTCAGAGGGCTGCCACAGGAGGCTTTTATCAACCCCTCTAAGCCACCTGGTGTTGCACATTATATATGTATCATTTGAAATAAAGTCTGCTCTGCTTCTATACATCTTCTAAAAATTCCACGTGCTGCTGTTCCTGTCCTGTAGTAGCTGTTTGTGGCTGGCCATAGTGCCTAAGACTCATGTGATTCCAGAACTCTGGGACCTACCCAACCATTGCTTTCTCTGGTGGACTATTAACATCACCTTCACCTGACCTTTACAGAAAGAGGACACCATGGTCTTGCTAGACAAAGCTGTGCCCAGAGTAGGGCTCTGGGCTCCACTGTAAGGCGTGGTCCCCATAAACTCCTGTGCCCTTGAGAAGCAGGGTCCCTCTCTTTGAGCTATCTTTTCTGGCTTTGAGAGCTAAAGCCCCTGCTTGCTTTTTGTAGTTGGGGCGAGATTTCTATCCCCTTTCTGTTCTTTTTACTTTTTGCACCTGTCAGGGATAGTATTTAGAATAAATTATCCTGGTCTATTGAGAAGAACTAAGGAATTTTAGAGCAGATAAGGTTCTCTGGGTATCCCCATCTCCCCTGGGCCTTGCTCCAAAAAAACTGGGCTCCTTAACATTTCTGATTGCACCACCTTGCACATTTGCCAATGTTATTCCCCTTTTCCTTTGAGAATCAGTTTATTCTTCTGTCTTCCTAATCAGATCCTTCCCATCCTATAATATCATGCCAATTCTTCTTCCGCTGTGAGGCTTGTCAATGTGAAGGATGGGTAGGATCTGGTATTGGAAATGTAAGATGGTTCATTGAATAACTAGCTGAGCTGTCTGGATTTTCTTCTGCTAAGTGTGGAGCACCAATGAGTTGGGAAATAATATAGTCAGAGCCCTGTGTGATATTGAGAATAAAAGACAAGAAATGGGGACCATTTATGATGCCACTGCAAAAATCCAAATGAGATTGGATAAGCCTTTCTTAGGGTATTACAAATGGAGAAAAGGGAATAAAAATGAACAAAATAATTCTTCAAAAACAGATAAGCAATGGTTTAGATATATTTAGTGGTTTGACTCCCCACTTCCTAGGAGATAATACGCATGAAAGTGCTTTTACAAACTGGAAAGTGCTGTGTAAAAATAGGGTATTGCTATTACTATCTCGTTCCTCATCAGTTTATCTAAATCTTGGAAACAATTCAATTTAGTGATTATCAAAAAGGGTAGATAAAAACCGAAGCCATGGTATCTATAATATGATGACATGATATTCCATCAAAAGAAGGTTATCCAAATAACATATTTACTGTAAAGGAAACGCAAATTTCAAGTCTGAAAATTCTGCTTCAAAATGGCATAAAAATGGAAATTTCTCAAGTGAGTCATTCTACAGGACAGGCTGTTCCTGTTGGCTCTTCTATTCAAGCTACTCTCCCATCTCAGAAGTTTAAAAATACATGTCTGAGTCCCAGTGGAGTCATCATCTATGGCTTGGTACACCAGTCTGTGGTTTAGATCCAGGAAACAACTTGACTCACCTGTTTCTCCATTGGGTTTTTAATAAAACATTTCTCAACATAAGCTTCTTTCAAATTGATGTCCGTGTGTTATTTCCAGTGGGAAAATGGGAGATGAGTAGAACAGGCTACCATTAAAATCTAATGGGTTTGTCTCAGAAACCAGATGTATTATAAATGTTTTAAGGGAAGAGAATCGTGTCTTAATTCTCTTAGAATCCTTTAAATATCCCAGCCCAATATCTGGATCAGAGTAGGTGATCAATACGTATTTGTTAGATTAGAGGCAATTGCTATAGTTTAAAAGTATTTGTCCACCTGCTAGTAAAGATTCCAAAACATTCTGATTAACACATTTGTACCTAAAATATGTATGAAATGTCTATCATGGAGTTAGGGCTCGGTTGTGGTGTTTGACTGAAACTAACAGAACTCTAACTCAAGAGGGTCTAAACTTTTTTTTGAATTTATTCCTCTTTGTAATAAGACAGGGAAATCTTGGGAAAAATGGTTAGCTTTTCACCTTTGAGCTCTGCTTGCTTCTGTGTTGGGTTTACTCTCCTGCTGGCTGTCTCCTTGTTATGGAAGGATGGCATCAGGAGCTCCAGGCCTGCCTTCTATAGGTTTTACCAACTTGGGGAAAAAATACGTTTCTTCCACTTGTTCCACCAATAGTCTCAGACTGACTTGAATTCATAGCCCATCCCTGAACCAATCGTTGTCACCCGGGGATATGAAACTGGCCCCTGAATCTAAAGGACAGGACCAATTCCACCTGACCCAGTTGGGCTGAGTCCAGAGAGATAGTTCACAAAGACAATCGAAGTGCTGCTACTAAAAAGTAAGAATCAATTCTCGACAGGCAAAAATGTAGTAGATACCCATTTCAAGACTATTGACACATTCATTTGAAAAAAAATCACAGCCTTTAAGGTGCTTACAGTCTGGTGCATTACTTACACAATTTACAGACTGCACCCCAAAATGAATCCACTTGGATTTCATTCATATTACTGAATAGATTTCAGACCATTCAAATGCAAGGCATTTAGTGTAAAGCTTCGCATCAGGGATTCCTCAATAAATGTTTGATCAGGTTAAAACACAACTTTTCAAGAGTTAAAATACCTTTGTTTAATCTTAACTTCACCTGCCCTCAATTAAGTGATTAAACGTTGTCTTAAATTAGAAATGGGTAGTGCCTTCCTAAAAGCCTTATGCAAACACATACATTCCTAAGGCATATCTTCCATGGCACTCACTCCTTAGAGCATGCTCCCTGCTGGCTATAGGAGTACATTTACGTGCCTATCAGGGCACACCGAGTCTTTGAAGTGCAGAGATGCTTCTATTCTTTGATGCCGAAGCAGCACCATGGAATGAAAATAAGAAACCTACATCTCCCAAGGAAGGGGCTACCACCATTGACATACAGATGTGATTTCCTGTGCTCAGCCTTGCCCTTTACTCAGTGCCGTAAGGTGGGAGTCCTAGGAGCAGAGCCTGAGATAGAGTTCCTGCGTAAGTGATTTCTGGAATGAACACTCTCAGGTACGGCCTGAAAGAAGCAAGGGAAGCAGGAGAGGTCTGCAGAAAACTTAGACAAGGATGTGAGGGACTAGCTTTGGTATGATGGTATAGGGGACTGTGGAGTATGAGTAGCACCCCAGAGTTGTCCCAGGGGGAAATCGAGGGCACAACCTTTAACATGGCATATTATTCAGTCATTGGCTGCAGGCTTCTTCCCCTCCTCCTTGGGGAACTTGAGTAATTTCCAAGGCATTGCTGGGGAAAGCGGTTCCTGTTGACAAGGATACTTCTTAATATATGGGTGGCAGCTGTCTCTGAGTGCTGGAAGAAGGATGAGAGCACCAGCCTGTAGAGAGGATCTAGGCAAGGCTCCAAAGCTTTTGCTGTCACGGTGGTAAATCATAAATGGTGGATGCTGAGGTCAGTCTGGAAGACGGCTCATTTGGTTGCAGAGTCAGTTTGACAGCAAACAAATTTTGAACACATACACTGGTGTCTATACTCCCACTGTAGAAGATTTTAGGGCTGCCTCACTATGGTAGGCAGTATTGCTATGATTGGCAGTATCATATATAAGTTGTTATTTTACCAAGAACAATGGACTAATTGCCATACTGCAACAAAAGTGCTTTCCCTTTGGAATGCTGCTAAGACATCCCAAAGATGTTCATAATAGCACTGCTTCTTAAAGGAGCATTAGATTGAAATTTATTTTCTAAATTTTGGGGTCAATATGACGATAGGAAACAATAGAGGTTATGATCCACCCTTAGATCTTACTGTTTTTCTTTTTAAATGTTTATTTATTTTTGAGAGACATAGAGGCACAGCGTGAACAGGGGAAGGGCAGAGAGAGAGGGAGACACAGAATTGGAAGCAGGCTCCAGGCTCTGAGCCATCAGCACAGAGCCCAACGCGGGGCTCGAACTCACAGACCGCGAGATCATGACTTGAGCTGAAGTCGGCCGCCCAACTGACTGAGCCACCCAGGCGCCCCTAGATCTTACTGTTTAGTGGGTCGTTGGCATTTCTGAGCAGACAATGCAAGAAAGAAGGACAGTTTCCAGTTTTCATCTAAGACTAGCTCCAGTTAATTAACTGGAGTACATCATTGTATGGAAGGGCAGCTCCTAAGGAGAACAGATAAACACACATTACTTTTACAGGAAAAGATTAAACTGGGCCATAATGGAAATGTAGCCAGGGAACAGAAACAGAATTCTTTCTGTCAAAGAATTCTAAACTGGCCGCTGTTGAAGTTAGGGCCTATGGGATACCTAGATCTTTCTGGTTCTTTCTTTCTGTGTCAGTGGGAATATCCAGAGACTTTCTCTAGCTGATTAAGCAGGTTTTTAAAACCACGTTCAGCATCGGGTTATAGTACCTGCAATAGAGGACTATGGTTAGGAGTTTAGGGAATAAAGACCATTCTCTGCTGGTTTGGGGCTAGAGAGGCAGATTGTGGATTGCTTAGAAGATGAAATTGCTCTCATTTGTAATTACTTTGAAGACAGAGAAGGCTGCGTCTTTTCGTCTTTCTAAATTAGAAAGAAGCTCAAATGACATCATAAAAGCTATTACTTTTTATTGACAAATAGCAATGCCAAAGAATACTAACCTGGATTTTCAACATAAGCGGAAAGGAGTCTTTGGAGCAGCTAAGACATCATTATCTTGTTTATGTGCAAAAGACAAAGGTTAAGTAGATGAAAATTTACTTTGATAAAGGCAATATGCTTCTACCATTCTGTACTTACAACCCAACTGCCTCATGATAAGTTGTTCATTGAGTACAAGAGGCAAGCCAGTGCTGAACACGTCCATGTGTGCTCACACCTCTTAGATAAATGACTTTGTTTCTCTCTCCATGTAAATGCTAGGCAGAGTACATGTGAGGTGAGGACACAAAAGACAGTATCCTAGTGAAAAGATGGCCTTGAGAAGGGCAGGGACAGATGGAGAGAGGCAGGCTAGAGAGGCTCACATTATGCTTGCCCAGTAGTCATGGTGGAGTCACGTTTTGCATCCCGCCCCGACCCTAACCCTAGAGAAAGTGACTTGTCTGAGATCTAACAACTAGTTAGTGGGAGGCAGATCTAGGGCCTCACGAATCATGTCCCACCTCCCAGGGTTTTCTACTACATCTGGAATTGGAAGACCCGACCCACGACTATTACCAAAGAAACACCAGAGCTGGACAGTCATGAACGTGGTAAAAACAGATTTTACTCAGGGAAACTGCAATAGGGGAAACGAGACCTCCGCGTAGATCCAAGCTCAATTCCCCGTACCGCATGGGCAAGCGGGGAGTTAAAGCCAAGGAACAGGCTGGGGGTTAGTGGATGGAAAATTGCTAAGTGCACATCAGGGATAAGGGAGGGGGTGGTTCTGGCTAAGCTGGCCTGGCAGGGTTCTTGCAGAAGGCAGGCCAGAGGGATCAAACATCACCTAGGGAATTTGATCAGATATTGACAATGGGGAATTCTGGCTAAAACAACCTTACAGGCTTCTTGCTAACCCTGGGCTCCACAGGGTCATAGACAAGCTCACTGTGGGGCCTCGACAAGCAAAGGGCTCAGAGAAGCCTAACTATAGTTTGGTCAAGAAGAGAATCATTGTCACTATGTAACCCTTCTCTGAAAAGCCCCTTACTCATTTTCTGACTCTCTTCCAGAAGTGGGGATCGTACCATCACTCCTACCTACCTCAGATGGATTTTAAGACAGAAGCTACACAAACGCTTTGGAAATGGTAAGCCACTATTTCACTCTAAGGATACCTAAGGATTGGTCTCTTCAGGACCACACCGCTTCCCAGACTTCTAGAAACTACTCCCTCTGCCAGGTTTCTCATCACTCTCTGTGGCTGCTCTTTGAGGAGAAGGTAAGAACGTACTCTTTCTGATGATTTGGAATGCACGTATTTGGAAATGGTCTTTGCCCTGCTGAGAAAAGGGGTCTCACTTCAAAAAGCCAGGTGTTTATTTAATGATGCATCAAAGACTGTCTTTGGGGCACATGAAGACTTGTATTCTAAAGGGAAAGAGTGAGAAGCACATTTTCGGCAATCAGCTTTCAAGTCTTATGCCAACGAGTGAGGTGTTACAAGAAAACCTGGAAATATTACAATGGACCAACATTTCTCTATCGTTTTTCCCGGCAGAGATGCAAGGAAAGAACAGCCCCGTGCAACCCATGCCTGATAAGGAACACTAGATTATGGTTTCTGTTTCCTTCTTGAGCTGTGAGTTAGCTAAAGACAAAAGAGTTCCAACCTCATCAATCAATAACTCTTTAGGGAATAATAGTTAGCTTTGAGCACTGTATTTGGTGTGGCGAAAAGGCAGGGTAGAACAGAGGAAAGAATATTGGAGAGAATAGAAAGACTTCTCTTCAACTGACTCATTGGGTTTCTCTTTTCCCCTCGGCTACTAGAGAACTCAGAGCCAAATACGTGGCTCTGAATTAGTATTTCTCACAGAATCTTCAAAGGGGGGTTATATTATTTGTTTCCTGGAATGGCTTTCAGGCTCTATATGTCCCTGTCCTTGCTTCTTTGTGTTTTCCTCTACTAAATTATCTTGTATAACATATCCTGCTAAGCTGCCCTAAAGTTTCTTTGAAACAATGCAGGGTATAGGTCAGAACAACTGAGTCGAGCTGATCACTCCTCCTCTACGAGGCTGATTAGACTGTGGCTGGCATCCCTTCCCGTCCTGAGATGCAATGAGGCCATGAGCTTATGACCACATTAGGAAGATGGTACCAATAGACAGCCTGAGAATACTACTCTTCAGGGCTGAAAAATATTGAATGGGCTGAGGGCCGAAGAATAAGACCATTGACAAGACAAGAGAATGTTAGTCCTGGAAGGAAATCTGACAATCTGAAAGTCTTTACCATTTTTTTACAAACGCAGGAACTGAGGCCCAGAGAGAAGTGTGTTGCCTAAATTCATAAAACTGGTACTGGAAGTTCTGGGCTTTAACCCAGATTTGTGTATGTGGTAGGACAGGGTCCTCCCTTCACCTCTTTCTATCTTTCGCCAAGGTGAGTAGGATGTTACTTAACATCAAAATCATCATCAAAGTTTGCAGTGGGAGGGGCGCCTGAGTGGCTCAGTCCAGTAAGTGTCCAACTCTTAATTTCAGCTCAGGTCATGATCTCATGGTTCGTGGGTTTGAGCCCCCTGTCTGGTTCTGCGATGATGGCACAGAGCCTGCTTGGGATTCTGTCTCCTGCTCTCTGCACCTCCCCTGCTCGTGCGCGCGCGCGCTCTCTCTCTCTCTCTCTCTCAAAATACATAAATGAATTTTTAAAAAGTTTACAGTGAGAGATGATCTATATTAGCAAAAGACTTATTTCTTTACAGATACTGCATTCATGGATATGAGTATCTTAGACCAAACTATGCTCACCAGGGTCAGTTCTTAGAGAATCAGTGTGAAACAAGACCTACAATGTGTTAAGAGTGAAGATGAGCTGTATACAAGAGGGGAACTATGACCCTCCGTGCATGGAAAATCTCAGTATGACCTTTCCTAGTAAGGAAAGGAAGGTGAAGAGAAAAAAACCAAAGTGTCTAAGGGTCTTCAGGGCACTTATGGGGGCAGATTCTCAAGCTCTGACCGGAAAGATACCCAAAACGAGCAAAAAAGGAATGTTTATTTCACCCTCTGTGCTCTGACTTTCATTTTTCATTGGTTATGAGTAAGCCTGGAATGTTCTGGGGATAAACCCAGGCTGTAAGTCTTTCTGGCCATTGCAAGGCCTAGTGATCAAGTTACTTTTAGGTTGTTCCTCCTTCCTCAGAGACTCCACTGTGTGTATGCTTCTTGCATGCACTGGCTTGGATTTTGACAGCTTGTCCAATCTGTCAATGCCAACTTGACTCTAGGTCTAGCCTCCCTGGTGTAGTAAACCCCACTCTCTTAGGGTTATCTGAACATTTAATGGCTATTAAATTTCTATTACAGTCTTTGAAAGCAAAACCCAGTATCTGAGAAGACTTTGTAGAGAAGGCGAGACTTTGGGAGCCTAAGTGGAATTGGCATAACTGATAGAAAGAAAAGGTTATTTTTAGCATTAATAATTGCCACCAACCACCATTCAAAAACATCTTTCTGTAATTAATACATTTGGAGACAGATTTCTTGGTTCCAGTGATTTCTCAGTAGAAATGTCAACTTTGTCATTTTCTTCCTGATGTGTGGCATCTCTAATTACAAAGTATTTTGGAGCTGAAAATTACAGATGCTCCTTTGGAGTGCAACTTTAAGGATGATTTTGATGAGATTCCAATGTTACTTACCCTCCATGACTGGCCTCTTATCACGTAAGCTTGACTAAGTTTCCCAGGTGGTATGGAATCAAGAGTCAGAGAGAATAAAGCAACTTGTGCTGACCCGAGGTCTTTATCAAGTGGCAGTAAAACTTGACATTGCTGCTGCTGCATTGGTCCAGAGACAAGGTTCCTAGAGAATTTAAGACATTGCTAACGATGTTCTTCTTTATTTGCATTTTTCATATTTTAAAAGCACGGAGAACTGTTTTTTGGTATAGTGGTCAAAGATATAAATGACCAGTACTTAAGTAGACTGACTTTAACCCCAAATCCTGCCAGTTAGCTCAACTGGAATGTACAGAATGCATGAATTAATGACAAAGATCACACAGAAGGTAGAGTTTACCCAATCTCACATTTTTATTTTATGGGAGATTTCATGTTTTTTTTTCTGGTAAATAGAAGAATGTAAACATAGATGATAGGACCTACACTAACATAACCTATCCCAAACCTAGCCTGTTGATAGGTTTGTCCTGGAAACGAAATCCTCAATGGTGAGTTACCTCCAGTAGAAGAGTTCTCATCCAACTGGTCTCTGACTGGGGCCCTTTGTAGCACGCAGGTGACCCCAGGGGATGACATGCTCAAGAAGCCCATGGGGCTCTTGAGGAATGCGGTGTGAACAAGTTGATGCCCTTGCCTTGGAACACCTGGACAGGTGTACTTGGAAAGCATATGAGGAATGCCAACTCCTTAGGGGTTACTTTTAATCCTGCTTGAACCACAGAGAGGATTAATGCCATTGGAAATGGAAATGATTTCATTTGATGCGTTTCTGAAACTTTGCCTTGTTAGCATTCTGGGTGAACCTTTTAGAGAAAAAGCTCTTAGTGGGAAAACAGAAAAGCTGTTATTATGCTACCTTTAAACCTTTCTTCCTTTTCTGTTTCAATTTAGAGATTTAAAATGCCCTCTTGTTTTCACCCCTTGGTTTGTTTCACTTCTATTCTTACTAAAAGGAATAGCTGTTTAGAAAGTAAGAAATAAATCAATGGGTAATTTCTTTTCTTAAGCATCTGACAGTTTCCTTAATGTAGATAAGAAATGGATTTTTTTTTAAATTTTGAGTGTGATTTTGCTTTTTGGTTTGCATTAAAGGTATAGGGTATCTCTGATCTCAACAGTAGAAAATGGAAGAGAATAGAAAGAAAGTAGAAGAAAATTCATTTGATTTTAGACCTGAAGAAGGTTTTAGAAATAATTTAATCATATGGTCATTTTTATAGATGAGCAATGTGGGACTCAGAAAGACAAAGTATTTTTTTCCAAGATCACATAGCTAGATGGTCATGGTGCTGGGTCTACTCCTGATCAACCCATGTACCCATTGGCTCATGAGCATTAGTCATAAATGTCTAAGGTCCTATTCCCCATATTCCCCCTCCTACCCTCCTTGCCATTCCTTCCATCTCCTTTACCTATTCCTGGCCTTCTCACTTTTGTTCCTGTCTCTCTCTGGATCTATGATCTCCCAGCCTCTGTCCTACCTGTGGCCTCTGATATTTGAGGCATCTTCTCTGGTCTTGGGAATTTGACACTTGCCCTCTGATTCTCTGCTTGTGTTGCCTTATGTGAGGTGCTCTTTTCCAATTCCAGCCCTGCAGAACCTAAGCCTAATCTAGGCCACCCAGCTACCACCCTGGCTACATTGTTCAGTCAGTCCCGAGTTCCTTCCATTACCCCATTTGATTTGGTTGGAGTACACTTAATTGATAGCTCCTGAAACTTTTCAGCCCACAAAAGACATTTCCCTCTCTTTCCCTCTCATGTTCTTGCATCCTTTATGACCTGCCATTTCTTTGGAAGCTTGATGAAAAGGGGCAGTGAAAAGGGCTGTCCTGGGAGAAAACTCACCTTAAGAGCTGCTAATGTGTTCATGTGTTAAAATTCTCCTGCAAATGTGCAATTTTAAGGGCCTTCTGAAAATTCCCTTATCCCAAAGAGCAATGCTGGTGGTGAAAATTTCAGGCAGGGTGGAAAGTAGTGAAGTAAATGTGTCTGTTTGATTTGAGCCATTTGAGATCCCCGCAAATCACACTTAACACAACTCTTCTCTTACACTTAGGAGCAATGCTTGGTTAAAGAGCTTTGAATTCGCAGTGAGAAGATCCAAATTTGAGTCTTCCCTCTATTCCTTTCTCCCTGCATAGCTTTGTCTAGGTCTTTTAGCTCCTCTGAGTATTCATTTTCACATTTGTGAAATGGAGGTAAACATACTTGATCTTTGTCTTCCTGAAAGGGTGGTTGAGAAGATAAAATAGATCTTATCCCTCATCACCAGTCCCAAGACCGTGAGCTCTTGTTCCTTCCCTTTCCCCGTCTACTCTCAGACCTTCCTCCTACCTTTCTTTTTCTTACTACTTCTTACATATGGTATGCTCCAAAATCAATACTCAAGAATAAAGGATCCCCTCTTACAGCCTTTGGGAAAGTAGTTCTGGCAGGTGACCATTCATTCCCAGCCCTAACTTCTTTTCTAAGCTTTGTATCTTGTCCTTATGCACTTGGGTGTATTATAGGCAGATCTAATCCAACTTGCCCATGGCCAGATAGATAGACAGACAGACAGATAATAGAAATTGGCTCAAGTCTTATGTGATTATGAAGATCTCCTGTCTGTGAGCTCGAGAATTAGGAAAGCCAGTGGGGGTAATTCAGTTCAAGTCCAAAAGCCTAAAAATGAAGAATATTGATGTCTAAACCTGGAGAAAATGGATGTCCTATCTCAGAAACAGCAAACTCAACCTCTTCTGCCTTTTTTGTCATATTCAGGTCCTCAATGGATATAATGAAGCCTACCTGCATTAGTGAGGGTGAATCGTCTTTACTCAGTCTACAGATTCAGTTGTTGATCTCTTCTGCAAACACTCTCACAGATATACCCAGAAATAATATTTTATTAGCTCTCTGGGTATTCCTTACATACATAAAATTAATCATCAGAGAGCCCTTAGTAATACTACCTTGCAATATTATGTCTGACACTTTCTTATGTTGAATTTTAAGATCCTTGAGAGCAATGACTCTTCTTTTTATCCTTTTCCCCTAGACCTTGACATATCATGAGGTTCAGGAAATGTTTCCTGGCTGATGAGATAATTCATCCCATGGAACTTTGTAAACTGGAAACTCTATACTCTAGTTTGAGATAAAAAATATTCAGAGATGTCTCATGAATGCAAGCAAATGGGATACCTTATACTTTTTCTATAAGGACAAAATAAGTGATACAATTAAGGTTATTATTCATGAAGCAAACATTTGTTTGAACACCTGTCATGTGTCAGGTTCTCTCTTCCTAGCAATACAAAGATGAGTGAATAGCCTCTCTCCTTCTTCTCACTCACTGAACTCCAGGATGTTAGTCAATTAGAGGAGCTACATTGTCGAGTTGTAAATAAAGGTTAAGGACAATGTAATGGGATACATCAAAATTTAAGTTCCTTAAAATGTTCTCCCCCCAACACTTTGAATAATTTGAGGCCAGCAGAATCATATAAAATGTATTAAAAAATTCATGGGCTGATGCACAGTACAGTGATTTATTGATAAAAATTTAAAGTACATTGTCCAATCAGTGCATAAAGATTCATCATTGTGTTCAGACACCATCTCTTCATGTGTCGGTCCATAAACTATTTCTTTATGTTCTTTGCTGCCAAATGAACCATTTCTGGCAAATTTCATAACTCACTGAGAGAAAGAGGTGGCGTGGTTATTACTCATAATGCCATAGTTCTTTAGAACCTGTTTGTATTAAAATGTGCACCTTCTGGCCTCTACAGCTCCGTAATGCTACTGACTTAGTACTGGTTCTGTCATCACTCATGATACTGCATCATCCATGATGTTGCCATGAAATTGGCTTCCAGTGACTCTCTGAGATTTTCACTGTGCTTTGACGATGATTACCACAAATGCAAGCTACACCCAGTATATACAGGAAAGTATTAATGGTAATTCATTTTCTAGTTATGTGAAGCTCACTTTCCAGGATTAGTATAGCATAAAGAGAACAACACAACTTGTGGTTTGGTCTTCTCTTGAACTCTTTAGGTTAGAATCACTGCATTCCTAGAATGTGATCTATTTCAGTGTTGACCATGTCCCAGTCTTCCACCCACCTCTCCCAGTGGAAAGGATAGGCGAGGGGCCATTGGTAGACCTGAAAGGAGTGGCCCCAGTTGTGTGAGAAAAGTCTGTTGCTTGTCTGGCGCGGCTTCAGAATGACCCAAGTGAGTACATCACTCCATCGACAGAGCAAGAGAGGACATCACTTGGAAGGGGCCTATAAAATTTGTGGAGCAACAGTTTCAGAAGCCCTCAGAGGGGTAGTTACAGCCATTTCCAGGAAACTGCCTGTCATGTGGTGTGGGAGCCCACAGCAGAAGAGGTAGGATGACTGCCCGGGGTAGCAGAAGTATACAGGACTCATGGGAAAGGATGCTCACCACCATCCCACTGCGCTTGGGTGCTGTAGACTGAAAGTGGCTCCACCGGGGGAACAGAATAGCTAGCACACACTAAGCCCACACATCTCACTCAAGCCTGAGAGTTGGGAGTGGAACACAGGAGACTCTAAAGCCCTGAATTTTTCCATTATTTTATGTGAAGAATCACTCCCGATTAGCATGTCAACATCATTCTAGTGGACCAATTTTATTCTGTCCTGTGAAATAAATATTGTGCCAGTCAGTAGGAGTGATTTGCTGTCCAGTCCTTTCTCCTAAAACTGGGACCCAGTCAGTGAGATGACCCTATAGGTGTGAGGCTATCTGGTCAATCCCATATGAAGACTCTCAAGGGGGATGATAAGGGCCCAAATGGATTCTGGTTTGGGCTCAGGACTCTCTGCCTGGGCCGGCACTGTTAGCCAGGCAAATTCCAGGCATTTGGTGCTTAAACATTTTTGAGGAAGAGATTCCAAAGTAGAGTCCTTACTTGTCAACATAGGGCAGTGCTGTCTGGAGAGCTGTCTTATCCCTCCACTATTTCACTTTATATGTAGAACTAAAGTTTTCAGTTCTGACTGCACATTACCATCACCTGGAAAGCCCATGAAAACTAACCCGGGAACCACCCCTAGAGAGTCCAATTTCATTGATCTGGAATCATTAAGGCCTGGGCATAGAAGGCATAGAATATTTTAAAAGCTGTCTAGGAAATTCTAACATGCAGGCAGGCTTGAAAATTAGTAATAAAGACAAGATCTTACACGTGATATTATCTTAGAAAGAAAATGCCCCCGGAGGGCGGCATAGGACTGCCATGAAGGTAAATTTGGGGACTCTGCCTTCTGGGAAGGAAGCATTTCTCCATACCCAAGAAAATGCCTTACAATGATTTGCCAGGAAGAGGAGGCTAGCCCACATGAGATATGTTTACTGTATAATTGTTACAAATCTCTTGTGAAGCAGACATTTTTGTCCGCTGTTGACAATGAAAGGCTAACAAAGTCAGCTTCCCTTGCCCAATAGTTAATATTCGACTGCCAGAAGCAGGCACATACAGACCATTTTAATGTGATATGGTAGGTGCTATAAGAGAGGTAAGGGTAGGGGCAATAAGACAACTTAACCAAGTTTGGGGGTTCAGACAGGGGATCATTAAAGGATGATTAGGAAGTGGCTATGTGAAGAAGTGTTGTGCTCTAGGCATCTGTTTCTCCGCTGTCAGTGGCAGATACCTAGCAAAGCATGGTGCTTGTCTAATATGGTGAATGGTCTGTAGAGACTGGACGATGTATATTGAAGAAGTTATGGAGAGAGATGAGGCTGGAGGAATGTAGGGTGAGGGTTATAGAGGGCAATGATTGCCATGCCAAGAGCATAGATTGAGCCTTAGCCAATAGCATCCTTAGCCAATAGGAAATTCTTGAACAGTTTTATTGATTAGAGTGCCATATTGGATTTGAATTTCAGAGGTGTGGAATGGGGAGCTATGTAAAAAGGGACTTGAGGGGGAAGAGTATGGAAGTAGAAAGTCTAGTTAGAAGACCCCTACTAATGCCCAGGTGAGAAATGATAAGGAACAGAACTAGAGCTGTGTTAATGGGAATAGTCTGGAGAGGGTTGAGAAATTTCTTGAAGGCAGACCTTTCAGGGCTCAGTGTAGGGCTGGGTGTTGAGGGAGATGAGAGGGAGGCAATGAGAAAGACCAGTGTTTAGCATGCACAACAGGCTTTGTGGTGCTGCAGGGAGCACAGGAAGAGGAACAGCTTCTAGAAGGGCTTTAGACCTGTGGTATTTGAGATGCCCACAAGACTCATGGTTGGTTTTTCTTTTTTAGATTTTTAAATGTTTTATTTATTTTTGAGAGAGAGAAAGAGAGAGAGAGAAAATGAATTGGAGAGGGGCAGAGAGAGAGGGAGACACAGAATCTGAAGCAGGCTCCAGGCTCTGAGCAGTCAGCACAGACCCCAATATGGGGCTCAAACCTACAAACCATGAGATCATGACCTGAGCCAAAGTCGAAGTTACGTCCAACCAACTGAGCCACCCAAG
Source organism: Paguma larvata (assembly GCA_030068075.1). Taxonomy (NCBI): domain Eukaryota; kingdom Metazoa; phylum Chordata; class Mammalia; order Carnivora; family Viverridae; genus Paguma; species Paguma larvata. Next base: position 32,612,626 of record CM057837.1, read on the forward strand.
TGCCTATTGGTTGGTTTCTAAATCAACCTTCATTCGTAGGCTGTGGCATGAGGGGAAAGGATGGTAACTCGAGGTTCAGTGCTGTGATTTCTATGACTGTCTCAAATTCAGCTATTGGGTGAGAAAACTAAGAGTGAGAAATCATGGAAAAAGATATTTGCAAATGACATGTCCAATAAAGGATTGGTATCCAAAATATATAAAGAATTTATAGAACTTGATACAAAAAAATAAATAATCCAATTAAGAATGGGCAGAAGAGAAGGAGCAGGAAGATGTTGGTGGAGAAAGTAGGAGGATCCTAGGCTCACATCATCAGTGAACACAATTAGATAACTATCAAATCATCCTAAATACTCCAGAAATTGACCTGAAGACTGACAGAACTCCACAACTAAAGGGAGAAGAGGCTACTTTGAAGAAGACACCTGACACATAAAAAAAAAAGACATGAACAGACATTTCTCCATTATATGACATACAGTAATATAATGCAAAGTGAATAAGTCAGAGAAAGACAAGTGCCACACCATTTCACTCATATGTGGAATTCAAGAAACAAAATGGGTGAACAACAACAAAAAAAAAGAAAGACAAACCAAGAAACAGACTCAACTATAGAGAACAAACTGATGGTTACCAGAGACGAGATGGGTGGGGGATGGGTGGGGACAAAAAAGTGAGAAATCCATTTCCAGAGAGGATTTTTTTTTCCATTAAATTCCTCAACATGACAGAAAAAACATTCACTTTTAAAATTTTATTTATTTATTTATTTATTTTTGGGTAACCTCACATCATGCTGTTGTGGCTAATACAAGACTAAGATTTTTCTTTTACTTCTATCCACCTGTGTGCAGTTTTTTTTCAACTGCTATTTAAGAGGGAAACATGGCACTAAGGCCAATTTAATACATCAGAGCTCTTTACCATTTTTATTAGCAAGTGGGAAATTCTACTTTTTGCCCAAGGCAATTACTTTAAGGTCCTGAAAGCATAATAATTTGGTGTGTTACATTGAGGATGAATTCCTGATGAAAATGCTGAGTACCCATCCTTCTCCCCACTGAAATGTTACCCACTTGTTCTCAACAGATCACATATCACTCAGTGGAGAAGGGAAATGAATTAGTTTGGACTGCAGCAACATATCAAAAGAAAACTGTTCTTTAATTTTGAAAAACGATAAGTGTGAAATAGAAGGGTTTTACTAAAATCACACACAGAATGTTTTTGCTTTTAAATACAACAAAAAAGGAACATTTGCTATTGCAGAAGTAGAGGTGGAGAATGCAAATCTGTTAGAGGGCTAAAGATACAGGGCAAACTGGAACTTCAAGGAAGACAAAACAGGAATGCTGCCCTTGAGAAACATGTATTAACTACACTATGTATAGGCGCCATAGTAGTTACTGAGGGGCGAAGCGGAGACATTCCAGAATAAAGCCCCTCCCCATCAACTCCAAGCCAATACTTTGTCTTAGTCACAGCCATTTGTATCCCCTGTTCATATCCTTGCCTGTTTTACTTTACATTTGATTATTTATATTTTTTATTAATTTGTAATGACTTTTTGTTTAAGAAATATTAAATCCATCCTTGATAGTTATCATTTACATATGTATGTATATGTATGTTCATATATGAATACGTAAATATTCTCTTTTGTTGGTCTTTTGAGTCTTTATGATGTCAGTACCTGACAGGAAGTTGAATTTGTTACCTGTGGATAGTAAAATATGACATGTTGGCTTTTCTTTATGGATTTCAGTGCTTTATCATGCCAAAGACAGTCCTGCCCATCCCAGTGCTATAAAAATGATTCTTCCCATAGTGTCCCCTAGGACTTCAATAGATCTTCCCTTATCCAGCTAGATTTTTAAAATAAACTTGTTATGTTAGGTGGATGTAATACGCTTAAAGAAGAATGCACAAATCATAATCGTGAGCCCTATGAATTATCTCTCGTTTGCTTTTCTCAGAAGCTTTAAAAAACATATACTTAAAAAAATTTAACAAAGGTATACTATACATATAATTTACTCATTAAAGTGTACAATTCAATGGTTTTACTGTATTTGTAGTGCTGTGAAGCCATCACCACAATCAATTTTAGGATGTTTTCATCATCCCAAAGAGAAACTCCTGTCTGCTAACAGTCACTCCCCATTTCTCATCAACCCCTCAGCCCCTGGCAATCACCAATCTATTTTCTGTTTCTGTAGAATTGCTTATTTAGTCCGGTTGGCTTTTTCATCCATCTGGAATCTAGTTTTGTGTGTGGGGTAGAGTTCTGACTTTTTTTTCCAAATGGAAAAAGAATTGTCAGTTGTCGATAATAGTCTAATCGAGTAAACAAATGCATAAGTAGCCCAGAGGATTATGGGAATTCAGAAGCAGGAGCAACTGCTCATGAGTGTGTAGCAGAGAAGGCTGCATGGAGTAGGATGAGTTACAGTGTGAGTGTGGTTTGGAGAGACAGGAGGGGGAGACGAGAAAAGAAGGGGCGGGGAGAAGATACAGGGAAACCGGCCGTGAGCTCAGAGTAGGTCCAGGAGTCCAGTCTCTCAAGGCAGCTTGTATGTGTAAGAAATCGCAAGCCAGAGGCTGCAAAATGTAGCCTGGGTACAGACTGTGGCATCCTTAAACACTAGTCTGAGAACTTCTCTTTAAATCATACAGCAATGTGAAGGTTTTTACAGTAGAAGTAGGGAATGTACTAGAGAATATTTAAAAGCTTTGAACCTTCCTTGTGCTGAAAAAGAATCAAAGGCATCTTCTCCTGGTCCTCTTGCATCTCCTTGTATGGTCCTCACTGGTCGAGAAACATTCACTGAATCATTATCCCTTTGTTCCTTATTTGTGACTGGGGGAGAAAGGGCTCTTTCTAGCTTTGGAGTCCAGGAGTTTCTGGCATGGAGGGTAAGTTGGGGACTCAAAACAATAGTAGCAGCTAACATTTGTGAAGCTCTAATTCTGTACCAGGTCCCTTTCTAAACACTTCACGTACTTAGTCATGTCCTCTCATCACTTCTAAGAGATAGTTGTTATTGCTGTCAGCCCCTTCTACAAATGAAGGAGCCAGGATCCAGCAGATCAGTGACTTGCCCACTGTCACACAACTGATAAGGGTGAAGCCAGGACACCAATTCAGGAGATTGTCTTTCTCTTCCTTCACCTCCTCCTTCTTGCCTCTTCTTTTTTCCTTCCTCCCTCCCTCCTTCCCTCCTCCCTCCCTCTCTCTCTCTCACTCTGGGGAAAGCAGCCTGTAAGGAACTGTAGCCTGCCAAAGAACATGTGGGTAATCCTGGAAATAGATTCTCCAGGTCCAGTCAAGCCTTGAAATGACTGGAGATTTAGCCAACAGCACAGAACCACCCAGGATTTCTGAGCTTCAGAAGCTGCATGAGATAAGAAATATTATTGTATTAACCTGGTACATTTGGGGGATAATTTGTTACACAGCAATTGCTAACTGATATACACCCTGAAAATGGCTCAGCTAAAGAGAAATTTAATGTAAGAAATCCTGGGACTCTCATAGAGCCTAGCTTCAGGAAAGAATTGAACCTCCCGGAAATGGAGAGTTATCACCCCACAAAAACAGTCGGCCACTCTTCTCTGTTTTTTGTTGTTGCTGTTGTTGGGTTTTTTTGTTGTTTCTTTTATCTTGTTTTTTTGTTTTTGTTTTTTTAGCAGAACAGCTTCATGTGTCTGCTATGTACTGTTTCCCATCTCTCATTCTGTATATTGATTTCTCATTCTTGCCTCTCACCAACACTGGTATGGGGTCCCTGTGGCGCCATAGCTGCCCTGACTCCATGCGTTCTTACCCCAGGGCCCAACACAGTCCACCTCAGCCCCTCGACTCCATGACACGTTCTCAAGCAAACATAATCAGCCCCGCTTGAATCAGATTGTCTATCATGACAATTCATTGTGACCAAGGGCCAGGTCACATGGCACTGAGTTTCCTTTGCCCAGACAGAGAAATGGGCAGATTATACTAAAATTAAAAAAAAAAATTGCACAGCAGATAAATTGATTACCATTTTCCAAGTATACTGAGAAATTATTTATTAGCAACAATGAAATACATTAGGGCATTTATTTTAATCTTTTGTAAAAGGCAGAATCCTTTTGAGAGGTAAATAGTTGCCCTTAATTTATCCAACTGTGAAGTTTGTTTTCTCATTTTCAGCATTCAAGAAGTAGGAACACACCTGCAATTTTATGCACCAATTACTATGCTGGATAATACTCGGCTAAAGAGAACTGGTTTCCTGGGGGAAGAGCCCTGTTTCTGTGTGGGTGCTTTAGTTAGCAAAATACGAAGTTGGTTAGTAAAAATTTCTTGGAAGGCAAAATTACACAGTCAACAGAATGTGGGGTTAGAGTCAGATGCACCTTAATTTGCATCCTGAATTTATAACCGAATGATTAAGGACCTCTCTGAGGCTCAGTCTCCTCTCAGTAAAATGGACTTAGTCATTATCCCACAGAGTTGTAGAAGAAGTAGAGCCATTGGTATATATAATATCTGTAACCCAGTCCCCAGCATGAGTTAGGAACTTTATAAAAACAAGGTCATTAGTATGTGTGAGAAATGTTTTTCAGCAACCCCCCTACCCTGCAAATAGAGATCCTGTGCAGAATTCATTGTGTGTATACATGGGAAATGGTATAAGGATTCAAAGCCCGCAATTTTTTTTTATAGCATAACTGTGAGAACTTTATTTTATTGTTATTAATTAGTTAATTAATTTATTTTTAATTTTTTTAATTTAAAGTTTGTGTTTAAATTCTAGTTAGTTTACATATATGGTAATATTGGTAGAATTTAAGTGCTTCATCACTTACATGTAACCCCCAATGCCTGCTGTTTTTGCCTGGAAGGTTTAGGGCTGGTCTTGAGAAAAACAAATGAGTCACACATTCCACCTCTATCTTGATAATGTGTGTGACTCTGTGAAATAGCAGGTCCTGGTGGAGGGCTTCGCACTGTACCAGTGAAGTGGGGCCTGGGTGGGCAGTCCCAGACAGGACCTGCAGGCCTCCCCTCCTCCTGTTTGTCTAAGTGCAAATTCCACACGTCCTTCGAAGGCATTTTCGAGTGCCTCCTCCAATAAGCCCTCTTAGATTCTTCCTGGTTTCAAGGGTGCTCTTCCTACTCTGGTTCCTTACATTTCCTCCGTGTGCGTCACCGCACTTTCATTCAACACATGTCTAGCCCCTACTGTGTCAGGCACTGCTGGCTATTGAAGCAACAGCGTGAGCTAGACCAGCCGGCTTCTTGATCTCCTCGGCTCGCATTCTCACCCTCATCCCTGGGGACGGATGCAGTGTGCTTTATCTCAGTTGCTCCCACAGGTTGTCCTGCAGACCCTTGCTCCTGGCGTTCAGGGTAGTGGCGCTTTGGGACTCCTTTTCTGGTTTCTTTTGCAGGCAATTGCACTGCATCAACTACAAAGGTTCAGGAGGCAGGCTTCTATGTAATAATTAAAAAGATAAAGGTTTGGGAGTCTATTTGAGTCCTACCCTGAGCACATCATAAGTGTAAAAATTGCAACATTTTTTGTGAATGTTTATAACGCAGTGTCCTTGTCTGTAAAAGGAGACGAGGGTCTCCGCCTCTACAGATCATTGTGAGACCTAGCACCGACACCTTTCATTCTACTTTATTTAGTCGTACCATTTTTATTTAGCCAAATATTTATTGAAAGATGACTGGGTCCCATCCCAGTCAATGTTGTAGGCACTAAAGGTACAGCAGTGAACAAAGAAGGTAAAGGCCTTGGTCATATGGAGTTCATATCCTCAGTGCTGGGAGACGACAATAAACAAATATGTCGGAGGGTGGCAAACACAATGAGGAAAGGAAAGCTGTAGGAAGGAATGGAGAGAGAGGAGAGCAATAGAGAGGATATTTTATAGAGAGCTATCTGGGCAGCCCCTTGGATGGATGGGCTAGCCCTGGAACCAACAGTGGAATGAAGTGGAGGCGGAACCCGGGTAGCTGTAGGGTCACGTCAGCTTCAGGTAGAGGGAATCATTATGTGCAAAGAGGCTGAGGAGGAAAATGGTTGGAGGTTGGGGAATAACAAAGAGGGTGGCATGGCTGGGATGGAGTAGGAGATGACAGTTGTGGGAAGACAGAGAGGTGGCAGGGGACCATACTAACCTATCATCTAGGGTCTGTCAGAGAAAACTCCGGACTTCGGAAGTAGAGACTTATTCAAGAGGATTGTTATAAGGGAGGGAAGGGGCTATCACAATAGGGAGAATGTTATGATCATAAAACCTCTAAGTGTCTCAAGAATAAAGCGAGAAAGGGTTTTCTCTTACAGAGGAGTGAACGAGGCTAAAAAGAGGCAGGTGTGGGGAAGCGGGGTGGAAGGACGGCAGATCTGACAGCAGATCAGAGAATGTTTTACCCCGAGGGCAGCCTGTTCCAACAAGGGGCGATGTGCTGATTCAGGCTGAGGGTGGGCCAGGGTTCAGGGGCCTGGAGGAGCTAGAGAAACAACCAAAGCTTGGCTAATAAGTGTTTTTGCTCTCGTTGAGCAGTGGGGGCAAGCAGATCAGTTAATAATGTATGAGGCAAACAGTAGGAATTTGGAGGGTCTGTGTCTCGTCTTGCCTAGATCAACAAAGGGCAGGGGGCATCCATGAGTCTTATCTAAATCCTAGGGGGAGGCCAGTTCTTCGAAACGCACTGTTTTCTGGAACACAGAGGGTCAGACCATTTCTTAACCTTCACTGTTTTGCTGGATGGCAGGGCTTAGGTAAAATTCAACACCGTCAAGACCTTTAGATTTTTTTCCAAGTGAGAAATGAAGTGAATGATATGTGATTAACCAACACACGGCCTGTGATTTTAGAGTTTCATCCTAAACGACTCTCCTCAGAAAATGCTCAGCTGCCTGTCTGTCACTCCCGGGTCCCCAGTCTCTGGCTTCTCTTCCCACCAGCCCACACAGCCCACTCCCGCCAGGTAACCGGTGAACTCCACACAACCAGAGGCAGAAACTATGTTGATTTGTGTCACCCACCAGATTTGGAGGTACTTTGAGGAGGGCCGAACACCGTGCTCACTGTTCATTCAGTTCCCAAAATGCCATAAAATGAGCAGTTTCCGATTTATCTAGGATCCACTCAACTCTTTCCCTAAATAATTACGCAACTCACCAAATTCAAACCAGTGTCTTAACACGAGGAGGCATGACCATGGGAAAAGCCACAAGAAAGCCACTTTTATTGCCATGCTTAAAGTCTTAAGGGATCAGCAAACTACAGCCAGCAGGTCAAAGTAGCCCAGTTTTTATGAGTATGATTGTATTGGCGTGCAGCCACACTCATGTATTTATGTACTGTGTCTGTCTGCTGTCACACTCCAGGGCAGAGATGAGTTGGTGCAATAGAGACCATATGGCTTGCAAAGCCTAAAATATTTACTATCTGGCCCTTTGCAGAAAAAAAGACAGCTGACTCCTATTTCAATGGTTGGCCCATTGTGCAGTTGCTTGCCCACATTGTGTATTGGAGGGAGCATTTTATTCCAGAAATGTCTAGGAACTACTTCTTATTTTCTTAAAATAAGACAGTTTTAGATTTCTTTTTAAAAAGGAAATTTTTTTAACGTTTGTTTATTTTTGAGAGGCAGAGAGCATAAGCAGAGGAGGGGCAGGAAGAGAGGGAGACACAGAATTCGAAGCAAGGCCTACTTATTTTGGTTAAGATCACCAGGGATTGCCATAATCTGATGGTCCACCTGAGGGCAAGGAGGACTCCTGCCGCATTTAGAACTTTTTACTATGCGCTAGGTCCACCTGGCTTCTGCTTGGTTAGCTCCCACCCAAGCCCACTTTTCCTGGGGACTTTCGCTCTTTTCTCAGGACTCTGGTCCCTCTCAGTCCCTCCTCTGAGCTCTCTCTCAGTGGGGGCACAGGTGAGTCTTCTGTGCATGTTTGGTGCCTTGCAGGTGGTGCTGGTTTGGGGGGGTGGGGCATCAGCAGGGAGTTACTTTGCAGAATAAAGACTCCTTTGTCAAAGGCCTGAATTTCTGGTCTGTTTTACTTTGACCCCAAAACAATCATCATTTATGAAATTCTTTTTATAGCTTCCTGTAGCATCTAAATCTTTTTCTTATTTCTTTTTGCTCATGGGAATAAATGCAAGATATACAAATTTTACAGTTAATTTTAAATATGCAGAAAAGTATTTAAAAGAAAAATACTGTGTTAATATTTGGCATGTCTTCCTTGCATCTTTTTTCTTAGATATTAAGAAAAAATTGATATCATGGTGAAGATGCCATTGGGTAAGCGTTTCTATTCTGGTATTTCAAACACTTTCCCATATTATTAAATATCTTGGTAATAGAGTCTTTAGTAAATGTATATAAAATTCCATTTTATAGATATGCTGAAATTTATTAATTTCCCTAATTGTGGTATTCAGGCAGCTTCTCTCTTTTGCTATAATAAATAACCCCAAAATTAACATTTATGCATAAATCTCTGCCCTCGTTTCTTATTTCTTTTTTAAAGTTTTTCAAAACTTTTTTATGAAAAAATTTTTTTAGTTTATTTAAGAGAGAGAGAGAGAACACACAAGCAGGGGAGGGACAGAGACAAGGAGAGACAGCATCCCAAGCAGGTTCTGCGCCATCAGCACAGAGCCCAATGTGGGACTTGAACTCAGGAACTGTGAGATCATGACCTGAGCCAAGATCAAGTTTGAACACTTAACCGATGGTGCCACCCAGGTGCCCCTTTAAATTAAAAAAAAAAAAAAAGTTTATTTTGAAAGAGAGAGCATGGGCGCAAGAGTGCAGGCACATGTGTGGGGAAGGGGGCGAAGAGAGAGAGAGAGAGAGAGAGAGAGAGAGAGAGAATATCCCTAACAGGCTCGCCTTGTCAGCGTAGAGCTGGAAGTGGGGCTCAATCTCAAGAACGATGAGATCATGAACTAAGCTGAAATCTAGTCGGGTGTTTAACCAACTGAGCCACGCAGGAGCTTCTGTGTTATGTTTACAATAACATCCTAGAAATGGAATCACTTGGTCAAATAGTGTGAATCTTATGAGCACTCTTTTTTTTTAAGTTTATTTATTTATTTTGAGAGAGAGAGAGAGCAGGAATGGGGAAGGGGCAGAGTGAGAGGGAGAGAGAAACAGAATCCCAAGCAGGCTCTGTGCTGTCAGCGCAGAGCCTGACAAAGGGCTTGATCCCATGAACCTTGAGATCATGACCTGAGCTGAAATCAAGAGTCAAAGGAGGCTTAACTGACTGAGGCATCCAAGGACCATAGCAGTCTTTACAGTTATCACCAAATTGCTTTCCTGGGTAGGAAATTTATACTCCCTTAACCTTAATGATTTTTTATATCTGCTAACAGGTTAAAAATGTTATTTTGTTTTAATTCACAGTTATTTGAACTGATAATATTGGATATCTCTCTATGTGCTGGCTACTCACTTCTATACCATTCCCTGTAATACTTCTACTGTAACTTGTTCCCCAGTATTTAAAGTCAAGGTGACCAGGTTTCAGCCTGTCTCATCCATTTTCCATCTTTTTAACCCTGGGAGGTAACATTGGCTTTGCAATCCCAGTTTTCTCATCAGTAAAATGAGAATTGTTATGTGTACATCACAGTCTTCTCATAACAATCAACAGTGCCAAGCACCATGTCCGGTTAATGGGGGTTCTTGAAAACTTTGGCATGAGGATTATGAGGGTTTTGAGAGAGAATCTGCATGATCCTATATCTAGAGTTTCTCGTGCCTTTGGTTGATTTAAGTTTGGAATTTTGTTTTTAGTAAATGTACAAAAGTGACAAAAGGCAAATAACTATAACCAAAATAAACTACCACAATTGCATGTAGTAGTGAAAAATCCAGCCTACAGATTGAAGGTGTGTTACATGCACAGATGGTGTGCTAGATACTAGAACACAGAGATGCATGGAGGCTGCGGCCCGGGCTCTGTTCCGCCATGGGTATGAATGGAACTCTACTGTTGAATCACATTGCAATACGCAAGTTTGTCACTGAGTTGTCCCTACCTGTATTGCAGTCTTCCCAAGCCTCCTTGCCACATATTGGCAGAACTCCCAGGCCTTCCCTGATAATTTGAGAGATTGCTGAGGTGAGAGTAGGTCAGCCCGCCTTGCAGCCACTTTCTCTGTTCTTGCCTGGTCGAAACATCACTGTTGGTCTCTGCCATTGCACTTGTCACCCTAATTCCCTGCTCTCTGATGATAATCATTCCCCTTCCTTATTTTCCAAAGCATCACCACCACAAGGCTGTTGTGTAATAGAATTAACATAGGGGAAATGAGAAGAGAAGTTTTGGTACCTGTAAGCACCCAAAATAAGTTAAAATTCAATAGATGTTATTAAAACCTTCTGGTCCATCCTCAGTCCCGGGGAATTTCTTCCTGGTTGTCTTTCTGCTTAATTTCTGACTTTTCCAGATGAAGACTAGTTCTTTTTCTTTTCTTCTACAGCAGGTGTTTTTAAACTCAGCCTAATTGACATTTCGGGTGGAATAATTCGTTGTCGTGGAGGCTGTCCTGTGCGCTACAGGGTGTTTGACAGCATCCCTGGCTTCTACCCACCAGATGCCAATTGTACCCCCCCCCAACAATGTAACAACTGAAGATGTCTCCAGATATGGCCAGATGTAAGGGCGCCTAGACTCCTTACTCCCCCAGGTACCAAAAGAAGACTCACAACATTCTTGATACTTCATTATGTAGAGCAATTTACTTTCTAATGTTGATTTCATGTTAGGCTCCTGCCTTGACTTTCCGGTTGTAAAGAAACTTGACTGAGGTTTTTATTTTGACTAAACACAAAAGCTATCTGTTGAGCCTCTATCCTTAGCAATACAAAGAATGTGTAGGATTTGAGATTATAGGCTTTTCTTTAACTTATCCTAGACCAAATTACTAGTGGAAGGTTCTTATCCTCCTTGGCAAGGTCGTGTGTGTGTGTGTGTGTGTGTGTGTGTGTGTGTGTGTGTGTGTGACTATTCTTTCTCTTCCTTCTGGCTCTTAAAGGAAAGGTTGACTTACAAATTTCTGAGGGTCTTTCCAGCAACTCTGTGCTCTACCTGAGACTCAAAATTTGGTTTGGATATTTGTTATTTTCAGGAGTATTTACAAAGCATCTGGAAGTCACCTATACCTAAAAGTCTCACCCTCTTATAATCTGGCTATATCCTCTGAAAGTTGTAATTCCATTCGATATACTTCAGCTGTAGGTCTCTGTGGGTCTTCCCTCCATGGGCCCTGAACCAGAAAATAGTGTCAGTAGTCTCCTTGCTTCAGACCCTTCTAGAATCCATTTCTCCATGCACATTTTTGTATTTGGTTAATATATTTCTGCTGGAAGGAATGATGAAAAATTTAAAGTCACGAGCTTTAAAAAGTACATTTGCAGAGTCGGCTATGTGAAAGAAAAGAAAGGCTGGGTGGGTAGTCAAAGCTATGAGAAGCTTCTGGACAATGGACAGCCTCTTTCCTTTGCTGCATCTGAGCTTAGACAACTGGAGTGGGGCCGCATCTATAATTCCCTTGGAAAGACCCTGTAGCAATCAAGTTCACAACAGGATCTGGGGGGCATCTTCCAACTCACAGGTATTTGTTCCTTTCCTCAATTTCACACCATTATTCCTACTTACAAAGCTTTCCCTTACATTGTTATCATTCCATTTTTTAGAAAAGTGAATCTGTGCATTATGGACTCAGTTCTGCCATCTTCCCCTAGACACACTCAGAAGCGATAGGCTCTCTGACAGGGCAATGCTAACTGAGGAAGCGCTACATTTCAAGAGCTGTCTGTGCCAAAGCACCCCTCCGCATTCTACCCAGAGTGGCCCGAGGCAGTCTCTTGGCTTTTGTTCTTCCCTTTCTATAAAAATGCAGACAAACATACCTTCTCTTTGCTGAACAAAGAGTAGGAGGAAGGCACTGTTTAGTCAGAGAGTGGAGGAAAGTTGAAATAGTAGTGCTTTCTTTAGATTACCCTAGTAACTTCTTAAGATAATTATGCATGTCCTGGTTGCCTATTGCTGTGCTAAGCTCTTAATATGCAGCATTTCATTTATCCCTGTATCCCTGTCAAATTGGTGCTATTTTTCTTATCCCTATTTTACAGGTGAGGAAATTGAGGCTTGAGAAAATAATGCAAGGGGTTTCTCTTCGCCAAAAAGAGGGGCAAACCCCTGACATTTGCTATGCCATGGGTGATGGATGAACCTCAAAAACATTATGCTAAAAAAAAGCAGTCAGATGCAAGAGACCTCATATTTTATGATTTCACTTATGGAAGTGTCCAGAAAAGGCAAATATATAAAGACTAGAAATAGATTCATTTATAGAAATAGAAAACAATGGCTACCTGGAGCTGAGAGGGCGAATGGGGATTAACTGTAAATGGGAAGAAGGTTCTTATCAGAGAGATGAAAATGTTCTAGAACTGCTTTATGGCGAAATGCTGCTCCACTTGGTAATGTTACTAAGTTATTGATATGTGCACTTGAAATGTGGATTTATGATATATACACTATAATTCAATAAATTTTTTTTAAAAACAAGGAGGAAAGGGAAGAAAGAAGGAAGGTGGGGAGGGAGGAGGAAGAAAATGAGTCTCCCAGGAAGGAGCAGAGGTCATATCTAAACCCGGGTCTCTCTGTTTCCGGAGACACTGGTACTTCACCTCTCGATTGTTTGTCCTGTTCTGTATTCTCTCTTCCAGTCTCCCTTTCCTTTTTTTCTTTTCTTTCTTCTCTCTCCTAAACCTAAAGGCTTGCTGCCTTTTGTTCACCTTGAGCCTTTTTAAGGCTGACCCCCATCCACCAGGCTACTGTGACCCATCAACAATGAGGTTTGATCATCCAGTACCATTTTGCATTATTATAGTGGACTTCTTGACTCCATCACTTTGAATTAAGTTTTCCTGTGGATCTAGCCTGGTCTCTTTCCCCAGACCTGCAGGTACATTTTGTTTTCCCAGGTCTGTCGCTTGGCAATCTCTGAGATGTGGAGTGCCCTTGTTTTCTGCCTCCATCTGCCCTTGGCTGTTCTGTGCAACCACTTGGCTCCAAGGACACGGATGCGGCCTCAGCAGTCTTGGCCAGGGACTGTGTGTGGCCAGACCACGGCTGCTGGAGAGAGGGGCTGGGCACTCACTAGTTCATCCACAGATTTAACTCCTGCTCCTCTTCTACATTTTCCTTTCCCGCCTATGGAGACTGTGAATTTCTTTCCCCCCAATTACAAACGAATCTGGACAAATACAGATTTCAGTCTGAGAAGTTTGGTCACAAAGGCCATTTCTTCTTTCAAGATCAAGTTACTGAGGTTGTAGTACCTTCCTGAGACAGAGATAAACACAAATAGTGAACACTCTTCAGGGCCCCTAAGATTCCTGCCAGTTGGTCAAGAATCATCTGGTTTTGAGTGACTAGAAACTAAACTTAAATAAGCTTAAGCATAAAAGGAAATTTATTGGCTCTCAGAACTGAAAAGTCTTGAAGCATAGGTGCTTCAGGAGCGTCTGCACCCAGGAGCTCACATAGTGTTACTGTGGCTGTCCTCTGCTTTTCTGAGCCCTGATGTCCTTGACGTTGCCTCTGTTCAAAGGTGGGTATTTCCTTCATGGTTAAAAAAAAAAGTCAGAAATTTGTTACTAAAGTCAGCATTCAGGGGAATTTCAAAATATTTTGAGGTCAAATTATCAGTCTTGATATACATTTTCCTTTTCATTGGCAATTCCTAAGCACAATCTTAAAACAGAAAGGAGTCTTAGGCATAACCGAGTCTAATCCCCTCAGGGAAGATCTAGATGCAGAGAAGATATAAAGTGTTCAGGGTAATAGCTCAAGTCTGGAGCAGACCCAATACTATTCACTTTGGTGATACTTGCTTCTGAAGGCTAATGCAGGTAACAGATGTTCTAGTATTAAGAGAATTGGGGAGTATGCTGCCAGTTCTGATGGCATCTGATTTTAGTTCTGTAATCTGAGCTAAGACAAAAGCCATGTGTGGGAATCAAATATAAATATGACTGCAAGCTTTAAAACTGCCACATGGCACTGAGCCCTCAGAGTCTGGTCCTGAGAGTGAGTACAGCTGGCTTCGGAGACATTCATCATGTCCGCCTTCGGCACTGGACCTCAGCCTTGAAAAGCCCCGATTTGCCAATGCTGTAACCAATTCTCAAGTAACACCATCAGATTGAAGAACATTTGTAGAAAGTGTCTGATGTTCTCAGCAGATGTAATGTTCCCTAACATGACTGAAACTGTCAACCTGTTCTATGTGACAGGTAACAAGACACATTTAATATAGAGAAAGAGACGTGCTAAGTAATGTGGCATTCATGATTAGCAGCAGTGATTAAACTGTATTCACAGCATTGATTTGGACAGCACTTATTTTTATCCTGATACTATCTATTTCTAAAGGGAATGGGTGTCTACCTGCCACTTCTTCTCTTGTCAGGCTCTTTCCAGGAAATTTGCAAGGATTTTACTTCCTCGATAGTACTGACGACTTTTAAAAATGGTAGTACAGAGGTCTTTGATGTTGTCCACTTTGTTTAGATGTCTTAGAGATGCATTTCATTTCTATACCACTGGCATTGGCTTTGAACTTCATGTTAGTCCTTCCTGCAGAACCACAAGTTCAAATTGAAGAGGAATGAGATGGAGGAGGCTGGTTTTTTTAGCAGTATGTATGATGATGACAATAATTTCCTGTTTGATTGGAAGTGGTGCTGCAGAATGTAGCAGAAATGCATTATCAAAGCAATTCTCCTCTTAGAATGCATGTACACAGGCTTTGGAAAAAGTCCTTTTGATTCTGCTTTACCCTGACCCCTCCTGAATTTTATCGGCTACATAACAGATAAGCTCCCGTGAGACTATTTTCTCTAAGCCGTATGTGCAACAATGAAAATAGGGTTGGTAATTGATAGTTTTTCTATTTTTTTAATGCGCAGGTCCATTTTAGTTATTCCAACTACTAGCGGACTAAGTGATATACAGTCATGTTAGTCTTCAGTATGGCTAAAATTAAGGCACATTCTGGCACCAAACCCCAATATTCTACATTCTTGTCTCTTAGCCAAGCTGACCTCTCCTATGGAATAGTCCTTCTCCATTGGCTTCAGTCCCATAGGCCACTCTGTCTGGAAGCAAAAGAATACAGTCTGCCAGTGAACTGGGCCACGACTGGGTTATTTTGGACTTTGATTTATGGGCTCTTTAATCAACCGTGATGGTCAAATGCAGGCTATAATGGGAAGATCTCCCTGATGTCTTGTGGGGACTGAGCATCCAGAGGATTCACAAGTTTACTGCTCCTTCCTCATGGCTTCTGGGCTCAGCCTGTTGCCAACTGGAGCCAGAAGTTGGGAACACAGGTGATGAAAGCATGCCTTACAGAAAAATGCTGCTGCTTGCTTTCAGTGGTACTTAGCAAGTGGGAGCATCCAGTTTTGCTCACTAGGCAGGTGCCTGGCTTGGTGCCTGGCTGTCAGCGGCACTGGTGTGGAGAGAGCCGGAAGTACAGCCAGGCTGCTCCCAGCACACGAGATTCATTTCGAGGTCTCAGAGGGAAAGGAAAATTGCTGGTGTGTAGACTGTTGACATGCTAAGCTTTGCACTGCTTAACATCCTCTGCTAAAAGGGTGCTCTTTGAAGTAACAACCTTTTAAAATTATTAGTGCTGCGCCCAAGCAGCTATCATTTTCTTAGAAATGTCATTCTTCGCCTTGATTTGAATGATACTGCACTTTCAGTGATAAAAGGCACAAAGCTGTCAAAGCAAAAAGAAAAGGAAAAATTTAAAAAAAGGAAAGAAAAAATAAAACAATTTAAAAAAGTGACCAGCTTGAAAAGAAACCTTTCTCTATTGAGATGAACACTTTTCCAGGAACCTGGTGGGAGATGTAACTTGAAATAAGGGTGGTTTACCTGGACAGGTGTTCCCTAGAAAAAATTGACTTAGAACGTAGATGACAAGAGCAACCTAGAAAAAGGGAATAATGAATTCGATAGACCCAGTGCTGCTGGCTGGTTATTCTAGTCTATAATCTCTAATCTTCTGTTGTGGGACTGTATCTTTTGCACGTCTACACTTGGGTGTTGCATAGTGTCTAGAGCAGCATAGATGCTTAGTGTTTGGTGGATGAACAAACGAAAGTTTTCAGTGGAGTGAAGGTACTTGACCTCATACAGTAACCAGGTTCCGTTCCTCTAGTGGCCCTACAAAGACCGAGCAAAGTTCACTTGGGGAATAGGATCCCGACTGGGAAGTAAATCGCTTATATATCGCCACAAAAAATGCCACATGTGAAAATATTCCAAACTTAGTGGCTTGACACAACCATTGTTTATTTAGGTAATGATTTGGAGGGTTGAAAGTTTAAGTTGGCCTCAGGTGGGGAGGTCATATTGATGGAATTTAAGTGGGGTTCGTGAGCAAATGGCTAAGAAAGAATTCTTGAGACCTCTGTGGTGCAAAAAGGTGATTTTATTAAAGCACAGGGACAGGACCCATGGAAAGAAAGAACTGCACTGGGGTTGTGAGGAGCGACTGATTATATACTTTCAAGTTTGTGGAGGGAGGAGGGGGATAGTTTACGTAAGTCTCCAAGTCATTTCTGGATGCTGAAAACAGGGTCTCACAGGACCCTGAAGATTTAGCTATTGCCAAGATAAGTTGCTTTGAGTCTTTAAGGACACGTAAACATAAGGCATTAAGGCAGCCATAAACGTCTTGGGGAGTGTTATATGCAAGGTCTCTGGCATCTATCAATGGAGTACAGACTGTAAGGTAATTTACTTTTAAACTACATTTTCTTGCCTTTGTTTCCCTCTTCAATATGGTCTAGGCTGAGATCCCTCATTTGCTCAGTTTCCCCACCTGTAGGCCAGGTACGTGGCTCTGCTTCTGGGGGTTGGCTGAATGTCAACAGGGAGAGGGAGCTCACTGGGCCATGTGTCTTTCATCGTCCATCATGCTTGTTTGTTCACATGACAGCAACAGGGTTCTGAGCGGGGAGCGAGTGCTATAGACTGACTGTGTCCTTCCCCAAATTCAATAGACTGAAATACTGTCTATCCCTCACTGTGATGGTAGGGGTAGGAGACGAGGCCTTTGGTATGCGATCAGCTCATAAGGGTGGAGGCTTCAGGAATAAGATTAATGCCCTTATAAAAGAGATCCCTTCCATTATGTGAGGACACAGTGAGAAAATGGCTGTCTATGAGAAGCAGGAAGTGGATTCTAATCAGACACTGAATCTACCAGCACCTTGACCAACTGTGAGAAACGAATGTTTGTTGTTGGAGCCAACCAGTCAGTGATATTCTGTTATATCAGCTCAAACGGACTAGGGCAGTAGGGAATGGATGAGTTTTTAAAGGCTAGGTCAGAATGGGCAACAGCATCACTTCTAGCACATTGAATTAGCCTTTGCAGATTCAAAGGATGGAGAAAGAGACATTGCCTTTCGGCGGGAATTCCTGCAAAGTACACTGCAAAGGGAAGTCGATACAAGAAGGGAATTAATTATGGTTATTACTTTTAAAATCAGGGTTTTTTCTTTTGAGGCATAATTAACATACCAACAGAGAGCTTATATTTAAAATGTACAGTGGGATACATTTTGACCTATCCATATGCCTGGAAAACCATCACAATCAAGATTATGGACACGTCCCTCATCCTCAATAGTTTTCTCATGTTCTTTTGCAATCCTTCCCTCCTTCCTCTTTCCCTATCCCCAGGTAAACCACTGATTTGCTTTCCATCTCTGTCAATTGGCTTGCATTTTTTAGAATTTTATATAAATGGAATCATAATTTTTTTGCTTGACTTCTTGCCTCAGCATAATTTTGTTGAGATTTATCCAGGCTGAATCATTTATCCATAGTTCATTCTTTATTTGTGATTGTTCTTTTGTATAGATATAACAGTTTACCTGTTAATGGGTTTGGGTTGTTTTTAGTTTTGGTATTGTAAGTGAATCTGCTAGGAATATTCGTGTTCGAGTCTTTGTATGGAGGTGTATTTTTATTTCTCTTGAGTAAACACCGAAGTGTAGAGTGGCTGGGTCATAAAGTAGTTTTATGTGTAAGTTTTCTGAGAAACTGCCAAACTATTTTTCAAAGTGGTTGTAGCATTTTATACTTCCACCAGCAGCAGTGTATGAGGGTTCTCAGTTCCTCTAAATTATAGCTATTCCCTTGGAATTGGTAACCTTTTTAGTTTTAGCTACTCTGATAAGTTTTCTCTGGTACCTCACTGAGGTTTTAATTTGAATTTCCCTAATAATTAATAATGTTGAAAGTCTTTCCATGTACTTATATCTTCTTTAGTGAAGTAGCTATTCAGATCTTTTTCTTATTTTTGGAAATGGGTTATTTATTTTATTCTTACTGACTCTTAAGAGTTATTCATATATTCTGGATATAATTTCAGAAATATAATTTGTAAATATCTTCTCTCATTTTGTGGCTTTTCATTCTCTAAACTATATCCTTTAGAGAGCAAAAGTTTAAACTTTATTGAAATCTAATTTATCATTTTACTTCTTTTACAGATTATGCTTTTGATGTTCTATCTAAAAGGTCTTTTCTTAACACAAAGTCACTAAGGCTTTCTCCTATATTTTCTTCTGGAAGTTTTATAGTTTATTCTATAAAGTTTATTGTTTTAGGTGCTGCATTCATATTGAGTTAACTTTTGTGTATGGTGTGAGGTACGGATATCCAATTATTTCTCTCTTTGCATCGTTGTCAAAGCTTCAGTTTGTCCTTGTGCGTGCACATCTGTTTTTGAATTTCGTTTGGTTACATTGAAGTACGTGCTCATCTCTTTGCTAATACCATACTGTCTTGCTTATAGTTTTATTTTAAAACTTGAAATCAGGTAGTGTTAGTCCTTTGTCTTCATTCTTCTTTTTTCAGTGCTATTTTGGACTTTTGTAATGTTCACTGCTTAGTTGTGTGCTTGAGGAGACTTCTGCAGACCTCTGGGGTGCTCTCTCAGTGTAGCTCCCTCCTTTTTGGTACTCTGTCCTTTGACTCTAACTGCCTTGGTCTCCCCAGACTCTCATCTCTGTCTCCTCAACTCAGTCCATGAGCTCCTTCAGGTTGCCTCACCCTACACCATGTCCTGGAAACGCTCTCAAGGCAGGAAGCAGGGACAATCATAACGCTCACGTCATTTGTTTCTCGTCCCTCAGGGGTTACTGTTCTCTTTCACCTGATATTAGTGACTTGTAAACCATTGTTTCATAGATTATATTTTTTGGTTGTTTCAGGATGGTGGCTAAAAATGTTACTCCATCTTGACCAGAGGAGCCCTCAGATAGGGTTATATTTGCAAATAGTCTCCTATAGGAAGTATCAAAAAATTTGAGGTCCTAATTATTTTTGTTTTTCTATTTTGGCTTTGGGTGAACATCTATATCTCAATGTGGAAACAGTTTTAAGAGATATGACATAGCAATGGCTGGGTCAAAAACAACAAAATGTAATTGTTCAAATTCCCATGGAAATGAATGACAGCAAGATATTTGGTCGTGTGGGCATATGGTGAGTCTGATACAGCAGACAACAGAATATTTCCTAGAAATGTTTGCCAAGGTCAGTTCAGTTCTACAAAGCAAAGAGGTGTGATATTGTCTGTTCTCTTTGGAAAACTGAAGTAGTTCACCCTGGAAGTGAATGCAGAAGTATATGCAGTAGGTGTGTTGAGGAGGAGGAAAGAGACCTGAAGGGATCCAGGGGTACAATTTAAAGAAAAGGCTAGAACAATATGCAGAGTCTAGACATTGTAGCATAAGTAGCTAAACACAGTGCTACAGAATTTGGATTACACTGAAGGCAATGAAGAATATGATGGATTTTAAGGAGTTTAGTGACATTCATACTTTAGAAACACTATTTTGGAAGGATACGGGCAATGCTTGAACAGGGTTATGGTGTAATCATGTTATGGACAGGAGATTCATTAGATGGATGTTGGAATGATTCTACTGAGGGTTAAGGAACACTTCAAAGAAGTACTCTATGGGGTCGTAGAAAAGCAGAAGAGTTTAAAAGATATTTAAGAGACAAAGTCACTATAACTTTGGAATTGTGTGAACATTTTTACGGACTGGAAGGTTTTAGGGAGAGAGGAAGTGGGATGACTACTGGGTTCCTGACTCAAATGGAGAAGTTGGAATTCTTAAACAAAGGTGTGAGAGTGTGTGTGTGTGTGTGTGTGTGTCTCTCCACATATGTGTGTATCAACAGATCCTCATGTGATAATTTGCTTTTTCTTAGACATTTCATTGTTAGCATGCCTCTTTCAGTTGTATCACATAAATCCAACTCATACTGGCTTAAGAAAAAAAAAAATTTTTTTGGCTCTCATAAATGAAGTCTAGAGTATCTTGCTTCAGGTACAACTGAATCCAGGTGTTTAGTAATCTGCAAATTGCTACTCTTCTTTTGGCTCTGATTTTCTCTGTGTTGACTCTGTTCTCTGAGAGCCTGTGTGTGTGTGTGTGTGTGTGTGTGTGTGTGTGTGTGTGTGTGTGGTGGCAACTATGTCTTCCATTCTATCAGTTAAACAGTCTCATAAGAATGGGAATGAACCTTTATCAATGTTTCCTGTAACTGTATCCTGTAAGAGTAATGAGACAAATTCTCACTGGATCTATCTGACTCATGTGCCCAACTCTAGGTCAATCACTATGTCCAGGGAGATAGATTATTCTGATAGGTCAGCTGAGGATCATGTGATTTGTCAGGAATCTAGGTGTGAGGTCAGCCATACCAGAATCACACAGGCTATGATTCACCTTCCAACCCCTTCTAAGGAAAACTGAAGTGCTACCACAAGAATGGGACTGGGTGCTGAGCAGGCAAAAACAACTTCTGTCTCTCATAATTTGCTTCTAGTTCTAGAGCAGCAGCTGTGTATTTGATTTATGAAATTGCTTCACTTCAGCCGCTCTTGAGATCCTGCCTCACATCTGTTTCTCCATCATAGTAGCCCGTTTCCTTGTTACTGGGAATGGTAACTTTTTTCAAAGAGGGAAGATTGATTGTCTACGTTGTTACCGTGCCTCCTTCCAGTGGAACTGGCTTCAACTGATTTTTCAACAGCTAAGGAAAGAATCCATATCCCCAATCTGCATTCATAGTGTGAGCTCAATGTGACTAATAAAATACCTCCTGAATAACAATGTCATGTTGGAAATTACATTTATATGATATGCATAGAAATAATAGAACTGCAGAGTTTCACTGAAACATAGGCAGTGAGAACAAGCAGGCACCGAGGAATCATCTAAGCCCGTGTTGCTCACACTTCTGAATTCCAGAACCCTTTTTAACATTGTTTTTTTTTTTACCCCCAAATGAGAGCATTTTGTTCAGATGCTTGTATTATGGATTTAAGAACCTCTGATGATGGTTTTCTGTCAGTTTGGGAACCCCTGACCCAGTTCAGCCACCTCCATTTTGATAATTAAGGAAATTGATAATAAAGAAAAGTAATTTATACAAAGTCACATGGCAGAGCTAGAACAAGAACCTGTGTTACTTGGACTCTTCTAATTTCAACATTTTCCCACTACAGTTGACCCTTAAGCAATGCAGGAGTTAAGAGTTCTACCTCCCTGCACAGTGGAAAATCCATGTATGACATTTGACTTCCTGAAAACTTAACTACTAGTAGCCTACTGTTGACTGGAAGCCTTAATGATAAAAATAAACAGTGAATTGACTGTTATATGTATATGTACTATGTACTGTTCTTACAATAAAGTAACCTAGGGTCATGAAGAAAATCATAAGAAAGAGAAAATACAATTACGATACTATACTGTGTTTATTGAAACAAATCTGCAGGTAAGTGGGCCTGCACATTTCAAACCCATCTTGTTCAAGGGTCAACTCTATGTCAAGCTGAACCTTTGCACGTTGCACTGATGGAGAAAGACTTGGCATTTAAAAAGTACTGACATTTAGGAAAAATTGCTAGAGTAATTTTTAGGCGAGTTATATTTTTAAAATT
Source organism: Paguma larvata (assembly GCA_030068075.1). Lineage (NCBI taxonomy): Eukaryota > Metazoa > Chordata > Mammalia > Carnivora > Viverridae > Paguma > Paguma larvata. Next base: position 32,634,721 of record CM057837.1, read on the forward strand.
TTGTTCCATTCCTTCCACTTCTTAAAAGAAACCTATCCTTGTCCTCTGTGTTTAGTAAAAAGGGAAAGGAATCTACCATTTATTCAGCGCTTACTCTGAAATTCTTTAATCCTCATGACAATTCTGTCAAGTAGCTATTATGATTCCCATTATATAGATGAGGGAAGGAAGCTCACAGAGATGAAAAATATTGCCCAAGTTTGCTAGTCTACAATGGTGGACTTACCAAAGATCATGGCTGCACCCTCTATCTGTTCTTTATTGAACGTTTTCTACAGGTAAGCAAGGACACTTCAAAGATTCTGAAAAGGTCATTGGCATTTATTTAGTGGACTGTCAAGGTGACATGTAACCAATAACAACAACAACAAAAATAATCTATAACACTAAATTCTTTAGAGTAGGAATAGGCACATAACCTTTCAGACTTTCAAAAAATGGAATGGAATGGAATGGAAAGGAAGGAAGAGGAAAAGGAAAAGGGAAAGGAAAGGATAAAGAAAAATTGCATGTGCTGACTTCTAGGGGCTGTTCACTTTCTAAGAATCTCCTCCTCTTTCAGCTAATGCAGGGATCAACCGTCTATAATCTATGGGTCAAATTAAGTCTACTGCCTATTTTTTTTATAAATAAAGATTTATTGGAACACATCCTTATCCATTCATTAACTATTGTCCCTGGCTGCTCTTGTGCTACAATGGCAAATTTGAGTATTTCTGAAGGAAGCTGCATAGTTTACAAAGCCTAAAGTATTTACTACCTTGCCTTTTGCAGAAACGGTTTGCTGACCCCTGGTCTAAAGGAACAGTTTGCAAACTGTGTTCTTCAGAGACTTATTAGTTCACCAAAATGGAACTCTAAAGTCTCTTGTACTTGGCGTGGGTGTCCGTGGACAAGGTTATTGGGGCCTAATTTACTTCAAACAGAGCAGTCCTGCTTTCATCTCTATTACATACTGAGTTTTCACAGTTGAATCTGTGTTAGGTCAGGGTGATGGATGAACTGGAGACATTAGGTCAGATTCCTGGAGAGTCCTATAAATGTTTATATAACCACTGACCCTGGTAGGAAAATCCAGGTGCCTGTGAAAAGTGAGTTTGAGTACTTGGCACTTTTTTTCATAACTATGAGAAACAGAAATTCTTCTGCCTACTGAGAAGTCAGGGGCTTCTATGTGTCATTGTACTGGGTATTTTACCTAGAAAATATGTCTTATAATGACTATAAAGTTTGGATGGATAATAAAATAGATCTATAAAAATAATGCTTTAGGACTGTTCTTTTCCTTTTTTTAATTTTTTTTAACATTTATTTAATTTTGAGAGACATAGAGACAGAGTACGAGCAGGGGAAGGGCAGAGAGAGAGAGAGACACAGAATCCGAAGCAGGCTCCAGGCTCTGAGCCGTCAGCCCAGAGCCCAACGCGGGGCTCGAACTCACAAGACCGTGAGATCATGACCTGAGCCGAAGTCAGCCGCTCAACCAACTGAGCCACCCAGGTGCCCCAGGACTGTTATTTGCATTGTGGAGAGTTTGATGATGCAAGAAGTCCCTGAGGCATATTTCCAAAGCATTGGGAGTCTGAGATCAAGTTCATAATAGCAATATTAACAATGACTACCATTCATGTAGCATTTACTCTATGAAGAGTTCTAGGCACCCTTTAAACACTTTGCCTAGGTTATTTCATTAAATCCTCAGAACAAACCCATAAGTTAAATACTAAAATTACTTCCATTTAATATATAAGACATCTGAGGCTCAATGTCATACAGTAAAAGAAGGCAGAGTTGGGACCATAATCAAGGCTGTCTGATCCTAGCGTCAGGTATACTTTCTCAGTATAATGCTGAGGATTAAGAATGGCCATGGCTAAGAACTGATTCCAAGCCACTATCAGTGTTTAGGACACATGAGTCCAGAGAACATATTAAAGTCTTCAATCAAATGCCAATATCTGTTTCTCTAAAGGTTGAGCCCCTGCTTTCTTATTCTGAAATAATTGCACCTGGAGCCAATGAAGTTTTATTTTGGTTCCAAGTATGTGCAAATATATTTATTTTGAAAATTTTACAAAAATTATAAATCCTCTAAACACATAGCTGGGGTTCCTTCTAGGACCTTGGAAAGAGCCAATGAATGTGGTGAACTCTGAGGATTAGGCTTTTTCAGTGTCAGTTGACTGCTGGCTGTGTATCTGGGGATCACATGATTTTGTAGCTTATGAGACCTTTATTAATGTTTATCTTCTCACCTAGGAAAATTTTATAAGTAGAAAATATAAGTGGCCTTTGTTTTTTCCTTTATTTTATTGTCACAGAGTGGACACTCCTTTGTGTGTTAAGGTTCTAGGCTGAGCTTTATTTTTTTTGCCTTCTATTAGAATCATCTTTCTGAGATTGGAATTTAGCAATCATATTTAATAGGGAAGCAGAAGATATCCTAAGTCTTTCAAACAGAGGGAAGTTATTGCAGGAAATCAGTCAGCCAAGTGAGAGAAGAGCTTAGAAGCCAAACAGAGGATGTTGAAGCATATCAGAAGTTAGAAACTACAGGAGGCAGTTGGGTGGCTCAGTCGGTTAAGCATTTGATTCTTGATTTATGTTCAGGTCACGATCTCACAGTTGGTGGGACTGAACCCACCACTGGGCTATATGCTGATGGTGTGGATCCTGGTTTGGATTCTCTCTCTCTCTCTTTCTCTGCCCCTCCCTAATTTGTGCATCCTCTCTCTCTCTCTCTCTCTCTCAAAAATAATAAACATTAAAAAAAAAAGAAGTTAGATCCGGGTTCAAGATGGCGGAAAAGTAGTAATACCCACTGCTGGTCTCTGGCGACTCAATCTGAGAGGGACTGAGACCGAGAAACTCTCAATCGCAGGGATCTGCGGGAAGAGGAGTTGGAAGCTACAGGAAAGAGAACGCAAAAACCAGAGCATCTGGGGACACTGAGAAATAAACCAATACACACATTGCCAAAATGACCAAACGGAAGAACTCCCCTCAGAAGACTGTACAGGAAATAGCGACAGCACAAGAAATGATGAAAGCAGACATAAGCAACTTAACAGAACAAGACTACAGAACGATAAATATAAAAATACTCGCAGGGCTTGAAAAAAACATAGAAGAAATCAGGGGGACCCTAGAGGCAGAGATTAAGGTCCTAAAAAACGATCTACAGGAATTAAAAAATGCTTTAAATGAGGGGCAAAACAAATTGGAGGCGGCCACAGCGCGGATTGCAGAGGCAGAAGAGAGAATAGGGGAATTAGAAGACAAAATTACAGAAAAGGATGAAGCAGAGAAAAAGACAGAGAAACTGATTCAGGAACAGGAAAGAAGAATTCGAGAGCTGAGAGATGCAATAAAATGGAATAACATCCGTATTATAGGAATTCCAGAGGAAGAAGAGAGAGAGAAAGGAATCGAAGGGGTACTTGAACAAATCATCAATGAGAACTTCCCCAACATGAAGAAAGAAATGGGCATTGAAATCCAAGAGGCACAGAGAACTCCCCTTAGACGTAACCCGAATAGGCCCTCAGCAAGACACAGCATAGTGAAGCTGGGAAAATACAAAGATAAAGAGAGAATCCTGAAAGCAGCTAGGGATAAACGGGCCTTGACTTACAAAGGCAGACACATTAGGGTAGTAGCGGACTTATCCTCAGAAACTTGGCAAGCCAGAAAGGAATGGCAAGAAATATTCAATGTGATGAACAGGAAGGACATGCAGCCAAGAATCCTTTATTCAGCCAACCTGTCATTCAAAATGGATGGAGAGATAAAGGTCTTCCCAAACAAACAAAAACTGAAGGAATATATCACAAATAAACCAATCTTACAAGAGATCCTGAGGGGGACTCTATGAAGGAAAGGTTGCAAGGAACACAGAGCACCAGAGACATCCTTACAAACATGAAACCTACAGACAACACCTTGACTCTAAACCCACATTTTTCAATATTAACACTGAATGTAAACGGACTAAACGCTCCAATTAAAAGACACAGGGTAACGGTATGGATTAGAAAACAAGACCCATCTATCTGCTGTCTACAAGAGACATATTTTAAACCTGAGGACACCTTCAGACTGAAAGTGAGGGGATGGAGAACTATCTACCATGCTACAGGAACTCAGAAGAAAGCTGGAGTAGCCACACTTATATCAGATAAACTGGACTTTGAAGTAAAAGATGTAATAAGAGATGAAGAAGGGCATTATATAATAATCACAGGGACTATCCAGCAGGAAGAGTTAACAATTATAAATATCTATGCGCCGAATTCTGGGGCACCCAAATTTGTCAAGCAACTAATTACAAACGTAAGCCATCTTATTGATAAAAATGTGCTAGTTGCAGGAGACCTTAATACCCCACTCACAGTACTGGATAGATCCACTAAACAGAGAATCAGCATGGAAACAATGGACCTGAACGACACGTTGGAACAGATGGGCCTGACAGATATCTTCAGGGCCCTTCATCCAGAAGCAAAGGAATTTACATTCTTCTCAAATGCACATGGTACATTTTCCAAGATAGACCACATTTTGGGGCACAAGGAAGCACTGAATAAGTATAAAAAAATTGAGATCATACCATGCACAATTTCAGACCACAATGCTTTGAAACTTGAAATCAACCACAGGAAAAAGTCTGGGAAGCCCCCACAAACATGGAGGCTAAAGAACAACCTACTAAAAGATGAATGGGTCAACCAAGCAATCAGAGAAGAAATTAAAAAATACATGGAAACAAATGAAAATGAAAATACGACAATCCAGACACTTTGGGATGCAGCAAAGGCAGTCCTGAGAGGGAAATATATTGCAATCCAGGCCCATCTCAAGAAACAAGAAAAATTCCTAACACAAATTCTAACAGCACGCCTAAAGGAACTAGAAGCAGAACAGCTAAGACAGCCCAAACCTAGCAGAAAGAGAGAAATAACAAAGATTAGGGCACAAATTAATCACATGGAAACAGAAAAAGTAGTGGAACAGATCAATGAAACCAAGAGTTGGTTCTTTGAAAAAATAAACAAAATTGATAAACCTCTAGCCAGGCTCCTCAAAAAGAAAAGAGAGAGAAACCAAATCAATAAAATCATGAAGGAAAATGGAGTGATTACAACCAATCCCTCAGAAATACAAGCAATCATCAGAGAATATTATGAAAAACTCTATGCCGTCAAATTGAGCAACCTGGAAGAAATGGACAAATTCCTAAACAGCCACATGCTACCAAAACTCAAACGGGAAGAAATAGAAAACTTGAACAGACCCATAACTAGTGAAGAAATTGAATCAGTTATCAAAAATCTCCCAGCAAATAAAAGTCCAGGGCCAGATGGCTTCCCTGCGGAATTTTACCAGACATTTAAAACAGAGTTAATACCTATCCTCCTCAAGCTGGTCCAAAAAATTGAGACGGAAAGAAAACTCCCGGACTCATTCTATGAAGCCAGCATCACTTTGATTCCCAAACCAGATAGAGATCCAGCAAAAAAAGAGAACTATAGGCCGATATCCTTGATGAACATGGATGCAAAAATTCTTAACAAGATATTAGCAAATAGAATCCAACAGCATATAAAAAGAATTATCCACCACGATCAAGTAGGATTCATCCCTGGGTTCCAGGGATGGTTCAACATTCGTAAATCAATCAACGTGATACATCACATTAACAAAAGAAAAGATAAGAAGCATATGATCCTGTCGATTGATGCAGAAAAAGCATTTGACAAAATACAGCATCCCTTCTTAATAAAAACTCTTGAGAAAGTTGGGATAGAAGGAACATACTTAGACATCATAAAAGCCATTTATGAAAAGCCCACAGCTAATATCATTCTCAATGAGGAAAAATTGAGAGCCTTCCCCCTGAGATCAGGAACACGACAGGGATGTCCACTCTCACCACTGTTATCTAACATAGTGTTGGAGGTCCTAGCATCAGCAATCAGACAAGAAAGCAAAATAAAAGGCATCAGGATAGGCAAGGACGAAGTCAAACTTTCACTTTTTGCAGACGACATGATACTTTACATGGAAAACCCAAAAGAATCCACCGAAAGCCTACTAGAACCGATCCATGATTTCAGCAAAGTTGCAGGGTACAAAATCAATGTACAGAAATCGGTTGCTTTCCTTTACACCAACAATGAAACAATAGAAAGAGAAATAAAGAAGCGAATCCCATTCACAATTGCACCAAAAACCATCAAATACCTAGGAATAAACCTAACCAAAGATGTAAAAGACCTTTACGTGGAAAACTATAAAAAAACTTATGAAGGAAATTGAGGAAGACACAAGGAAATGGAAAAACATCCCATGCTCATGGATCGGAAGAATAAATATCGTTAAAATGGCAATACTACCTAAAGCAATCTACACATTCAATGCAATCCCAATCAATATTGCACCAGCATACTTCTCAAAGCTAGAGAAAACAATCCTAAAATTTGTATGGAACCACAAAAGACCCCGAATAGCCAAAGTAATTCTGAAGAACAAAACCAAAGCGGGAGGCACCACAATCCCAGATTTTAACCTCTACTACAAAGTGGTGGTCATCAAGACAGCATGGTATTGACACAAGAACAGACGCATAGACCAATGGAATAGAATAGAGAACCCAGAGATGGACCCGCAAGCATATGGCCATCTAATCTTTGACAAAGCGGGAAAGAGTATCCAATGGAAAACAGACAGCCTCTTTAACAAATGGTGCTGGGAGAACTGGACAGCAACATGCAGAAGAATGAAACTAGACCACTTCCTTACACCATTCACAAAAATAAACTCTAAATGGATGAAGGATCTGAATGTGAGACAGGAAACCGTCAAAATCCTAGAGGAGAAAGCAGGAAAAAACCTCTTTGACCTGAGCCACATCAATTTTCTATGCGACTCATCTCCAGAGGCGAGGGAATTGAAAGCAAAAATGAACTATTGGGACCTCATCAAGATAAAAAGCTTCTGCACGGCAAAGGAAACAACCAACAAAACTAATAGACAACCGACGGAATGGGAAAGGATAATCGCAAATGACATATCAGATAAAGCACTAGTATCTAAAATCTATAAAGAACTTACCAAACTCCACACCCGAAAAACAAATAATGCAGTGAAAAAGTGGGCAGAAGATATGAATAGACACTTCTCCAAAGAGGACATTCAGATGGCCAACAGACACATGAAACGATGCTCAAAGTCACTCATCATCAGGGAAACACAAATCAAAACCACACTGAGATACTAAGTGTGGCTAAGATGAATAAATCAGGAAACTATAGATGCTGGCGGGGATGTGGAGAAGCAGGCACCCTCCTACACTGTTGGTGGGAATGCAAACTGGTGCAGCCACTCTGGAAAACATGTGGAAGTTCCTCAAAAAAATGAAAATAGAGCAAGCAATTGCACTGCTAGGAATCTACCCAAGAGACACAGGAATGCTGATGCATAGGGGCACGTGTACCCCAATGTTCATAGCAGCACTTTCGACAATAGCCAAATCATGGAAGCAGACCAAGTGCCCATCAACTGATGAATGGATAAAGAAGTTGTGGCACATATATACAATGGACTACTACATGGCAATGAGAAAAAATGAAATCTGGCCATGTGTAGCAACATGGATGGAACTGGAGGGTATTATGTTAAGTGAAATAAGTCAGTCAGAAAAAGACAGATACCATATGTTTCCACGAATAGGTGGACTTTGTGAGACTAAGCAAAAACCAGGGGGAGGGGAAGAGGGGAAAGGAAAAAAAGACACAGAGAGGGAGGGAGATAAAACATAAGAGACTCTCAAAGACTAAGAACAATCTGAGGGTGAGGGAGGTGAGGGAGGTGAGGGAGGTGAGGGAGGGGGGAGAGGGGGTGACGGACATTAAAGAGGGCACGTGTTGAGATGAACACTGGGTGTTATATGTAAACCAATTTGAAAATAAACTATTATAATAAAAAAAAGAAGTTAGAAACTACAGAAATCTGCTTCAACCTTTAGGGATGGTTCAAAGAAAGGAAATGGTTAGGGTTAGAACCCAGGATTATCTGACAGGAAATACAACCATGGAAAGGACTGTCTAGTAGGAAGGGGCACCATGAAGGAGGAGCTTCCTATCAGGTGCTAGAACAATGGAGGAAAGTCATTCCCTGTCAGAGGGGCTGCCCTAAGCAGAGGGAGAAATGTACATTGATTTCTCCCAATGCCTTCTCTCATCCCAGAGCCAGTTGGCAAGGGAGCCTTGGAAATGTAGTTTTCTGCAATCCAGAAGAGAGCAGAATAAAGGTTGAAACTAGAGCTGAGAGTAGAAAGTCTCAACACAAGTCACAATACATTTAAGGAATGTTATGGGCTGAATCATGTCATCCCCACCCAAACTCATATGCTGAGTCCTAATGCAGTACCTAGGAAAGTGGTTGTATTTGGAGATAGGATCTTTAAACAGGCAATTAAGTTGAGATCAGGTCATTGGGGTGGCTCTAATCCAGTACCATGGGTGTCCTTCTAAGAGGACATTTGGATGCAGATGAGCACAGAAGAAATATCATGAATAGGGCAAGAAGAAGACATTCATATATAAATGAAGAAGAGAGAAGAAGGAACCAACCCTGCTGACACCTTGGTCTTGGACTCGTAGCTTTCAGAATCATGAAAAATAAATTGTTGTTTAAGACACCCAGTCTGTGGTACTTTGTTATGGCAGCCCAGAACACTGCAACCTCCACATTAACACCCCTGGAGATTGTCTCTAAGTCTCCGTGGTTAAACTTGTAGCCCCCAGTTCCTGGTTGCAGAAATCATTTGGGTCATTCCTGCAGACGGAAATCTCATCCATCACCATTTCGTTCTTCTCTTTCTCGAAGTTCCTAGAGATCTATCCTGTCACCCACACACAAACTACATCAACTAGTTATCTAATTTAAGAAAGTACCCCCCAATCTGTGGGCCAGGCAACAAAGGGGTGGTAAAATTTGCTTCCGAAACTATCCAGCTCCTCAAGGAAAAACAAAAATGCTTTTTGGAGCTACCTCAACTTCTACATGGGAATGGTTAAATAATAAATTCCTTCAGACCAGATGGCAATTTGATGCTTTAGAGGCAAAATGCTACCTTTTCATTTTCCCTTTGCTGCACCACAATTCATGTGGATCAGGACAACAGGAGCAGGAGGAAGAACGTTCTGCATTTTCTCCCCATCTGTTCCTGTAAGGTCAGTGTGATAACAATATGGCATTCACTGCGGGATGACAACACAAGACTCTAGACTCAAACAAGCAGAATCCTATTTTATTATAAGAATTTGTGCTGCTAGACCCTGAAGGGAAATGTGGCCAATTCCAGAGCCTGAAAATATGATTACTGAGTCCAATTATGTAATAAAAAGAACATTGTATTTGGCCACAAAGTACCAGGACTCAAGGCCTGGCTAGGTGACTCCCCATCTGTGTGACCTTAGGCAAATGACCTTTTCTCTCTGGACCTGAGCATCTCATCTGTCAAGTAGGGGCAATACTTGCCTTATTGATGAATTCAAAAAGGTGAGCAAACTGCAAACCTGATAAACCTGAAGAAACCGCACCGAGACACACTGTCAGTGAACCTTTTGAAAACTAAAGACAATGAAATAATCTTGAGAGCTGCCAAGGAAAGACGATGCATTACCTATGGGGTGCATCAATTTGAATTACAGACATTTTCTCATATGAAATCAGGGAGACTGAAAGGAAACAACACAATACTTTGTCAAAAGAAAAAACATGTAAACCATGAATTCTTTATCTGGAAAAATTATCCTTCAGAAATGAAGGGGCAGTCATTCTCAGATGAAGGCAAACTAAAAAAATTGGTTATTAATAGACCTACCCTTATGATTGGCTAAAGCAACTTCTTCAAACAGAAAGTGATGAAAGAGGAAATCTTGGAGCTTTAGGAAGGAGAAAGAGATAATGGGAAGGAGAGAAATATGAGTACAAACCATAGATTATCCTTTTCTCCTGAGTTTCATAAATCATATTTGATGATCAAAACAAAAATTACAACATGATTGGATACTCAAGACAGTATTTAAAAATGAAGAAGCTAAAAGGCTTAAAATGGGATTGAGTTTTCTATATTACTCAAAGTGGTAAGACGTTGATACTAGTGGACCATTAAGAGTTACATATGTATATTTGTAATGCCCAGAGCAACCACGAAATACAATTTTGCAAAGGGATATATTTAAAAATTTTATAAATAAGATTGCATCCTAAAATATGTTCAAGTATTCTAAAGGAAGACAAGAAAAGAGAAAGAAATGAAGACTAGAGACAACAAATAGAAAATACAACAACAAAAAATGGCAGACTTAGGCACTAAGATATCAATAGTTACATTACATGGAAATGGTCTAATTATACAATCAAAAGGCAGATATTGGCAGAATTTATTTGAAAAATCATGGCTCAAGTATAAGCTGCTTACAAGAAACTTCAAATTCAATAATATAAGTAGACTGAAAGTAGAGTCATGGAAAAAGATGGGCAAACATTAATCAAAAGAGCAGGATTATCCATATCGATATCTGACAAAGTAGACCTGAGAGCAAAGAAAATTACTAGAGACAAAGAGGGACATAATGTGACAAAAGGATCAGTTGCCAGGAAGTCATTACAAGCCTAAATATGTATTCAGTGGACAACAGAGCCTCAAAATACTTTAAACGAATACTGATAGAGCCAAAAAGAGAAATAAGCAAATCCACAATTACAGTGGGCACATCAGTACTCCCGGCAAGTAACTGATAAAATCAGTTGGATGGGATCAGCATCTAATAGAAAATCGCCAAGGTTATACAAGATGAACAACACAATCAACCAACAGTATTTAGGTAACACGTAGAACACTTCACCAAACAATAGCAGAATAAACTTTTTCCCCCAAGTACCCATGGCACATTCACCAAGAACCTTATCTTAAGTCATAAAATGAATGTTGGCAAACACTAAAATAATTGAAATCATACATAGGGTACTCTATGACCTTAATAGAATCAAATTGGAAATCAATAACAGAAAGAACAAGAAATCTCTTCTAAATAATTCAGGAGTCAAAGAGCAAGTCTCAAAGAAAGTTAAAAACAAAAACATAGAACTAAATGAAAGCAAAAATATTACATATCACAATTTGTGGGGTGCAGCTACAACAATGCCAAGAGGAAAATTTGTAGCACTAAATGTTACATTAGGAATGAGGAAGGGTCTCAAATCAATAATTAAGTTTCTATCCCAAAATTTAAAAAAAAGATAAAAAATGAGTAAATAATAGAGATAGGAGCAGAAATCAACTAGAGAAATGAAAACTTATGTTCACACAAAACTGTCCACTTGAATGTTCATAATAGCTTCTTCTGTAGTAGCTCCAAACTGGAATAAGCCCATATGTCCTTCGATGGGTGAAAGATTAAACAAACTGTGGTATATCCATACAATACCTGAACAGTATTCTAAACCATACTCATCAGCAATAGAAAGGAATGAATGACTGATATACTCATTCTTGGATAAATCTCCAAAGAAATACTTTAAGTATAAAAAGCTAACCCTCAAAAGTTACATAGTATAGGATTCTATTTACATAACATTCTCAAAATGATGTTATAGAAATGAACAGATTAGTGGTTGCTAGAGGTTGAGGGTTGGGGAGGGGTATTAAGGGTTGAATTCTGTGCCCTACAAGTTACTATGTTGAAGTCTCAGAACATGACCTTAATTAGAAATAGAGTTGTTGCAGATATAATTCATTAAGATGAGGCCAAACTGGGGTAGGGTGGATCCCTGATTCAAGATGATGGAATTCCTTATAAAAAGTGGAAATTTGGAGACAGACAGACAAACACACAGACATAGAACACTATGGGAAGATAAAAGCAGAGAATGCCAAGTCAAAGAGTCCCAAAGACAGTCAGCAAATCACCAGAAGCTAGGAGAGAGGGAAGGAATAAGTTCTCCCTTGCACCCCTCAGAAGAAACCAAATCTGTCAGTGCCTTGATTTTGGACTTCTAGCCTCCGGAATTGTGAGACAATAGATTTTTGTTGTTTATGCTCCCCAGTTGGTGGAGCATTGTTATATGTATATATGTACATACATACATGTATATACATGAATATAATATAATATACCCTGATATATATATATATATACATATATATCAGTATATATATCAGTATATATGTATCAACCCTAGAAAACTAACATATATACCTATAAGAAAGCAATGTAGAGATCTTTGTGCTATAAAAACATTCTGAATCTTGACTGTATCAAAGTATCCTGGTTGTGATATTATACTATAGTTTTTCAATATGTTACCATTTGGAGCACTGTGTTAAGAGCACATTGAATCTCTGCATTATTTCTTACAATTGTATCTGAATCTACAATTACTCAAATATTTAATAAAACTATGCCTGATATACTAGGAAAACATATATGATATGCTTGAAATTATATATTTTTTACATCTATTTGACCTTAAAATAAAACACAATGGGCATCATTTTTGTGAAGTATGTATTTTCCCAAAAACTTTTAGAGGAATATACTAGTGAAGAAATTGGAAGACCACACTGTAGACTCAAGCACGGCTTGTTTCTCTAAGAAACTGGCAGGTAGAGACTGGTTGGGAGTAGTCCCTTGGGGAGTAACAGCCATGATTCCCTGAAAACAGAGGCTTGGATTAGGAAGAAGAAATATTTAAAACCAGAGCACAGATATACTTTATATTTTCCCCCTGCGGCTTTGTCCCTGAAAGGGGCTTTGAGTCTCTAGGGCATTTCTTCCTTTAATTAACCTAACATCTCTATCCTTGTCCTATTTTGTTCCTTTCTCCTATCACGTTTAGAGATTTTCTTCATTTTCAGCCAAACACAAACTCTGGAATTCTCCCCCAATTTGGAAGTGGTCTTTATGATCATCTGCAAATAAAAGACCAAGTGAAGTTAGGTTGAGGAGATAGTGTATGTGTGTGGTTGGTACCAACCAGGATGAGGGGTGGTGTCATCCTCTTAAACATTTTCCTGCTCTTTTTTTAAAGATTATTTATTTATTTTGAGAAAGACAGCACACAAGTAGGGTAGGGGCCAAGAGAGAGGGAAAGAGAGAATTCTAAATAGACTCCATGTCGTCAGCATGGAGCCTGACATGGGGTTTGATCCCATGAGCTGTGAGATCACAACCTGAGCCGAAATCAAGAGTCGGACACTTAACTGACGGAACCACCCAGGTGCCCCATTCCTTTTCTATCTTTTGTATCTCAAGCACAGGCACAATATCTATGCTCTTAGTGTCTGATGATCTGTTTTCTTTCTTTAGTAAACTGGACCTAATTAAATGAGATAATGCAGAAAAGCAGCTGTCATGGCACTAGGCACAGAGTACTCCACCCTCAACAGTGTTGTTTGGTGGAAAAAGTATTATTAGCTTTACAGGGCCTGTGTTCAGTCCTCAGCTCACTCAATCTCTCTGGGCTCAGTTTTCTTATCTGTAAGGTGGTGATCACACTTGACTTTCAAGGGGTTGCTAGGAGGGTGAAAAAGAAATGAAATGTCATGCATAGAACTCTTGGAAGATGACTGGACACAGTAAACACTCAGTAAGTGTTCCCTTTTGCCTTCAGTTAATTGCTGAATGAGTAAAACCATCTGATAAACTAATTTATAAGAAGGCCATTGGAATGTCAACAATTGATTTTTATAGTCTTAATATAGCTCCAGTTAATGACTTATGGATTCCTGTGTGGTCAGGCTCCACTAGACGTGTCTATTAATGTAGAAAAAGGCAGTAGGTGCCAGGCAGCCTCGGGGATAGATGCCAGAACTTCCTCTGGGCCAAGAGGAGCAGGGATGCTCGATCAAGAATCGTAGTGTTTTATTGTGTAGGTCTGAATCTAGGACATAGAGCCCCTTTACATGGGAACCTTCGGAGTTGAGTGTTAATGGCCTTTAAGAATGAAAATGCATTGTTTCCCCAATTCCAAGGCAGCGATCTTGAGAGGAGCTGTACGATTGCCCTTATGGAGAACAGCTTCTTGTACCAGACTGCCCAGGGTTGAATCTTAGCTTTACCCCCTACAAGCTCTATGAACTTGGGTAAGTCACTTAATTTTTTTTCTCTTTTGTCTTATTTCCAACAGTAATGGTGTCCAACTCATAAGGCTGTTGTGAAGATTAAATGAGTTAATTTAAATAAAGCAATTAGAACCATGCCTGGTACAGAGGAAGCACTATATAAAGGTTGATTATTATTATTATTTCAAGCTTTGGAGAGCTGCTTGAACAGATTTGGCTGCAGTCAGCCACCATGCCCCTGAGCAGTCTTACTAAGGACAATGGCAGGTGGTACCTGGGGAATAGCAATGGCTTATTATAATATATTTAATTATAATAGTTCCAATTTATTGAGCATAAATAGTACCAATATAGTACAAATATAGTTGGAACATTATAATGTAATGATCTAATAGGGAGGAGATGGCAAGGAACCACTTAACTATTTAAAGGAGAGAAAATATAGGGATGCCTGGGTGCCTCAGTCAGTTTAGCATCTGACTTAGGCTCAGGTCATGATCTCATTGACTCATGAGTTTGAGCCCCATGTCAGGCTCTGTGCTGACAACTCAGAGCCTGAAGTTTGCTTCAGATTCTGTCTCCCTCTCTCTTTGCCCCTGCCCCACTCATGCTCTCTCTCTTTCTCTCTCAAATATAAATAAACTTAAAAAAATAAAAATTTAAAAAAATTTTTTAAAAAGAGAATAGAAGTAGGGAATTGGTTACACAGGTGGTAGCAGAGACAAGGACTGTTGGTATATGAGGGAACTCATATCTGCTATGGCGGAGGGTTACCTCTATCCCTGAGCTGGGGAGACAACAGAAGAACTGGGGGTAACTGCAGGTGTCAGCTAGGGCTTGCTCAGTAAGAGCTATAACCATA